>JAODKM010000034.1:10701366-10741628 GCA_026780845.1 Petrocephalus sullivani
TTTCCCACGGCACACCAGGCAACATCTCGCGGCACACTAGTGTGCCGCGGAACAGTGGTTGAAAAACACTGATCTATACCTTTCCATATGCCTATACCCATCCATATGCCTATATCTTTCCATACACCACTATGGTATTCAGTGGTTTTTTATGCACTTCTTAGCTATAACACATCTGACCATTCTTCTTTGACCTCTCTCATTAATATTCTGTTCTCTGCCCCTGACTGAATGTTTTGGTTTATTGCATCATGCTGTAGTGCATGGAAATCCCAGCAGGTCGGTTTTTTTATTCCATCTGAGATCCTGAAAGCAGCACGCCTGGCACCAATCACACCATATTCAAAATCGCTTAGATGAGGTACCATGGAGGATATGCTGCACAGCTCCGAACATCGTGCCCCTCTTAGAGTGCTGCTGCCATATAATTAGGGAGCAGGTTTGTGGGTGCAGAATGTCTGCAGTAACCAGCAGGTGTACCTAATAAAGTGGCCATTGACAGCCTATTAACATCAACCACCTACTCTTCTCTCTCTCTCTCTCTGTATATATATAATTAAACTGCATATGATTTCTGCAGACTTGGCTGGTTTGCCACAATACAGATTTTTAAATCCATCTCAGGAATGCAGCTTTGGCCTATCCCGGCTCATCAGGTATAAAGCAGGTTATTAAACAGCTTTTCCCGCTGACAGCAATGAGTAATCCTTACAGGAAAAGGACATATCTTGCTCAGGAAGAAAATGTAGGTCCTTGCAGAAATTATAGCAGCAGAAATTATTTGAGGTGGGAGCTTAGGATCACGACACAACCCAGCAGGAGTGATATTTCTCAGAGGAGACTCAATGGGGAGGAATGGATGGTGCAGAAGAAGAGAGGAGACTGACAGTCAGGATGGTGCAGCCTGTATGGTCTTAGTGGAGAGCAGCTTTGATGTCAAAAGGATCAGGGTAAGAGGAGTGTGAGAGTAGGAAAATCCAGCCAAAGTGGGGGTAAACGAGCAGAATTACAGAACGAATTATCCAGAACAGGCCACGGTGACCTCTGATATTACTGCTCTGATTTTTCTTTTTAGTTTTTATTTCATGTTATTTCAATTTACATTTGAAATGCAGTTTAGATTTACTTAGTGTTGATTTATTTTCTTATTTTATTTTTTAAATATATTTTGGTTTAGTTTTTAGACTGTTTCAGTTGTTTATGGGGTTGACTGAAAGTTGTGAAGTTTCTTTATGCATCAGATTGTTAGATAATCCTAAATGAATATACAGTGTATATTATGTACTAATGTCTTCAAAATTGGCAAAACATGTTCCAGGTATTATTAATGGTTATCTTAAGGCAGTATTCTGCATTATGTTTCCTCAAATGATTTCCATCAAGGATGAAGAATAAACAAACAGAAAAATAGGATTAAAAACTGCAATTGAAAGTATTTAATGTTTGCTTTTTCTTGTTTTTAGCAGGGTGTTTTGTTATAGTTTATTTAATGATAATAACAGTAGTGGTGACCTGGAGCAGGGTACAGGGCCGGTATTGCTGGAATGGGCAGGACAGTACAAATATATATACAGTATGTATATACACACTGGAGTAAGCACTGTGCCCAGAAAGACTAGGGATTAGTGGGAGAACTGGGGCAAGATGTAAGATTGATAAGGACCTTTCCAGAATTCTACCATAACCTGAGCTGGGGGATGTTAGTTCTTGATGAGAATGTTAGATTAGGGATTAGACAGAGTATTAGAAAAGCCTTGAATTTGGGGCCAAACAGTTAAATCCCAGGCAGGTTAAATACCAAGATGAGGCTCAAATGATGTGCTTTTAAATTCCTTCCAAAAAAGTCCCACTATATACACAAGTGAAGTGCATAACTCGCTCACAATAATATACGTTACCACTGAGTTAATAGGTGTGACTGGTACCCAAATTAGCATCATGTGTTATTAGAGAGGACAAAGCTCATCAGTGCTTCATAGGTTCTGTCAGGTTGATGTAGAGATTAGTGCCACAGCGGGCAGCATTTGTGGCTTGCCCTCCTCCAGTAGCAAGGGACAATTTGTAATCAAATGGTCAGGGGAAGACTACCTACCAGTCTGGCATGCACTACTCTCCAAAGTGGAGGTGTGATACGGGCTTTGAAACTGATAAACATCAGCGGGGGAATGCAATTTACAGAATTTTAATTAGACTTAATTATCCAGTGCGGCACTGTGGTCAGGGGAGGCCACAATAAAACATGGAGAACAAGACTAAGATTTAAAAGAATACATTAAACTTTATTGAAACTCAGGCAACTGCAGTTGGGGATAAAGGGGGGAAAAATAAGGAATAAAGGAAAAGAATTGCTGTGAGAACCTCTATGTGTAACATTAGTATCAGTCTAGTGTGTGTGACAGAGAGGGACGGTGCCCCCTGAAGCGACCAATGACACGATTGCGCCTTGCCGCCATGCATTGCTCTTGCAGTGTCACCACATAGCCACATGGGGGCACATTGGGCGATTGTCTGTACAGGTTAATCAAACAGATTTTCAACATACAAGACATTGTCCATGTCTTAAGTCTTTCAAAAGTAGAACAGTGGCTACGTCTTTGGAATTTAACAGCTGGGTTTAATGACTGAGCTATTACTCTATCAGTCTTTTACCAGCTATGCAAGGAGGAAAAGTTTCTATGATGCCAAGGGTCTGGCCTCAGTGCTGTGCCTCACTATCTAACTTTCCAAAGAGGCCAACAGTTTGAAGCCAGGACTAAAGAGAAATCTTGATATACGGAGGGAACAGATTTGGAGTCACTTTTTGGGGTTTTTGACCTCTCGAGGATGAGGTCATACATGGTTTTAAGTGGTTGAGTGGTGCTGCTTTTTCACAGGGTACGGACTAAGAGGAAAAAATCAGAGCACTTACATATTTCCCCACAGCAAAGCTCTGAGGCACGTGTTCACATATTTATGCACCTGTTACCGTAAGAAGTGGATTCCGAGAGGCCGTTACGATGCAGGTTTTATTACGGAAACTGTATAAATCAACAGAAATATTAATTTGGCTAGAGAACTGACACGGCACATTACCGTCACAGCCTATACTGACCTGTGTCACTCATTAACAATAGGGCTGCCCTAAACAGAAAACACCCCCCCCCCCAAAAAAAAATCTATAGAAAAAAAGGATTTCTATTTGTCTTAAATCTGACAACCATATCCTGGGCCTGTTCATCTATTGCCCTGGCTGTTGATCAAAATATCTTTACAGACTTGTGTTATGAGATTTTGATTTTTTTCTACGCCACCAAAAAGGAAACGCGAATAAGGACAATACGCGGCTCGGAACGCAGGGGTGCGGAAAGCGCAGGGGGTCCTGCTCAGATAAACAGAGCCTCGCTTTCACGTAGCTGAGCTGAGCCTTCAGCGTGACAGTGACCATAATGCAGAACAGGTACAATCAGTTCCGCATGGGCGTGAAAGAGCTCAGCGCCAATCAGAGGTGTCAATTTCAGGTCCAGAAAGTAAAAATCCAGACCAGGATTTTCTTTTAACCAATCAGTTGAGCATAAAGAGTCACAGTCACAGAGTGCTCAGCTGCTTGGTTGAAATAAAATCCTGGTCTGGATTTTTACTTTCTGGACCTGAAATTGACACCTCTGTTGTTTGGTGCAACGTAAACTTCTGTGAGGACATAATTGTAATGAACTCCTGCCATTGGTGTCTTGTGGGGGCTGTAAGGAACCTTCGGCACTGTGGAGGCTTTCAGTCAAACTTTTGACGGCTTAACTCTGGTTATTTGTGACAATAAGGCTGTTATGAATCACACTAATCGACCTCCAGATTCTGCTTGTCATTTCCCTACTACTCAGCAGCTTGGATGCTTGAGAAACTAGAGCAGGGTTCCCCAACTCCGGTCCTGGAGGGTTAGTCTGTGACACAGTTTGCAGATTTCCCTGCTCAAACATCTACTAAACCTTGCGATTGCTTGGTGAGCTGAGTAAGGTGTGTTTGAGCAGGGAAATCTGCAAACTGTGTCGCAGACTAGCCCTCCAGGACTGGAGTTGGGGAACCCTGAACTAGAGGCCAAAGCCCAATCACCTCTTCAACGTGTCTGACAGATCAATCTCATGGATGAATGCAATAGAAAATGGCGTGTCTATTAGTCAAGTGAATGCACTGATCCTGGGTTCGGTGGGGCTCCGTGACCCAGAGCGAAGATCATGTCTGAACTTCTTTCAGCTGTTCATGAAGTTTATCGTTCCAGCATTGCCAGGGTGAGATACATCCTCTTTGTCCTGCTGGTTTGCTACAAGTTCTCCTTCAAGCCTTAATGAAACTTGCAGCACATCTTACGTGAAGCTATAATGCTGGGACGCTTACATAGCCTTAAAACACGTTTTGTAGAGCTGACCTAATTCCCCCCCTCTGTAATTTTAAATAGAGGGAAATTCCAGTATTCTGTGTTAATGATCATTATTAATGCGTATTATCTAATTATTGAAATGTATTCACTTTTCACTGACAACTGAACACGATCATCGTAAGCTACACTAGAAATTCCGGTGCTTTCCCTTCATTGAGGAAAACTATGAGGGAAAACAGTTGCGCAGTGAATTTAAATGCTAATTATCGTAATACAGTAATTTATACATGAAAAGGCGACGCTGAGATGTTTTACAGAGAGACGAACGACGCGGCTGGCATCCGATCTTTGCACATTACTGCAGTCTGGAGACCAGGGCGGATACGCTTCCATGAGCTGAAATGAAGAATGCATGCCTTAAACAGGAATTGTGTAGTAATTGGCGAGCAGGAAAGCAGTATTATAAATGGCACAGCACAAATAACTTGTATTATAAGGCTAATTAAGCTGCACGATCAAAGACTGCCCGGTGCGTCGGCCCGTTATCGTCTCCCTAAGTACCCGTACCCCAAATGCACTTTGAAGCTTGGATATTGTTGAATTGTTTATTAAAAAATTAAAGCCATTAACATTATTAAGCCTGTTCAACTAAACTGGTACTTTTTTGTACATTATTGAATTTAGTTTAGCAGCTTGGTTTTATAGCTCATTTTAAAACATGGAAATGGAAAATATAAATTAAAAACCGTGGCTTGTCGATACAATACACTTTCCAGACTAATCCAAACATTTTATTATTTGTTAATAAGACAATTAGCCGTATAAGCTTTGGACCCATGCAGTGACGGTTCTATTAGGAAAACATTACATTGACTTGAAGGTATTTATGGAATATACATTTTAGAGCATTTCAAATATTTTACCGCTACTGCTACTTTTTACATAAAATCGTTCTGTTGCTCCACCTTTATTCAGAAATTTAGCGAAAACAAACATGCTCGCAGAAGATACGGTTGAGATAAACCACCGGTAATTCATTGGTAAACCGGAGCACCTAGTAGCAGTAAATGCTCTGCCTAAACTTTGAGTGTCGAAATAATGACCGGAATAATAGAAAGCCGTGTAGCTTCCTAAAACACCAGTTGATAACGTACACGACCAAACTCCTAATTGTAGCATTAGATGTGTTGCGAAAAAGCAGAACAACATCTTTGAAAGCCTGAAAAACTCAGTTAGTTTGTTTGGTTTGGACCGTTTCCCAGACATTCATTTAAATCGGCGCACAGATGGTCAGAGTAGATTTTTTGGCACTTTTAATGGCTGGAAAGAGTGACTTGATTTGATGCTTTTCATATTACTCACAGATGTCAACATTCATTTACAACTCCAGTAATAACCTGACACCAGCTGTATATAAAAATGAATTCGGTGTCACAAATACTCACCTTTCCTTGTTAAGCAGGGAGTGAGCATTATGGAGAGAAAAGCCGGACAAATTCCCTGCACAGGTGACGGTGTCTGTTTGTGGAACGTGGGCGCCCCCTGTCGGCGAGGCATCATTTCCCCAACGTAGTTAAAAATGTTCTCTAAGCACCTTGTGTTGTCCTTTACTCAGGTCCTCATTTACCTAACCTGGCAATGGAAGTCTTTATGAGACCGCCGAAGACTTCCCTCATCTAGCATCGATCGCATACTACACATGAAAATACTTTCGTGACTTACAAAAAAAAAACCTGATCAAGCTCATTTAAAATTTGGATTATTTATTACCACAGAGCATGCCCGTTCCTTTTTAACTGCCAGTATACTCTAAACCAATAGTTCTCAAATTGTCTGACCCAAGTACCACTTTGCATCACATGCAGTGAAAACATCGCAGTAACGAATTCCGACGGTCACCTATGAACCCCCAGGGGCACTCTGAGGACCACTGGCAGTACGCGTACCGCGCTTTGAGAGCTACTGCTCTACAGCTCATGGAGCAGCAGGGGATCTGTCTGGCGGCATTTAGCCTCTAAATAGCGTCACACAAACAGTCGTTTCGAGCCTTCATGTATGACAATATTCTTACAATGTATCCTTTTCACTTTAAATGCCAAGACTATATAACAAATAAAAAAAACTTGTTACAAGAGTAGGGACTTACGCAATGCAATGGTAAGTAAGGAAAGGCCATAGGGCCTTAAGAAATCACATTAAAAGAGGGTATTTTGTCTTTGGGGTTTACGTAATTTTATACATGGGCCACTAGATGGCAGTATTTTTATGTCTTAACTGAATATAGATATTATTGACGCAGTATGCTTGACTTTCCATCCACCCATCGACCCATCCATCCATACATATATCTTCTAACAGCAGGTAGACCTGTAACCTCTCCCCAGAAGCCCAGGCCACCAGAATAACCTTGGCTACACCCTCGATGAGATGCCAGTTCACTGTGTTTGAATCTTTTAGAATACTCCATGGGCAAAGATTTTAAACTCTCCTATTAGCCAACAGGCAATTTCTGTGAAATATGTTTACTCCGACTGTCTTATTGTTAACCTTACCTCGCACATTAATAATCATGTTAATGTACTAATGCCCTAGCCTGGATTAGAGAAGAAAGTAATACCTCCTTTTCAAATCTTTTACAAATCTGAGTTTTATCGTTGTCAGCATGGTATACCACAGCTCCAGTTACAACCTGGTGGTACACCATTCCAGAAGCAACATGGTGGTCTTCAGCTCCATGTGTTGCTCCATCCTGGGTTGTTCCCTGCTTTGTGCATGCAGCCTCCAGGACAGGCTCTGGAGCCCTGTGCCCCAGAACAGGACAAGCAATTTCAGAAATGGATGGATGGATGGATGTTTTAAAGCATAGATAAAAATTAAGAAGCCACTGATCATTTTTGTGAATTATTGTAGGGCATTTAGCAGGGTTTTAAGACGCATGTTTCTGTTCCATTTGAATGGATGCTCTGGCAGTGAATTAACTCCCAAGTTGCCAGATGGACTCTCCCTATATCATGGTGTCCCACGAATGGAGGTTATTATAACCATAAGAGAACATTTACACTTAACATCATGTCCATCGCTCATCCATAGACTTTTGCGTAATGAAGGGCCGCGGCGATCCCAGGGATGTTCACACAGGGCCGTGGCGATCCCAGGGATGTTCACACAGGGCCGTGGCGATCCCAGGGACGTTCACACAGGGCCGTGGCGATCCAAGGGACGTTCACACAGGGCCGTGGCGATCCCAGGGACGTTCACACAGGGCCGTGGCGATCCCAGGGACGTTCACACAGGGCCGTGGTGATCCCAGGGACGTTCACACAGAGCCGTGGCGATCCAAGGGACATTCACACAGAGACATTTACACACACAAAGACACGAAGGGCAATTTAGCGACACCAATCCATTGAAGCTGTATGCTTAGTGCTATTGGAATGACCTTCAGTCCCCCAGAGGAAATCCATGCAAACCCATAACCCCGGAGGTGTGAGATCTCAGTGCTAACCCACTGAACCACTAATTTGAGCTCCTATTCACTTATTGAATGTCACACATTTTCTAAGTGCTACAATATAACACCTACCTTTACTTATTATAATGTCATTATTACGACAAACTTTTCAGTTGCACACCATATAAATATAAAGTCATTCCACTTCAAAAATGATTCATGTACTCCCTCTATTATATATTACCTTGTGGGGACATTTTTCCACAAGGGAAAACTCAGTTTTATGAAAATCTGTGAATGCAATAAAGAAAAATAATAACCAAAACGTCTTATATTTCATTTGGTTACTTATAGCTAAGGTTAGGGATGAGTAGGGGTCATGGTTGTCATGGCTGGGATTAGGGTTTTACCCATAGAAAAAAATGGATGGTCCCCACAAAGATACAAATTCGAATGTGTGTGTGTGTGTGTGTGTGTGTGTGTGCAGGGACATAGCCAAAGTGCTAGCCCAGTAATTGGAGATGCAGAATACTGAGGACTTGACCTTGGTATCCTCAATGGTAGGTACTGACGTGTGTGTGTGTGTGTGTGTGTGTACAGGATTAGCTATACTTGTGAGGACCAAAATACCTCACAAGTATAGCAATTCTTGAAAAAATAAAATGATGAAAATTTATGTCCTCACTATTTGACACTTAATTTTAAGAAAATTCTGTGATTGCAATCAAAAAAGTAAAAATGCCAAGGTCTTGTATTTCGTTTGGTTACTTATGGTTAAGGTTAGGGCTAGGTAGGGGTTACGGGTGTCATTACTGAGATTAGGATTTTTCCCATAGAAATGAATTGACGGTCCTCACTAAGATAGGAATACAAATGTTCGTGCGTGTGTGTGTGTGTGTATGTATGTATGTAGAAAGACGCCTCTTTCTCAGATGTACACGCCAGCCAGCTCCCACTGCAGCTCGTCCGGTTCCTCACGCCTGCCTGGACGGCTCCATATTTTTAATCCGTCTGGGGAGGGTTGGGCAGCCGGAGTCACGTTGCTGGTGTAACTCTGTCAGCCCGATCCTGCACCATTGTTTCTCCTAAGAGCCGGAAGAGCTCTCCTGGCTGCGGATCCAGCGTGTGGAGCAGGCAGGCGGCTGCCGGCCACTCAGCCCGATCTCGCCGCGTTATTCCGCCTCTCAGTTTTGTCTCCTCGCGTGATGCGTAGATAAAACATTTAACCACCGTGAAGCAACTAATTCGGGAAGATGTGTTAATTCATTTCAGATACGTTGTCGGTCATATGCAGTCCTGCGTGATGATTTGACAAGATGAATGGTAAGTTGCCTATTGATTTTTTATTTTTTTGCCATATTCATTGTCGGGATTCTAAGTTTTTCATTTGTGGGGAATTGCGCGTACGTGATTTTTCTTACAGCGTGCCCTGCGTGATTTGCACCAGTTTTTCCACATTATGAGACAGTCAAACAAAAGCCGTTACGGAACAGAATGCCTTGTCAGCGATATATCTGTTAAGATTGTGTGTTTCAATAATTAAGTAACAGTGATGGGAAATGTACGTAGTGCATCTTCGTATGTACAAAGCGAGGATCTCCTTAAGCTCGCCTGTGTTTCCACTGTTTTATGAAGGTTTATTTTAGATAATTTCCTTATTATAAGACTCTTAATGGCCACAGATTGATACGCTGAATTGATATTCTTCCTGATATATTTATGTTCACTGAAGATTGGAAAAAGCAATATTTTAGGGATAGTATTCCTACTATATAGAGTCATAATAGATAAAGAGGTTATGTGCATATAATTATCTTAGTAAGTCCTATGTCTGTAAGTCTGTTCTGTAACTGCTAAAACAGAGAAACAAAAATAAAGGAATGTAATATAAATTACAAAAATAAAAGACAACTGATAATGTGTGCTCATTACATTATGCATATATAGAGTTGAAATCTAAATTCATCTAGGATTTTTTTTTTTCTGTGATGACAATGTTAATAATACCAAATTCTGTAGTGTACGCTGAGGAGAACATTTTCAGCGAAATATATCAATAATTAATTCAAAATATCAAGATATAAATCTATGTATAGCATTTTTGTTGATTTTAATTTAATGATTCAACAATATATATTCATATGTTGCTCTAGTGTTCAGGATGTAACATCTTGTTAAGCTTAATGGTTACATAATTATTCTGCATTATTTTTAATAATGTTTGCCTGAAGGGCTCAGTGATGTACAATGGTACACTATTGAACTCTTCAGTAATTGTGAATTGCACTGCAGTCCCATTACTGGATGTATAAGGCAGCCTTTTCCCTCATTTGCATGTGTGGCGCATGCATGTGTCTGCCATGCTGTCCTGGACAAAAGCCAGGTTGGCTTTGTCAAACTCTGCCTCCTTCGCAGCCTTTATTTTACTTTCATCTCGGAAGGAGTCCCAACATGAGAGACACACCTCTCGCCGACTCTAACAATTGTGCAGTGAAAGGCTCTGATTCCCGGGGCTCTTAGGGAAATCCTGGAAATCCAATCTGCTCCAGAGGCAGCGCCGTTTATCTGAAGATCATGCTGACGTAGGGCAGCGAATCAAGTGTGAAATGCGGCGAGAGGCCGCTGACGTTAGTGGTCAACTGGAGGTTGGACTTTCAGTTGCCGGGGCCGGTTTAACGTTTGGTCGCTAGAGCGATGCCTCCTCCTTGCCCTTGGCGCGGGTCTCCTACACACCACAGGGCCGCGTTTCAGTACCGCACCGAATCGCGCGCACCTCGGCACAGAACAAGCTTGTGTTTCACGCCCGAATCGCATGTGATCACCCTGTCATGGCTGATAATGTCATGGCTGTTGGTAATTCTATCGTGGATGGAGGCCCACTCATTCACCTCTCTTCGTTTCCTTGCAGGGCCCAGATATCGGAGAAGGTCATAACTCCATCCCTCGCTCACCTGAGGTAGGAGGATTTCTCTGCAGGAGCTTTTTATTTGGGGTGGGTTTTCTGCTGTGCACCAACACTCCCAGTTATGGTGTGCTGAGTAGTCAGATGTGGGATGAGAGGAGATGTTTCTCATGATGGTGTTATGTCACATGAGTCTATTGGATGCAAATAACAAAGAATAAAAATACTTCATCCACAAACTCGGAAAGTTCTCAGATGGGATTGGCTGATCTCTGTCCAGTTGTCCGAGTCCCTGGAAGATTCTCAGAGTTACGGTGGTTGTTTATCAGAGAGCGCAGAGGTCCAGCAAACGGTCGTAGGTACCTGGGGCTTCGGGCTGCCCAGACCTGATTTTCGGAGCATCAGACTAGAAGGAACCTGAAGCCTTTGTCTTCACGTGGGAGAAGGGAGCGCGCAAACTCCCAGAAACATGTTAACAGTTTTATCGCATTATGTTTCCATACCATGTGGGCGGGAAACAGAACATCCTTGACCAGCTTCTCTCTAGTCACGATCAATATATTACCAACAAGAGGTCAGCAGGTAGCAAAACCTGGCATGACTGAAATTACCTGCAAGGATTAATTATGTTTCCAAATGACTAATGAACATCCAAGTGTCCATCATCTCCATTTGCCCATGTCTTCGTGACTTTCAGTGGGTAACAAAGGAATGTTACCATATGGGGTGAATTTGCAGAGTGGCTGGGTCAGGCTGGTTCTGGTGGTTCCGTACCAGTTTTGGCTCTTTCGCTGTCTAAGTCTGCTGCAGCCAGCTCCTTCTGACAGGAAGGGCCAAGCGAATGTGTCATCTCATCTCATCCACTCAATCCACGTGCTCAGGCTGCTGGGTCGAGAAGTTAATTATAAAGTGAAATGTTTACCTTTTTTCAATGGGCCTGCCTCTTGATTCCCTGTGAAATTCTACCTCTGCTTTTCTTATAAACTGTTTTTGGGTTGCTTTCAATTCATGCACGCTGGGAAGGCGGAGTGAAAGTAGAGTGATGGCGTAGGTGAAAGGTCGCCACGCAAAGGTTGGAGAGTCGTGGTACAACATGCTGGTTTAACCATCGGTAGCACGTATGAGAAAACCCCCCCTGCACAAACACAGGGTCATGTGTGTGGTCCAGTGAACCTGGGCTTGTTTAGTCGAAGAAGGGATACATTTCAACCATGGTCGTGACGCCAAGATGGCGCTGCCTTTGGGCATTGAGAAGGAACAATGGAAAATGATTGGTCTACAGATTCCCAGCCAGATCCGGGGGGGGGGGGGGGGGCTGCAGAGTTGTGGGTTTTGGAATGGTTGGTTCTATAACGTAACTGCCTTTTGGGCAGAGACAGCCCAAAGTTTGGGACTAATCTGCTTTTAATTAAAGATATAAGGAACAAATCATACTTTGAACTCACTGTATTTAACTGCAGCATGAGTCTGGTTTTATATATTGGTACCATTTTTATTTACTTTCTGTTGCGTGTTAAATTTTTTAAGCGTGACATTACATTCTCTAATTCAATCCATTTCATTAAGAGCCCAAGATGAAGATCAGGTTGAAAACATGAGTGGCCTTCTTTTCAAGAGGAAGATCCTTCTTGCGTTCTCTCCTGAATCATCAAGCAGCACGTGACAGCATAAGCAGACCTACGCGTTTCAATCTGCAGACGCTGATCTTTAGGAAGCAGTGTCGTGTCCAGCAGCTGTAACATAACACTGGAAGTCCAGATTACTCTTTCGGCTTATTTCTTTCTCTACCTCTCTCTCTGGCTCTCTCTCCATCTCTCTGTCATTCTCTGCCCCCCCCATCCCTGCACCCTACCCCCTCCTCGGCACGTTGCCATGGCGGCTGTAAGGAATGTTCTGTCTGTCTCCAGCTTATTACGTGTTCGCCCTGAGGAGGAAACATGCTTCTTTTTATACGCGATTGATAGGCTGGACGTGTATGAGGTCCCTATGTAGGCCAGGTGGCAAAGGCCAATACAGGCCATTACACATTTTGAACAGTTTTTTCTATATATTTGGTGCTAAAATAACCTTTTCCAAGGACAAATATTGCAGTCTTTAATATTTTTAACTCCCACTATGGCCCAGGAAAGCTGGGAAATCCTCACAGTTTTATTATTATAGTGATACAGTACTGGATAATTTTCCAATGAATTAAGAATTTGTAGGACTGTGGAAAATATACCACAGCGTAGCATGAATGAAGTATTGTGACATAAGTGATGTAAAGTAACAAGAAGGGCGCATTCATATGGATATTGAAAGCGGGTTTGCGGAGTATCCGTTGCTATAGTGCATATTTAAATTAGGAGACAATATGCATGAACCTCCTGGCAGATTCTTTAGTTAAATGAATTACTATACTTTCTGGCTCCCGTTGAAAGTAAAAAAGCACTGCAGTGAAATTTGTTACAGCTGCTGGAGGTGATTTCAGTGCTAATTTTGTGTCCATTTATCTTAAGAAAGTGGGCCGGCCAGAAGAATCTAGCTTTAAAAATCGCAGGCGTGTCCACAAATTAGCACAATCTTTTCAGAAGGTGTGCAGGGTGTGCCTGATTTTTTACTGTAGCTCCTGTCATACCCCCTTTTTACAGTAATAGACTGTGCCTTGATGTTAAACAAGGCAACCATGAAAAAGTCACAACTGAAATAGGACTCGATGTGTTTCGCCTGTTTGCAGTGTGCGTGACTCGTTAATAATAATAAAAAGATAGCTGCAGATTGCCTGTATACTGTACATCCTCGAAGTGCGTACAGAATGTATGTGTTTTATCACCATGAGACTTGTGTCTCTATTGTGGCCTACTTTATTCCAATAATACTACAGAAAGTATTACATAATTTAATGCTTTAAATTTTCATGAACAGTATATCTAAAAATACTCTGAGGTGTGCACCCATTGTTGATGAGAAGTAAATTGAACAAAACAAGAAAAAGTAAGATTTTATCGGGGATTTTATGGAGATTAAATTGAAAAAATACGTTTTTACTGTTTTCTTTTTTATGAGATGGGCGTAATTACAGGGGTTATGAACATGTTGATTAGTTAAAAATGTATTCCAAGTACAGGGAGTATGATTTATCTACAAAGGAAGGATTCTGCAAGTATAAAATCATGCCTGGTTCACTGGCAAAGCGAAGCTGTAACATGCAGTGAACTGAGAACCACACAGATGCCGTGGTTAACATTAAAAGCAAAATCGCAATAGAGATCTGTCCTGAAAAACTGGAGCTACAGTTTAATTCCCCAGAGCTGTTAAAAGCAAAGAGGAACCAAACTGATGGTGAAATGAAAAAGGGAATAAACTATATCAAACTGTGCCCGTACCTGCCGTGTGTGTCAGATATGTGAGGCCTGGGAAGAGTCTGTGTCCGCGGGTATGGCCCCTCCTAACCTGAATGGTGTAAGTTTATATCCCATGCAGAAAAGGCTCTTGAATTCAAATGAGGGCACTTTCTGTCAGCCAAAATACAACTGTAGGAACTGACCCAAATGACGATAAAACTGAGTGACTGACACGAGACAAAAAAAAAAATAAACAATATGATTTATAATATGTATTTTTGACCTGTGCTTATTACACAAAATGTCATTTTTTAAGTCTTAGCTTGCAAGCTCAAAAGGTTACAGTAACGCATTTTATACTGTAGGATAAAACATGAAAAGCAAATTAAAAGAATCTTGTTTAAGACTGTTGTACAGTGTGCAGATGTAAATGGTGCTTGTGAAGAAACTATTCCTTCATTAAAGAAGGGTTCAAGTAAAATAGTTTGAAAGGGCATTAATTAATTTGAAGACACGCGTAGAGTAGATCTGTAGCGCTTTGCTGAGAAATCTCGGGTCCTCACCCCAACAAAACAATTTACTTCAGTATTAAAGGGTGTGGATATGAATTGTCTTCTAAACAGACAATTAAAAGAAATGGTTACTCATCCGAAAAAGATTCAGGGAGGGAAAAGGCTTTGTAATTTGAGGTAGGCGAACATATGACCCATCTCTGTATACCTGGTTTGAACCAGTACAGACCAAAAAAACATAACTGAAGGGAAGTTAATTACATTTATAGATTAAGTTTATTGTCAGTTGCACCGTAAACAGTCGGTTCTACTATGAAGTGAAAATCTTCCTCTACGTGCCCCACACGAACATGATAGAGAATGCACTGTGATTTGGATTGGTACTAGGTATTGGAAACCATCAATAAATAAAAACTAATAAAAGTAATTAAATACAATTCGAAGTAATACAAGGAAGTGGGTGCATATAAATGATATAAATTAGGAAAATTGCAGTTAAAATGTAATCCAGTAGCAAGTATTTAAGTTACCTTATTTTAAATAGTCCTTTTCTTCTTATTGTATTAATTATGGCAACTGTTGTTATTAACAAGGGCAACGTGTAACTATTATTAGTATTACTGGTGATGATCCTGCGTCTCCTACTTGTTTCATGATCCGCCAGTTATTTTTCACAGGAAACATTCCTTACCCGTCTTTCCCATCACCGCCATTTTTTTTTTATTCCCGTCATCTCTATGGCAACCGGTTTTTTAAATGTGGGAAAGCTGTTTGGCGAGGGAACACCGATGGCCAATTATATTTCAGTGTGTTTAGCAGCTAAACAGCAGACACCACGTTAATTAAAACCGTTTTATTCCGCCGCGCTGGGGAATTTGACGGTCACGTTTACGACACCGAGCTGCGTACGGACAGATTTAAGGACGACCTGTGTCGGATTCTTTGAAAGGTTACCGTGAATTACAGTGTTAAAAGTACTGAGAAGTTTATGCATAATTTAACTAAATCACTAAAACTGCACCCAGAACACTGAAGCAAACGCTGGTAATGGACCAGTAACTCAGGTGCTTTTGTTATTGGGGTCTCATCCTCACACTTAGGCCTACTTGTCCTCATTGCCTCTTAGTGCGATGTTTAAGTTAGACGACGTCCTAACTTTGCACACCAGGGTCGTCGCGGCCATTTCGTCCCGATGGACGATCCCGCCGCACCTCCAAGGCAGGCTCTGTGCGGTAACCCCCCTCGGCGGAGCGCGGGAACGATGGAAGGGCGCTGCTGGCGAGTCAGGCCCGCTGTTGAGTCATTTTCTATGGCGTGTGCTTGTTCTCCGCGTCTAATTTTAGTGCCTCAACGTCCCTCCGCTGTGACTTGGATTTAACTTCAGCGCTGTCTGCTTCAGTGACTGTCCCCTGCCTGTGCTTATTGTCGCATGTGTAGGACAAGCGACGGCAGGCGTGAACTCCACTTAAACCCGCCACGTCTATCCCCATATATACATGTATAGTTATATATTTCTGTTAGGTTTCACCAAAGCAAATTCTCTGTTTGCTTGATGAAGCAATGCTATCTGGGTTTATGTTTTGCATAAAATGCACGTGTCTTTCTTCTGGAAGACGTGTGCATAATGAGAGTGCACCGACCCCGGGTCCGCGGAGAGAGCTCTGTCTTTGTAACTGGGTTTGGCACTTCAGCTACTGCTGGAGCGGAGATTTTTTCTTTTTCTTTTTATAACTTTTTTTTTTGGATGCTCCGGAACATGCAGTCATAAATAAAATATACTTTTATGAATAATTCAGGTAATCATTGTGATTGACACCTAGGTGGAAAAGCCTGATTATAGCTCTACGTGACTGGAATTAGCCAGAGTGATGGAGAGCTATAGAGAGAGACTGGGTTTGGTTTCTTACCAGAGATTCTTTGCTGATATGAGATTATCGTTCTGTAATTAAACCTAAGAAATGCAGGAAATGGTCTCAGTGTCTTTCTGGTTTATGTGGTGCACAAGTGTGCAACTGTGTGCTATGTAAGAGTGCTTTTGGTCTGTGTGTACACGCACACACATGCACACCATATCAGCAGAACATTCTAGATTCCATCTGCACTATTTACAGCGATCCTGTTTTTCCTGTTTAGCAGTGGGTTCTCTTACTGCAGATATTGTACAAGCTCTGTACAGGCATGGTCTCCGGAAATTTCCATATCGTCTTTCTGCGCCGTCGTACGTGTGGCTTCATTCAGAGTCGGCACAGTAAAGGACAGCCTGAGAAGCGAGCCTGTCTCTCGACCACCTCGGATCTGAAGGAGCAGGCGGGAGACGGCAGTGCCAAGACCGCGGTACACAGCATTAGCTTTGTTTCCGGCCCACCTCTCCAGGTTGTCATCCGGACCGGCATCCCCCGCTTCTGGGAATATTACGTGTGGAAGATAAATGGCGTTTGTTGTCTGGGGAGGGGACCGGGGATTCTCGGTACATTTAGGCGTTGCGCAGGGCACCCTGACACGGAGCGCTAAATGGGGAGGGGGTTCGAATGGGCACACAGCCTCTCATGCTCGCGGGTCCGCACACACGCAGGAAGTCGGCAAGAAGGCTCATTTCCTGACTACAGTGGCTTTAGCGTGCAGCTCTCTTCTTCAATGTGTCCCCTCTGAGATACTTTAATATCTACCTGTCCTATTATACCCACAGAATACAGAATTGAAGTACAATTACAGTCATCCTCCCTGTCATCTCGTCTCTGTAGGTTAGCTTGTGTCACATAAAAGGAAATGGGTAAACGGAGGATTTAAAAGATGATTTGTCGTGTCTGTCCTCTTTTTTTTTCATTGTGGTCTTGGCCTCTCACAGGCTTGGGACTTCGGAGTTCTGAAAAAGGATCTGTTGCTCACAGCATGACGCAAAGCAGTTTGCTTCGAGCTCTGTTTATGCAAAAAAGGCTTAATGATAATAACTGGTTGATTTGGTTCCTTGGGTTGAATAAAAATATCGTGAAGGCTTCAGGGAAAAATTTAAGTTTAAACCACTGCCAAGTGGAATGTTACTTTGTAGACTCTAAAAGTGGCCCCAAGTGATGTATGTATTGTAGTAAAAACATGTGTAACAACCTTGAGGTGTAACTTACGTTACGGAGGTCTTTAGGTGTAACTTACGTTACGGAGGCCTTGAGGTGTAACTTACGTTACGGAGGTCTTGAGGTGTAACTTACGTTACGGAGGCCTTGAGGTGTAACTTACGTTACGCTAACTAAATGTCATTCCGATTGGAAACAATGTCACCGTGACGCACTCATGTCATCGATAGACAGTGTGAGCCGATGATGTCAGGTTAAATCAGAGGCTGCACCAAAATTACATTTAAACTATGTCATCCAATCTCCACTATAATGAAGACTGAAATATGACACTTTCATGTCATGTTCCAAAATTTATTGTGATTTCCAGCTATTATGAAACTGGTTTGAATGTAGCAGTGTGTGCACCCATCCTGCCAGTTACAAAAATTGGAAGCGTGTTGCAAATCATGTCGCTGCGTGTTCTGCCTGTGATGACGAAACAAGACACTATGCTAAAGTGGCTGACCTTTGACCCCACTGACAAATTCCATTGTGGCATTATTACCAATGAATGCGTGTTCAGTCAGCCTTTCATTTGGCCACATTGATCCTTGGGCATCCTCTGATGCACATTTATGAGGCCCTCAGCACCTCTCTGGGGAACTCCAGCAGACTGCCATGCTTTCAAGCTCCGACTAGCGCCGTTTGTCTGCTTTAGTGAAGCATCTGACAGCTACATCTTCCTAGCTGAAGGATTTTTTTTTTTTTTGAGACTCATGATTTCCTGCGATTCTGTCGTCATCCTGCCACTTCTTCCAGTTGGCGTTCGACCGCATTCCGTCCTGCCAGAAGGAACATCCTGTCACCTGAGCTCCCGGGAGGGGGATGTCATCTCTGGCTGTGACGTTGATATGGGTCGCAGTGTGGTTGGCTGCTCTTAGGCCTGCTGAGGTTTGGCAAGGCCGGCATGAAGTGTGGGAGTCTCCTCCTCCTTCCTCACCCACCTGCTCCTCACCTTTGACCAATGTGTGCCCTCAGATTCATGAAGTACACCTGGTTGTGCCTCTCCTACTGTCCAGAGTACACCGAAAACTTACATATAAGCAGGAGAATAAGATTTTCTTACTATTTTTGAATAAAAAAGGAAGAGCTTTGAGTTTTATCTGGCAGCAAATGACCATCCAATGCTACCCACAGAGTATGGCATTCAGTAACTCTAGTGAGACTTTCAAATCATTCATTTGAGATCAATTATTCAAAGGGCACTGAATCAACCTTGACAAGAATATAAAATACCTCAAGATTGTTTCCCAGTCACTTTCATTTTAAATCCTTGAATTAAACAAAAATCGTATTATTGGTCCATTTTTGGCAGATTGAAGCCTGTTCTTTTACTGGCTGTGGGAGAGGCCCATAGATGGCAGGCTTCCTGAGTGACACTTAGCCATTCCTGGCCTTGGGGCCAATGGGGACTTCAGCCATTGTTAATTAAACCCAGGCTACCTGGAGGCGGGGGAGGGGAAAGGGGGCATGGGGGTGAAATTCCTGGGTTTCTCGCTTGTTTTGGTAGCATAGAACCTTTAACCCCGACGGTGACTGTGGAAAAAAGGAGGTGGGGTCACCAGAGGTCAAGGCTAACAGCTGCCCTGACCTCCCCCCGGACTCTTGACAGTCTGCTAACTGTCCCGGTTTCGAAAGTGGTCACAGCCTGGCGGACGGAGAGATGCTGGCTACCTGCTACTGCTTCCTGTTCTTGCTTCCTGGTAGAGTTGAGGTTATTTCAAAGGTCTCGATATATATTTTAGTAACCCTTTTAACATATGGGCACTTCCTCATTGTGGGTTTTTGAGGGGACATTACCCATGCCTTTTGTGTGGTGTTCCCCTTGATGATAGTCATCATCTTATACTAAGGGGATCTATTTAAAGCTCTGGATGAATGTTAAGACATAGAGCAGATTTGAGACTACATGAGGATAAACCTCCTAAGTGGAAACCATTCAGCTTTTGGATTAAGCAGCATCCCTGCAGATCTGGTCTTTAATGCACAAATTTAAAATAGATTTGCCTACAAGTTTGTCTTTGAATGCTGATGCTGCCATTGAAGTGCTCTCATAACCCTCATGATGCAGCACCTCTGAAGATTTATTTTTGTTTTTGTTCAAAAACTCAGTCTGGTTTGTCAAATGCACAGTGTAAAGGGAAAGTAAGCAGCGATAAAAATTAATTAGGAGGAGCTGAGAGCAGATTAACACGTTTTGAAATAGGAAATTATAGCTGTGAGCTTCAATCATACTGTAAATGTTTATGTTTTGGATTTTTGATAAGTGGTTAAACAAAGACGTACAGCTGCGTGACTGAGCGGAGCGCCATGAGCGCGCATGGGGCGTGACCCCGCGGGGACAGCGGCGCGTTTCATTCCCACGCAGGCCCCACGACAGGGTTCCGCAATGCGCGCGAGAGGGAGCGGTTCCCCTGCAGCTCCGGCTCTGGCAATGGGCGCTCATTACGCCTTACGTTGCGGAGAGCGCGGCTCCAGCAGGGACAGCATGATTAAATTTAACTTCCGCCAGGCTTGGAAGGTATACTGACGGAGAATCGGCGTCGCGCTGATTCAGCAGTCGCCACCCGTGCCATTTTGCAGAAATGCGTATTTGCGTATCCGGACTGAAATATAATTGAATCTGAACTAAGCGATCGAGGGGCGTTTGTTTCTTCAAATTGAAAGGGGTGTGCCCGCTTGGACGTGACACTAACTTGCGCACAGTGCACGGCAATTGCAATATATTCAAAATCAGATTAACTATGGAAAACCCCCTTGACCAATGTGAAGTATATATAGGACTTTGTTCCAGTATGGCACGCCATTCACTGAAAACCCGGTTTCCGTGTTGATTAGCGACGTTCTGACGCACCATCTCCCGAATGACTTGATTAGGGTGACCAGATAATCCATGTCATCCCGGACGCTTTGAGCTACTTCAGGTTTTACAAACTACATTAAACCTTAAAGGCTCCTGTGCGTGGCTGAATAGTTTAGTTCTTCCTGCGCTCTGACCGGTTTGTTTCCTTGGTTGAAAGACACATCCAGCTCTTTCACATCAGCATCAGTGACACGTGCATGATTATAGGAGGCTGACCAATCAGCACGCAGCACTTAAGTGAAATCCAGGTCCTTTTGATTGAAATGGTAGTTTACAAATCCTGTCCTAGCTCAAAGTGTCTGGGATGACATGGATTATCTGGCCACCCTAGACTAGATGCATCGTTTTTCCGCATGGGTCGATAGTGTGCAAACATAGTTGTGTGTCGCAGCATAACCTGAGCTCCCCGTGGCCTACAAAGTGCGCCTGCGCAGGGGCCATTAATCCTGCTGCAGATGGCCGGTGCGTGAGGCCGGCCGGAACAGCGACGCTCTCGAGCTGAGCGGGACACGCACACCCCGGCACGGGGGATGCGCGATAGTCATCGATCAGCATTTCTGCACAACAGGTTATTGCTGATGACGGATAAGGGGCCTGTCTCGAGGGCTGTATCACAAACATACACGAGTGGGCGGCCTTCCGTCTTCATGCCCGATATTTGATCTGTGTAGCATCACATATGTATACACTGCATGAGTACAGAGCTTACTTGGTGCACTTTCAGGGGGTCAGTAAGCTGATACCAGGGTCATGAAAGTACTAAGGGATAGTATCTTGTACTGGCAAACTAGTGGTGCACAATATGACCTGAGTATGAAAATAAACACGCATGACGGCTCCTGTTGACCGATGCACAAGATGTTGAGCAGCTATTCGGTGGCCTACGCCGGGTTCTCTCTTGCAAGACCTGCGTTCCAGAAATATTCTTATATTTCAAATTTTTGCATGTGTTAAGCCGTTTTGTCTTATTGAAAAATAAAATGAAAAATCTGTTATTTTCTGTAATCAAAATATATAGATCCGTAAGTAGATAGGGTGTCCTTAAACTTTAAGATTGCATAAATAAACTTAGGTAAAATGCAAAGCAGTTGTGTTTATAGATTAAATATATTTATACATATATTCTTAATGCACTTCCATTCTCTCAGCCATTGGATGTCAGCATGAAGGACAACAGAGGTGAAACTTCAGGCCTCAGCTGATCTAAATGACCCCAACAAGCAAGGTTCTGCCGCATCCAGCATTAATGTGTGTGTACCCAAAAGTGCGCCCCCGTGCCCGCGTGGCTATAAATCACAGTGACGATGTTCTCCTGTCTTCCGGCCAGGCGTGAGGATGATGTCACCATCTTGTACTCTCCCAGCTGTAACTCTTGGCCACAGTCAGAAGGCTTTCCTGCAATGGAAAGTGCTCGCACAATAATCGATGTATTATTTATACGGCTTTCATTCTTAGAAGGAGGGGCCCATCCCATCTACACTGACTTGGCCTGTACTCCACTTGACTGCTAAATGAAGTTAAATAAAGCACTCTGAAACACTCTAAAGAGCAGATTAAACACAAAACGTAACACAACATTAGAGAAAATGATATCTGAGTCCTTTTGTAATGATTTGTAATATATATATATATATATATGCAGTACATACATATATATGGAGAGTTGAGAAGTTTGGGAGTGGAGTGCGGTAGCAAAATGCCTCGCATTCCAGCTGCTGGCATCTATTCATTCATAAAATAAAAGGAAATGGGCTCATTCACTAAAACAGAAGGGAGGGTAAAAGCAGTGAAAACCTGCGCTCACTGTCAGTTGTTCTGTTACACCCCCTCCCCCCCATTTAAAAATGGTGCAGTGGTTACGCTGGGCTGGCTATGGCACTGTAGTAAGGTAGATTGGAAGGTTCTGCTAGTGACATCCACCCCCCCCGGCTGGTATAAATATCCGCAGACACGACGAGCAGCGTTACTCCTAGCTCCCCCTGACATGGCGCCCATGTGATCTCACAGGCTGCCTCCTTCTCCGTCAGACTCCAGCACTGCCTGATGATTCTTTGTGTGTGTGGGGAGGGAGCCGGCGGGGGGGGGGAGAGAGAGAGAGGGGGAGAGAGAGACCACCTCCCGTTATTAAACTGTAAAGCATATGGTCCCGGCACTGGAGTGGTGGCTGGGAAAATTCAGGTCTCTCTCTCTGTCTCCGGTGCCATACTGCGGGTCAGCGCGCACCAGCGGGCCGAACACGGGAGCTGCTCGTTTAGGCCGCGTGCTCTAATTAGAGCCTCACACCGAGTGTTTGATCAGCCGGTGGAGGAGGGCTGGGGTGTCAGAGGCTGACGGCGGAGACAGGTGAGCGAGCGTCTGCCTGCCGGACCCCCGGGGAAGGGCCTGAGCCATGCCAGACCCCGAGGGAAGGGCCTGGGCCATGCCGGACCCCTAGAGGAGGGACTGGGCCATGCTGGCTCTGGCGCGGAAAGGTGGGGGGGCATGTTCGATCGGGGCGAGGCTTATATGTCCACCCCCCCTCCCCTGGCTGCGTCGTCTTGAGCGGCAGAGAACCAGGCATCCGTGGGACTGTTTGTTACAGCAGCTTGCAGGGACGGGCCTCTTTCCAGGAGCGCCCCCTGCTGTCTCAACTTGGTCAGGTTAGGTGGGAGCTGGCATATTTGGCAGACGGATAACGGAGGAACCGTGGGCACGGTGAGGTTTGCTGTCCCCACCTGCTGTGCCTCTGTATGATTCCATGCTAGGGCTGGCGGCGTGCAGCCTCCTTGAGCGGAGGGGGGGGGTTGGGGGGGGGGGGGACTGCAGGAGATAGTGTGGCGGGATGAAGCCAGACCGTATATCCCACAACTAGCTAAAGTAGATTCGATCCCCTGGAAATGAGCTTGATGCAGGAATGAAGGTCATTTATCCTTACGGATGGCAAATAGGGTTACGCTGCGAATCCGGGGTGCGTGGATCATGAATTATCCCAGTGGCTGTGGTGACTCCACCGTGGAGAGAGGCTGTCTGTTTACGAGAGTCTGTCGCGGCCGATTTCGAAGGCGCAGACGTGGATGTCGGGAGGTTTGTGTGCAGACTTTGTCTTTTAATATTTAATACAAACAAAAACACCATATTTATTTTGAACATAGATCCGTTAAATGCATTGCCCACAATATTTAACTGTTTTCTGTATCTAACACTGCAATTTATTAATTACTATCAGATATAAAATCACCAATCATGCAGGTACAGTATAGTAGAATCTCCATGGAAACCACTAGCTATGGGAGCGGTCGATTTTGTGGGGAACATGAAGATCCTGAATGAATCTCCAGCAAGGGGGAGATAATTACGATGATCGAAAGTAATGGAAATAGGCTGTGTCGAAAAAAACAAGTCAAGCTGTTTTCTGTTTATGTTTGGCCATCTCTGTCCTTAAATTATGACCAGACCAAGGAGCTATCATGTCAGTTTTATCGGTTTTAAAAATCAACAGGTCAAAGGTCATTTATTGAATAGAAAACACACACACAAAAGCTCACTTATGTGCTGTATAACTCCATTAATACTGATAATAATAATAATTATTATTATTATTAATTACGGAGTATTATTGGGTAAATAATAATAAAAAGTGAATTTGTTGATTAACGGTTAATATAATAAATATTAAAATAAAATTAATAAATTATTCAGACTTAGTTTTCAAATATCAGCATCACACTTGGAGATTTGTTAGTCTTACAGAAGCACCTTAATTTCATAAAGAGATCTTTCATAAGGTTTAGCCAAGTCTGCAGTGGAAAGTGT
This sequence comes from Petrocephalus sullivani, assembly GCA_026780845.1. NCBI lineage: Eukaryota > Metazoa > Chordata > Actinopteri > Osteoglossiformes > Mormyridae > Petrocephalus > Petrocephalus sullivani. The sequence goes on from JAODKM010000034.1 coordinate 10,725,668, forward strand.
GAAGCAATCCCTGTTTATCACATTTGTTTTGTATAGTTTTGTATGGTTTGTATTGGTGCACTCGCTGTTTTACATTGCCCTCTGTGTCTTGGCTGCCATTACGTGAGAGGGGGGCTATGTGCCGACTCACAGTGACCTGATAGCAATAGAGCCTCTCCTCCCCAGGGGCACTGAGAATGGCCCCTGGAACTTGGCTGGCCCCTGCGTGTTGGGGCCAGAATGTATCAGCTTCAGAATGAACTGGGAGCAGCCCGCCCCACACACACAAACACCCACGCACACCCCGGCCACCCATGGATTGGACTGAGTGGCTACGAGCGAGCTGGCTTCCTCCTTCTTATCAGGCAGACAGGCTGCCTTTGCAGATTGCAGTTCTCCTGGCTTCTCCGTCTCGGCCAGCCCTGCTCTCCCTCGTCTCAACGTCTTTGTCTCACTCGCCTTATCCGCTCAGCAGTGGCTCTGCATCAATGTAAAGGCACATTTCCTCAGTGTATGCAATGTACATTTAGTCATCTTCCAACTGTTTATCCAATACAGGTTTATGCAGTATTTATATTTACATTAAAAACACAAATTGTTGCATCTGTGTAAAAATAAGTCGCTCTGAGCGATTTGCTTTGGGCTATGTTTTAATTAGCTGCGCGCTAATTATTTATGAAATCATTGTTTTCTTAGACTGGCATAAGTTAACATCCTATTAAATATATACATGCAGAATGCTTCAGGTATTTTGAGATGTCATGTCAGAGACTTCTAATGGTTTTGGTGATGCGTGTAACCAAATACTACAAATTGCTTTATCAGATTACACACAGGTCATAAGCTTTACTAGTGAGATGGAATCAGCAGCACCCAAACTGGTGTAAGAGCTTTTCATGATAAACTGATAATCCATGTAGTATTTATTTATTTGTACAATGTAAGCTCTGTAGTTTTCTTCTATCTTGTGCTCGCTGTGGAAAGACAGTCTCCCCGATGGAATTAGCAAAGCTTTAAAGGAGTGAGCAAAGCCGCGGAAACAACATTTTCACAGACCGGGTAACCACGGGGGGCCTTGTGCCCTAAATTTGTACCCTCTCTAATGAAGCTGTGCTGTTCTTGGCGGGGGGCGGGGGGGGGGGCTCTTAGAGGGCCTCTCCCGGGCATCCCGACACACCCACCATACCAGATTGGTGTTTTTGCCTCCTGGGTGAGGAAAGGGCAGGTCTTCTGTTATGGTTTGTGTGACTCGACCGATCAAATCATGCATCCATCTTCTAACTGCTTATTCCCGTCAGGATGGTGGGGCCCGGGGGCTGGAGCCCGTCCCAGACAGCACATAGTCCAAAGCTGTGGTACACCCTGGATGGAATACCAGTCCATTTCAGGACACATACACACACACATACTCTGTGATACCACTACAGTACATTTTGAAGCACTAATTAGCTCAACTGCATGTTTTTGGACTGTGGCTGGATACCGTTGTGTCACACGGAGAACATTCAATGTCCGGTACATCACATAAGAGCATGTAGTGCTACCCTATCTCCCTTGGCCTGGATTGGACTCCATTGTGACACCATTGTGTTCAGTTATGTGTCTCTAATAATAATTAACAATAACAAAACAAACACACCACACACACACACACACACACATGGGTGGCATGTAAATTTCATTTGAAATTCATGGCTACCATATTGTTAGGCAACTCTAATTTCCCATAAGAAGCAAATTAATTAACTCTGCAGCCAGTGGGTATTTTCAATCACGGGCCGCGCCGCCCGCATCGCTATTTCAGCCGCGACGGCAATTACATCTCGGGCTGTCGCCTCAGACGAATGCTGATGCCTCATATTCCGTGTCCAGGCTTCACCATCCGCCATCCACAACCCACCCTGCTCTTACAATGTTTTTATGACATGTAAAATTTTTATTTTTTAAGATGTGCAAATGGAACGTGGCATCGGAATATTAAGTGGATCATTTTGGAATCCCAATCAAAGACAAGCTGACTGCTGCTCCGAAATGAGTCTGAAAATGAGATTGGTTTATGGGAATAAAGGGTAACTTAAATTGCAATAACAAAGTCATTCTCCCCTGTTCTGTGGGGTCGTCTGCAGCCGGCCAATCAGAAGCTGCAGACTGATGAGCTGGGGTTGGGGAGGGGGGGGGCTTTAATTGCGAGCACAGAGGGTCTCTGGAGCCACCAATGTGAAGCAGAGTGTTGCCTGTGGTTACGTAACAGGTGCAGAGCGTGGCCATGAGCGGCATACTGAAGAGGAAGTTCGAGGAGGTGGATGGCTCCTCGCCGTGCTCGTCCCTCCGTGAGTCCGAGGATGACGTCTCCAGCAGCGAGAGCGGCGACAGCAGTGACAGTGCCAACCCCTCGGCTGCCAGCCACTTCGCACGTAAGGCACCAGCCACATGCTATTCTCTCCCTCCCCTGGCTAAGGAGCCATCCGTCACGAGCTGTCAACCTGTATGCCCACGCCGTGTCTTTATTAATGCCGACAGTGATCCTGAAACAAGTTATCAGTTACAGTTAGAGGTGTAACAGATAAGGCAGGCAGCAGACACACACTGAGAAAATACCCCGAGCTCCCTTCAGATGGATTATGTAGAGTTATGTAGAGATCTGACCTTTTACACTTAATGAGGTATGGCTATGTGGAGATCAGTCATTTAATGGAGCAGAGTTATGTAGAGATCAGCCCCTTTGATGAAGTAGTGTTACAGTATGTAGAGATTAACTCATTAATGAAGTAGAGCTATGTAGAGATCAGCCCTTTAATGAAGTAGAGTTATGTAGAGATCAGCCCTTTAATGAAGTAGAGTTATGTAGAGATTAACTCATTAATGACGTAGAGTTATGTAGAGATTAGTCTCTTCACATTTAACGAAGCAGAGTTATGTAGAGATCTGACCTTTTATACTTAATGAGGTATGGCTATGTGGAGATCAGTCATTTAATGAAGAAGAGTTATGTAGTGATCAGCCCTTTAATGAAGTAGTTATGTGGAGATCAGCCTATTAATGAACTAGAGTTATGTAGAGATCAGCCTCTTCACATTTAATGAAGTAGAGCTATGTAGAGATCAACCCATTAATCAAGTAGTTATACAGAGATCAGCCTATTAATGAAGTAGAGTTATGTAGGGATCAACCCATTAATGAAGTAGAGTTATGTAGCGATCAACCCATTAATGAAGTCAAGTTATGTAGAGATCAGCCCTTTAATAAAGTAGTTATGTAGAGATCAGCCTCTTCACATTTAATGAAGTAGAGCTATGTAGAGATCAACCCATTAATCAAGTAGTTATACAGAGATCAGCCTATTAATGAAGTAGAGTTATGTAGAGATCAACCCATTAATGAAGTAGAGTTACGTAGAGATCAGCCCATTAATGAAGTAGAATTATGTAGTGATCAGACCCTTACATTTAATGAAGTAGAGATATGTAGAGATCTGCCATTAGAGCGTGGTGCACTCAAAAACCTGCCATGCTTTACAATGAAACCTGAATTTTGTTAAATTAAGGGAATGTTCTCTGACTGCCCTTGAAAGCAGAGTTTATCAGGCGAGCCTCGCTGTACAAGAACCGCAGGAATGAGAGAGATAGGTCCCTGTGAACAAAGCCACCAGGCTTTTTTTCATTCTCTCCCCCCTGTGGCTTCTGCTGTTCCAGCCCTCACTTGGTGTTCCTCCCCAGCCCACCCCCCCCAGGGCCCCTCCACCCCCCTTTCTACTTCCCATGCCTGACACTAGATGGGAGGGGTGTGGTAACTAGGTTTATTCGCTGAGCTTTGCAGATAGATTTTACCGTCTTTTACTATGCGTCTGAGGTGTCACTTTGGGATGCTCTTCTGTGACTGTCACCAGTGCGATCAGACCTGCAGGACATGTCCCCTCTTTGACTGCCACACCTCCCCTGCACTCCTGCACAGACAATATTGTGTAGTTCATGTCTCTCGGTGGCTAACAGTTTGCGAGGCGGCCTTCAAAAATGTGAGGCAGCCTTCTTGTGGATGATGCAGCACTTAAAAATCATCATGTAGGTGGATGGTCTCATGGAGGTGGATGGTCTCATGGAGGTGGAGATTCCTTTGAGGCTGTAGATAAATGCAAGAAAATGGTCATCACCTCCATCATATTATTACTGGTAGTTATGAAAATGATTCTAAAAATATATGTTTAGACATAATATTGGTCAGTGGTATGCAGTACAGTATTAAATACCAGTGTGGTTGGCTAACAGAAGCTCATTGAATCTCCATCTCTCATTTTCCAAAGCTGTCCTGACAGATAGCTCTTTCTGAGGGACATCTACATGAGCATCTTTCCTATCAGCCAGGCTCATGACTCCTAGTTCGTAGATCAGCAGAATTACCCTCCAGTGGATACGGTGCACTGGTCTAAGTGGCAGGTTTCAGTTACAATAATAAGAGATGCATATAGGCTGTCCCTGGAGGTCATAACATCCTTTGACTTTGGCCTATAGGACTGTAATTTATTGACGTTAGGTTCCATGTGGAAGAGTCTGCCACTTGCTACAGATACAGTTATGCGTGGATGCCAAGCTGAACTAATATCGGATCCCTTCAAAGATATGAGGCTCCACAACTAACCTCCTGCCCCCAAAGAACCCCACAATCCGGCTGTACAGTGACAAGAAGCTAAGGTAGAGAGGGCAAGCGGAACAGAGCAGAGCCACTCCTGTACAGGAGATGGCACTGTGTCATCTAGTCTTCCAGAGTGTTTGCAGATCTGTGCCTGCAAGAGGTGACAGAGTTTATTATGCAGCTATTGTTCTGAACAGAGCAATAGAAGTCCAGTATTTCACAGTCTGTATTCAGTGTTCAGGAGAAGCCTATGATGTTTTACTTTTGTCTATTTGTTGTCCATTCCACCAATTTTCCACTCAATTAAATTTTGACGCATATCAGCCTGAATGAACAGGAAATGCGAATGCTATTTGGAGTTACGCATTTCAATACAATCTTTTATGTTCGATACTTATTTCTTTTCTGCAGCATACAGAAATCGTTTTTCTTTTATATTTGCGCGCGGCCGCCATGTTGGTACGGTAGTGCCGTCTCCGGGCAGCATGTAATGAAAAGCATTAAAGCACCGTCCTCTCAGCGCCAGTGAAGAGCCAGCCGCTCGCACCAGATGGTCCCGGTTCACGCTGACATCATGTTTGTCTGGCAGTGGAGTGGCTGGGGAAGCCATACAGAATGTCACATCGGAACTGGGACGGCGGGGGGGGGCGGTTAGGTGTTAGCCATGCCCCCCCCCCCCGATATTACAGGAGCCAGCTGGGCATGATCAGCAATAAACGAGACGGTTCCTGGAAATACAGCACTAATATGATACTAACACTGCACATGGAGTCAATGACGGATATCCTGCACGATACGGAATAGACAGGAGGTCGTTATTGTGGTCAGATTAAAGCAGAAATGTAAGCACATTAGCAGTGAGGCTTAAACCAGGCTTACATTGATCATCCCTTATGGGAAATAAGTCGCCTTTCCTTGTAGAAGCACCACACTGTTAGTTGACAAAGGGAATTTGCGCAGGCATGTCATCATCAGAGGCTGAGGAATCCCTAATTGGGAGGCTGTATGACTAAGGAGTGATGTCAGAGACTCAGAACCGTGCAGCTTCATGAGGAGTTCAGATTCATCCTTTCCAACCACTCGGTTGGATCAGGGAATTAGCGTTCAGATTTACCCACACTGGCAAAATTGGATTTTCACATATATATATTTTTAATGGTCTTTGGGGTGACGTTCCATAGCTAGTGCAAACGGAGTAAATAAAATGGAAATTGACTGATAAAACAGAGCTTTAAAACATATATCAGTAAGAAAGGTTATATGATTTTAATGGTGCTGAGCTGCCCTCGCACCCGACGTGCTCCTGGAGGTGATCAGCTTATACTTTGGCACCAGTATTTACGTTTTTATTTTTATTTTGCTTGTCTGTACGAGTAGCGCTCTTAGCCGGCCATTTCTACAAGTACTGCCGAGTGCTACAAAGGGTAAAACAAACTAAGGTTATAGCAAGAAAAAACATTTAGCACTACACACAAAAATATTGTAGAATTTACGCACTATTACAGGTCTATGAAAAGTGCTGAAATTTGATCCATTGAAAAAGTTTTATTAAATTCATGACAGTTTTTCCAAAATATTGCACTGATCAGCCTGCTAATTTTAAGATAAAAATAAGCAAAATGGTGCATGCTCTAATACACACATGCTCACAAAGACTATGTATAGATACACTGTATAGGCAAACGTATTGGGATACCTGTCCATTTCACCTACAGGAACTTTTATGATACTATCGAGCTGCCAGACTTCTGGGAAGGCCGGGTGTGTGTCTGTGTGGAATTTTTGCCCATTCATCCTGAAGAGCATTTGTGAGGTCAGGCACTGATGCAATCTGCACTCTAGTTCTTTGTGCACTGGGGCACAATCAGGCTGGAAGAGAAATGGGCTTTTCCCAAACTGAAAACCACAAAGTTGGACACATAGAATTGTCCAAAAAATGGTGGCGAAGTTTGTCTTTCTAAAAGCTCCTACTGTGCAACAATACAACTTACAACAGACCGTGGAATACCTAGCAGGGAATAGATTTCACAAACTGACTTATTGCGAAGGTGGCATCCTATGACAGTACCACGCTTGAATCCACTACGCTCTTCAGAATGACCCGTTCTTTCACAAATGTTTGTAAACCTGACTACATGGGTAGCGGAGGGGGAGCTTGATTTTATACACCTGTGGTAATGGGTCTGAACGAAACACCTGAATTCAATGATTGAGAGGTGTGTCCCAATACTGCTTTCCATATAGAGTATGAGCGTGCACTCACACTTACTCTCTCACTCTCATTCACCCTGCTATCGGTGCTACATGCATCATCACTACATCCTTCTGAGTGTCATCAACATCTTCCTCCATAACAGCATTGAAATAATAAGTAATCAATTTCATTTTTCATTAGTTACTACCATTAGGTTGTTACTGAGAGAATTTTAGGTATTTAGACATTTAAGTATTCATTCTTAATTACAAATATTATGCAGTTTCACTACTGTAGTTATTTTGTTCAGCATAAGTACCAGTAACTTACTTTGGTTTGAGCACTCAGTACTGGGTACTGGCTTGCTAAGAATACTCGTTGTAACCTGCTATTTGCCAGCTCAATGTAGGTCCACTTCGCAGACCTGTGAGGGAATATTTTTTGTAATTTGCGCACATTGATTTTGAGTTGGATAGTCAACAAAAATGTCACACTGTAGAGGCCTGCATAGGCGTGAGGAAGGTCTGAGGTCACAGAGTAGGCAGGCCAGCACCCAGCATAGGCGTGAGGAAGGTCTGAGGTCACAGAGTAGGCAGGCCAGCACCCAGCATAGGCGTGAGGAAGGTCTGAGGTCACAGAGTAGGCAGGCCAGCACCCAGCATAGGCGTGAGGAAGGTTTGAGGTCACAGAGTAGGCAGGCCAGCACCCAGCACTCGTGGAACAGTGCGGCCTAAAGCCTTGCTCAAGGGCTCAGCAGCAATTTGAAGCCATGCCCCTCAGGACACGGGCTCAAGCCCTGTCCAGATGGAGAGATGGTGAGTCCATGGGGGCCACAATGCCAGTCTCAACAAGCCCTCACCTTATCCATCCAGCCGCCTCCATACTGAAACGAGAGAAGAGGATGAGGACGAGGAAGGTGCACTTCGAGAAGGTGACGGTGTACTACTTCAGCCGACGGCAGGGCTTCACCAGCGTGCCCAGCCAGGGAGGCAGCACCCTGGGCATGTCCAGCCGGCACTGCGGCGTGCGCCAGTACACCCTGGGCGAGTTTGCCCTGGAGCAGGAGCGTAGCCACCGCGATATGCTGCGCGGCCACCTGAAGGAGGAGAAGCTGAATGCCATTAAGCTCAAGGTACGCTAAGGCTGCTCCCAGAAAGAGCACTGCCCATCTACTACATACGCTACGGTACTCTCATCTCCTCTGAAGGAGGAGAAACTGAATGCCATTATGCTCAAGATACAAGGCTGCTCCCAGAAAGAGCACTGCCCATCTACTACATACGCTACGGTACTCTCATCTCCTCTCTCATTTGTTGAAGAACACTAATCAGCACACATGATACGGGAATGATGATTTACTCGCCATTTGTCCAAGTATGAGTATAGTTCCATACAAATACTTGTTATCACATTACCATTTTGCTGTCATTTTGGGGCACAAACACAGGTAAAAGCTAAGCTTAGGGTAGAGTAATTAGAGCTAAGGCCTTTACTCAGGAGCCCAATAACAGCATCAGTCTGCCAGCCCCGGGATTTAAATCGACAACCTTCCAATTCCAAGCACTAAAACACCCTAACACGCCAAGCCACACAATTGCAATACAGTTAAAAATATAAGCTCAAAAATAACTGGGTTTTCTGCCATTAAAGTCTATTTTAATGTGATGATTCATGACCTGTGCCATCATTCCCATGTAGCTTGATATTATTCATTTTGTTTATTCATGGTCTATAAAGCAGGCTGACATCAGTTTGATAAAGAAATGCATTTGAAACCATTCAAAGTGGCCCAGACTCTGATAGCACAAGCATTACAGAGATATTCAAGATACTGGAGGACCAATTCCCAACACCCTTCGGGTTTATTAAGTTGAATATTAGATTAAATATCTTAATAAGTAGGTGATACATGTTAGCCTAGATAAGCTCACATTCTGCATAAGTGCAATTAAATGTTATTATTGCGACATTTCAAATGCTCATATTCTTACTACATAAATAACAATATTCAGTTATAAAGCCATCGGCACCCCCACATTCCCTGTTCATGGCCCCCTGTCTCTGCAGCTGACGAGAAATGGCAGTGTGGACTCCCAGGAGGCAAGCGTGCTCACGGCGGAGGATATTTCCGACGACGACATCGACCTGGACAATGCGGAGGTGGACGAGTACTTCTTCCTGCAACCGCTCACCACCAAGAAGCGGCGGGCGCTGCTGAGGGCCTCGGGAGTCAAGCGGATCGACGTGGAGGAGAAACACGAGCTGCGGGCCATCCGCGTCTCCAGAGAAGACTGCGGCTGTGACTGCAGGGTCTTCTGCGACCCGGAGACGTGCGCCTGCAGCATGGCGGGAATCAAGTGCCAGGTGGACGTCACTTCCTGTCTTGTCCCCTTCCCTGCCGGCCTGAATGAAACGGGCCGTTTCCTGTTTGAGCAACATGTCAAGGCATGGTAGTTTAGTAGTGCATGTACTTTGCATTGTGTCTAAACATCTCCTCTGGCCCCTGCAGGTGGACCGTATGTCATTCCCATGTGGCTGCAGTAAGGAAGGCTGCAGCAACACAGCAGGCAGGATAGAGTTCAATCCCATCCGGGTCCGGACTCACTTCTTGCACACCATCATGAAGCTGGAGTTGGAGAAGAGCAGGGAGCAGCAGCAGACCTCTATGGCGGATGGTTACCATGGCGAGGTCAACGCGCATGGAAACGCACTGGTCCAGGCTCAGCACGGCCTGGAGTACACACTGACCGACACCGTCCCCCAGGCTGCCATCATGCACCTTCAGGCGGCCAACGAGATGGACGAGGCAGTGGATGAAGAAGACGAGGAAGAGGAGGAGGAAGAGGAGGAGGAAGAAGAAGAGGACAATGAGGAAGAGGAAGATGAGGAAGACGAAGACGACGGGAGCAGCCTTTGCAGCGGGCTCACTGACTCAAGCACGCAGAGCCTTGCCGCGAGTGACTCCGAAGAGGAGGACGACAGCAAAGAAAAGCCGGACGACCTCGAGGATGGGGTCTCTACGTCCCCCGTGTCTCACACCGAAGTGGTACCGCTTTCCTCCGAATTATGCTACTCGGAGGGGCTGTCAGTGCGAGACCACCATAACAACAACAGCCCATACTTCTCGGGCTCCCCGGCTGAGTATTATCAGATGAAGAACTCAGGCAGCGTAGTTGATGTTTCTGCAGGTAACATAGGCAGCGATTCCTTTGGAGAAGCCCCGCGGTTTCAGGACGGACTTGTGTCCCTGGACTCCTTCAGCGTGGGCCCCGATCCATATCATGATTACTCCCAACAGGCCGAGGGCCAGTACGCCAGCCAGTGTTTCTCTGTGAGCAATGGAGCTTCTTCCGTCATCGTCTGCTGCTCTCCTGACCACAGCGACGACGTCCAACCCGGAAGAGCCTACTGCAGTCCACCAACAGAACTCCAGAACTTCTTGAAGGAAAATGGTCAGGAGCTCTACGTCAGGAAAGACGGCTGTTTTGGGGCCGAGCCGCAGGAAGTGTTGGACGGACTCCCAGAGGCTCTCGCCCTCCCTGATAGCACGCCGCTCGCTCCATCCGGAGAGTGCTTTCCCCAGGTCACACTGGTCTAAGTCCTTCCTCTAGTCCCCTGAGGTTTGTACAGTCCATTTTTTTAATCCAATTCATTGCTGATTGGTTAATGTTTCAATGTGAGAAGTGGATGTAAACAATGTACAAACAAAGCTGGGGTTTTAATTAGCTACATTTGCTATAGGTACAAATAAAAAGTAAATAACCTGCAAATGAATTCATTTTATACCAATGGGTCCAGACTCAAGGTGTATGGAATAAAAAAAAATTGAAAAAGGTCATTCATGTAAAATAACGCTGAAGTGCAAGATTAAAAGCAGAAAATAATTGTAGGCTTGTGCAATGTACTGTAATTATCTTGTCAAAGTTCTAGTTTTCAGCCAATTCTGTGGAGACCTTTTATACGTCTGTGTGTCCATTCTTGAAAAGGAAAGTATATTGTGCAGTTTATTTATGGAGTCATAAAGTGGATGTAAAATAACATTTTGATAATGAAAAGCATGTTATTTTTGAGGTGTAGACAGCCTCTCTCTGACCAATGGATGAAAATGGTTCTAAAATTCTGTATCAATGTACTGTATGGGACGGTATTTTAAATTTGTCATCTGTGCTTTTTATAGTTTGTAAAAGCATGTGGCTTTTTTGTGGTCTTTTGCTTTTGGTGAAAAGTCCAAAGGCATATATCTGATCTTAAGGAAGATAAGGTGTTGAAAATGTATTTGCACTTTTTTTAAGACAATTCCAAGGACAGATGCCATGGAATGTCCAATACTTGAAACATGATAGAAGAAGGAGCATTCTGTGGTCTTCTTTCTCTCCCTCGTTCAGTAACTGTTCATCACCATTGTGTTCTTTACATATGCTGATACTTGGAGCGATTTTTTTTTTTTTACTTGGAAAAATCCATTTGCTCAAATAATTTTGAAACAAAACTGAATGAAAGCCAACAAGTGGGAAGTGATTACAAAAAGGTTTTAAAGCCGGAGAGGCGTACTTAAGACAGATTCATTCTCAGCTTTCTACAATTTCAAATACTACACTTCTACCTTGCATTTTTAGTTATCAAAACCGCAGGCCTGCAGGTTTTCTGCTGTTGAAGACTTCTGCAGGTAATTTTTACGAACCTGACATTACAACGGTTAACTAGCTCCATAGAGAAGATCAGACTCTGAATGATGGCGTTGGGTCATGCAGGAATGCAGCAGTCTGGTCACAACCACGGCGGGTCTGTTTTAAGGTGAGATTGCAGTGATTCTAGTTCCACATTCTGCTAATTGTTCAGATTGTAGCCTAAATTTTCTGATTACTATGTGACTTGCAGGGATGATTCCATGATTTTTTTTTTAAGGTGGCAAGGGTCAAATTCATAAAGGAGCCAATCTCATTAGCCAATGATATTTTTTGAATTGGTGAGTGACAGAGGAGGGGCACTCTGGGGGCAAATTAGCTTTCAGCTGGGGTCAGCGCAGCCACTGTGTATAGGAGCTACCAATACAAATACAATATGAAGTTTTACTCATCCCAGTCTAGAGACAGTGAGGAAAATAAAATTGTCATCAAATTGACAGCAAAGCATTGTGGGAACCCTCGGAGGATCATTACATCCTGTTATCGAAATGCAGGAATCATTGGCTGAGTAGTGGTGCAACACAGAGTGCATGGCTCTGTCGTCAGACTTCAGACTTGTCCCACTTCTGCTCGCAGCTGAGGTGTTATTAGGTTGTGCTGTGCCCCTAACCCTCCCTAACACACCAGTCAATGGGACAGCAGGTGTCTGCATTTGTCACATGCACGGTCCCTGCTGGGTCCTGCTCAGATGCGTGTTTGGGGCTTATAGGGAGTTTAATTTGATATTTTTTACTTTCAATTTTGCATTCCATGACATTCAGTTGTATTGAGTTTATTTTGCTTTAGGTACATATTCTCTGACAGATTTGAAGTTGTTTTTATTAGTGATTTTTTTTTTTGTTTAAATTTATACTTGGCAGATGGGTTCACCTTATGGGTGGTTTTTAATCACATCAATGGTGACAGTCCTCCCCCACCCAGAAACACCAGTTTGAAATAAAAAGTAAATGAAACTTCCTGCTTCTTCTCCATTATTACCAGGGTATCACGGCGTCTGAAGGCTAAATGTAAAGATGTACAGTGTGGAAAAAATAAGAACTTCAAATATTTTCAAATTACAAACTTGCACAAATTGTTTGCTCCCAGTTAAATATCAACAATTTGCACTTTACACGAGGATCCTTGTGGACCATAACAATTGGAAAAGAGAGTCTGCCACCTACTGGTGGAATCATATACTGCACACCCTTTAAAAAGGTACAGGTTCACTGTGCAGGTCTTTATTAAAGAGAAAAAAATATTAAGGGGTAAAAGACCAGAAATACAGAATATATGAATGTAGAAATAAAAGGGGATTAAAAACAGACTTCGTGAATTCACAATTGAAAAAGCCTAAGCATCCTCCCTGGAATGCGGCTTATGCTATGCCCATGCTATGCACCTGCACTGTATAAGCATGTGACCTCAGATGGTGCGGACACACATTTACAGCTCAGCCTGAAACTGCAGGCAAATCCTGTACAGCCTGACAAATTAGACACCTACAAACAACACCCCTAAAATCTGGTACCATTTTGAATTCAGTATTAATTTTCAGTCTGCCGTTTATCACCACAAAACAGTGACTCGGACATAATTCTTTGGTACTAAACATTACTGAAGAAAACTAATTTTTTTTATAATTATTGCCAGACATGAAGTGAAAATTCTAGAAGGCATCTTATCCATTTACATTTTGTGGCTGCCTTAGCATATGCCGGGTCCCTGGTGCCATGTTGGACTGATTCTAAAATTTATAAAACTGAACAGGAGCAATTACTTTAAATTAATCATCAGTCTGGATGACCTTAAATGTAGGTAAAATTATTTCCGGGTCCTTAACACAGAAAGTAAATCTTTAAATCACTCATCCAGCACTGGGAACTACACATACAGGCCTTTCCACATCTATAACCATATAATGGCCAAGGGTGCATTTTAGATGCCTTTGAGTATGGCATATGTGATAATTGCCCACCCACCCATTCCCAGAAACCACAGATATGTAAAAACCTGGACTCTATTGGAGGAATGCAATTTTAAAACCCACAGGGGATTAACACCTGCCTTCAATCGCTGCCTGGTTCAAACTAATGGAATCCAATAAAGTAACAGTATTTTGACTGTCAGCACAAGTTAATCCCACCACCTTCTTGTTCAAAGGCTCCATTTCTGTCAGCTACATGCTAACAACGAGAAAAAAAGACCAAATGAAAATTAAACAAAAATATCAGTACTAGAACCTGTGCCTTTCAGTCACATCTGGGTCATTCCTCCACAGAATTCAAGACTGTCCAAAATACTCACATTGCTCATAAAAATAAATTAACATGCAAATCTCTTTATAAAAAAATGAAAACAAACTTGTCGGCTCCATTTTCATTGGCTGGCATGCAAGGCCACGCCCTCAGCTGAAGACCCACAGCTGGTACCTGTCGGAGGGGTCACATGGGACCAGGGATGGGTGCTGGTGACGGGCACTGAGGCACAGCCTCAGTCCCGGGTTCCAGAGCAGCTGACTCTGCAAGGAAGTCAGACACAGAAAGTTATAATTTCCCAAGTGAAATAATTGGTTAACTATAGCACCCATATAGAAGTCCAAAAGATAAAAAGTGTCCCTTTAAATCCTCTCCTCAGAATTGCAGAAGAGTCTGCATGTTTCTGTTAAATGAACTACATTACATTTAATTTATTTAGCTGATGTTTGCAAAGTGATCTATACTTCGGAGGGAAAGCAGTGTCAGACAATCCCTGGAGCAAACTGAAGTTAAGGGCCTTGTTCAAGGGTCCAAACGTATAATCATTCTGCTGAGTCAGTGTCTACGCCAGTCACCGCCATACAAATAGCGCATAGCTGTGCATAGCTGCTGGGGAAAGAATCTCCATCTGACACACACAAGCACCAGCACTACCTCTTTAAGCTCCCACTTCTGCTCAGCGCCGACAAAGGTGTTTCTCCCCTTGTACTGACAGTCCTCCAGCTTCACAGCCTCCTCCTTCCCGTGGAGACACAGCTCCTTCTGAATGTTGTGCCGGATCTCACGGTGTGTGGAATACTCAAAATACTGGCCAAGAATAATGAAAGAGTGGTTTCTAGGCCATACTTCATGCCAGGGTGACGGCAAATTAATAGATCAGGAGTGACGACCACATCAGATCAGCCATCTTAAAGATGATGGGCAAGGTCTACCTGATTTCCTCCAAGTCCATGGCATGGGTACATGATCAGCTCCTTCCCACCCTCATTGTTCTCCCCAGCATCCAGACAAGAGTCTTTACCGACGTTCATCACCTAGGAGAGGGCAGGAACATGCCTTTAGTGAGATGTTCAGGCTTAGAATGGACCAAACTCTGGAGAAGCCTTGATGGTAAGTGAGAGGCTTTACCGCGCCAAAGTGAAGAGGGTTGAGGTCAGGCATGAAGACCTCAGGATACACGTTCTTCAGGTACCAAGAAAAGCTCTTGCACTGCAGGTGCTGCCGGAGCTCCAAGCGCTTGGCGATGTCACCAAAGGACCTCTGTAGGAAGACGATTCCAAGTATTGGTTTGAAGGTGAAACACTTTCCACAAGTGACACTTTCTCCTCCTGGATGACAACCTCAGACAGAATTCAGCCAAGACTTCCAAGATCCTCGGCAGGACAACTTCGAAGATAATATTTCAGTTCATATATTTCAGTCCATATTCTTCTCCAACATCTACACTGATCCTTAGTACCACCTCTACTGCTTAACCTGGGGTGGTGAAGGAGGATTTCTAAGTTAGCTGGGTTAACTTAAGCTGGAAGACATGATTATCCAATAACAGTTTAGGTAAGGAGAATTGCACAATCATGTCTTCCAGCTTAAGTTAACCCAGCTAACTGAGAAATCCTGCTTTGTGTAACACCCCCTGGTTTTTAATAGCATCCAAAAAATAGATGAAACGGTTAAATCAGCCAGTCAAGATGGTCTTAAACAGTAACAATTTTAAGCTATACTCAGAGTAATGCTGGGCGCTACTTGATAAGATCAAACCACTGAACTGAGAACGACAGTGAAGAGACTGGCGATTAAATTACATTTCAGACAGATGAATGAATATTTAATTTCATACAAAGATAAAAGTAAAGTCTATATAGGCATGGTGCAGTAAAGGTAACGTGCACACCAGTCGAATCACCAGGGCCTGAGCGTGTGCTAGGACTCCCTCACAGACATCTCCAAAAAGCCCCCAAGTTAAACCATTTGTAGAGGACAGTCCTTTGTTTCTTCTTTAAATGAGGAGCACCCATAAGCAAAATAGCTCACGTCACTGGCCACAACATGGCAGTGTTGTCAATGCGGCATCACAGAACTGCTGGAATCGACTCAACAGTAAGGCATCTAGAATATCTATGGGGGGGGGGGGGCCCCCGCGAACAGCCCCAACCCAAGCGCCGTCCGGTTTCCCTCGGCGCCCCCTGCCGTGCAACCTCCTCCCAAAACCTGTTCAGCCGCCGCTCCCCCGCCACCGGGCC
>JAODKM010000034.1:10741728-10755225 GCA_026780845.1 Petrocephalus sullivani
GAGAGAACCGGACACGCGCCCGGCGCAAGGACCGCTGCAGTGGAAGGGCTGGGGGGGGGGGGGCGGGGCGTGGCGAAAAGAGCCAATTAAATCGCAGTCGAGTTTAGCTCAGGGTCTCGAGTGCTGCAACCTTCTTTGAAAATCTGTTCTGGCCGGTCTAGCCAGACAACGGGCTGACGGGGGGGGGGCAGCATGTGGCTGCCCAAACAAGACAAACACAGGAAAGGTAACTGACCCACAGAAACCCCTAATTCCCCCCCCCCCCCACATGCTTGGAAAAATAGGAACATTTTTATCCCTGCTTGCGGCTGGAAAAACATTCCAGAGAAAATGGCTGCTGGGCTGGATAGCCCCCCCCCCCAGTACTTTGCAGTGTCCTAAGCTGTGTGTGGACACACGCACACACACACCATGCTGCTGGACGTCTTCCCACCACCACGGAGAAAAAGGGGCTGAGATGGCAAGACCGGCCACCTACTTCTCTGGCCATCTGCGAGGCTTGCTGGTTCCTGCGGTAGAAGATCTCCTTGTAGCCATCCATCCAGACCTCAGCCAGCCGCACCTGGTTGCGAGCGATCACCTGGGTGCCCTTGGGGAAGGTGTGGGGGCTTTTGGTGCGGAAGACATGGCCCACGACGGAGCAGGGGATGATCTCCAGCTGCCCCCCGCACTGCCACACCTGTGGGTCACAGGAGGTCAGCGAAGGCCCATCCTTCCTCACCCACGGACGAGAGATGAGCTACGCCAGGGGTAGGTAGGCTGGATCAAGCCAAAGCGTGCCTGCTTCCATCACAACTACAAGATAGCAGATAGCAGTTAGTGGCTGCTTACCCTAAATGACATTTCGATGTTCTCCCCGCCCCAAATTTCCATTTCGTCATCGTAGCTTCCTATGTAGTAGAAGTACTCTTTTGAGATTGAGAACAGCCCCCCTGCGAATGTCGGAGTCCTGTAAAGTATATGGGTAAATATTTATTCCGCTTGGAGGATCTGCAGTGTGGGAAACAGTCGCAGAACACCAAAACATAAAAACAACAATCACAAAGGCAACCATGACTACACATGTTTGGGGGGGATGGTTAACACAGAGAGATGCACGTTTGGATTTGTACAAGAGAATGCTGCATTTTTACGCTACGTTTTCGTCAGTCAATACCTGATAACGTAAAATGTATCTAAGCCCATTTAGATGCACGTTTTAAATGGACATCGAGCCCGAAGGTGCTCCCTCACTTGATGGGGTAGGTCTCGTCTCTCCGTCGCTGTTTCTCGTGGTCAGGAATGCTCTCCCAGCCGAAGGACAAGCCCCAGTCGAAGTTTCCCCGGTTGTGGTTCTGCCCGTACGGGGACGGCTTCACAAACTCGAAGGTGTTGAGGTCGATGGTGGTGATGTCGGGGCTCACCACCGCCGTGCGGTTTTCCGCTATCCGGGACAGCAGCGGCTCCAGCCAGCCCGGGAAGCACTCGCCTGAAAGGGACAATCGCCGTGCCAACAGGGCACGCCTCACCCTCGCGGCTGTGTATAGATGTGCAAGAGCCTCGTCGCTAGATTTTACAAATACTTCCGCGAGACTCGCTATCAAAACGTCACTGGCACTCCAGCGGAAAGAGAATGGTTTGCGTCAGACGGACAAACATCAGAAGCCGCTTCGTTTTGCTAGTCAACCAACATTGGCTGCAAGCACTCACAGTGAGCATCCAGGAAGGTAAGCACATCGCCGGTGGCAACGCCGGCACCCAGTAAGCGGGCGGTGATGAGCCCCTTCCTCTCGTGCTGACGGACCACTCGCACAACGTGCAGCCTTTTCAGGTACTCGTCCAGCTCATCCTTCAGGACCTCTGTCAGACATATGACAAGACGCAACTACTGCTAGGACACATCGTTCCCGTCCATCACCAGATGTAACAATCCAATGCAACCACTTTTCATTTCAGAGTCGGATTCATAGAAATCCCTATAGCTGTGTCTAGGAAACAGCAATAAACAAATAATATGGTTAGAATCGGCACGGCATCAGTGGGTTGCCTCGAGGGTTGATGGTTTGAATCACATCCCATGGATTTCCACCACAGCACAATGACATTCAGTACAGTGAATTGGCATCTGTGAATTGCTTATTGTGTGCATCAGTGTGAGCCTAACAATGGACTGGCAGCCGGTCCAGAGTGTACACCTGCCTTTTTCCCTGTGCATTCTGGGATAGACTCCAGACCCCCCGTGAACCTGTACTATACAAGAGGCTAGAATATTGATGGACGTTCCATTGATTTGATTTAGTTAACCAAGATTCATACCATAACCTATGACTAGAGGTGGGCAGTTCAAATCCAGTCAGTTAAAGGGGGGGGGGGGGGGGGGGTGTCCAGGGTCCTCATGTTTACCATCTGAGCTGGCATCATCCACCAAGATGATCTCCTTAAGTAGGATGGCGGGGGAGGTGTGAAGGACGCTATAAACCGTCCGAAGCAGAGTGCTCCACGCTTCGTTGTGGAACACGATGACGACGCTGGTCGTCGGCAGGGCAGGGCACCGCTTGAAGGTCTGCTCGATGCATCTGCCGAAGTAAGATTGGGGTGGGGTGGGGTGGGGGGGTCAGCGTGCCTCATGTGAGCCATGAGCACAGCAGGCAAAAGCCAGCCATCTCCAGAACTGACTCATTCCCAACAGGTGTACATGAGGCATCCACTGTGTAAAGAGCCTCATTTAAATACTGAAGACCAGCTTGTTAATTGCCTACTAGACAGATGTGCTTAAATGTCTGGAAACGGCTAGTGAATACTAATCTTCTGTAACTGAGCTTTGATGGGAACTAGATGATAATGAATCAAAGTTTCTTATAGATAACCTGCACGTTTCGGCATAGCACGCCTTTCTTGACCTGTGCTCAACCTGCGAGAAAATGTATTTCGTCACAACGAGGCTGCAGTGCATTAGAGCTTCTTCATATATTGATTTGCGCATAAGGCTACGGCCACAAGGGGGCACTGCTACCAACATCGGAGAAATGTCATGTCAATAGTCTTCATAATGGCACCCATACGTGACCATTGTCGACCTACGGGGTTACAGCGGTCACATGACTGAAGGTCCAGTACAGAGCCAATCATTGTAACACACATATAAATATCATGGGGCAGCATGCGCATGAGGGTCGATCTGCAGCTTTGTGAATACACACTCCGGCGGTCTCGTGTCTGGCCCCAGGTCCCGGCTGAGCGAGATGCGGTCGCTGGCAAAGAGGTTGAAGCAGTGCTTCTCCTCTCCGACCTGCTTTTCCTTCTCCTCGGAAGGGCTCAGGTCACCCATGCGGAAGGGCTTCCCAGATGCGCCCGGCGAGCTGGGATTCTGGGGGGGGCGCTCCAGGGAGGGCCGGAGCTCGGCGGCAGTGTAGTGTCCCGGCAGACAGGAGGGGTTGCGGGCCCTCTCGGGCTGGCGCACGGGAGCTTTGATCTGCATTTTTGGCGCGGCGCCCCGGAAGTTACTGACGGCCCCCATCACCATTCCCAGCACGCCGTCCTGCTGGCCTACAACGCCTCGGAGCCAGGGCTCCTCTCTTGGCCTCTGGCTGGCCACCTCACGCTGGATGAGGAACAGGAACGTGACAAACAGCAGAGCCAGGATCACCAATTTCCAGGGGTAGACACGCCTCCTCAAGAACCTAGAGACGGCACTCATGACGCCCGTCAGACGAACTGACCAGGAACTTTGAGGTGCGGCTTCCCCAAGGCACGATGGCTGCCGGGAACATTAGCAGGTACTGCTGGAAAGTCAGAAAGATGGTCAAATTAGGTCTGAAATAGATTCCCACCATTATAAGGAAAGCAGAGGACCTACCCACATTATAAACCAAACTACTGTACAAATAAAAACAAATGCAGAAACATTGTCCGTTCAGTCACAAACCACACCAAACAATGATATTTAAGTCATAATATAATACCTTTGCTTGGCGGAAGGAGGTGCGTTTAAGACTTCAAGTTACTGAAACGGAATTCTTCCCATAAACCAATTTCTTATTAAAAACAAGAGTACATAAACTCTGTTACTCGGTTGCATGCATTAAAAGTTATGCATCTGTCATTTAAATTAAATTTAATGTAAATTAAACATAATTTACTTATAGTTATGCATCCGTTTTCTGAAACCGCTCCTCTTTTTCAGGGTCGCGGAGCCTATCCCGGAGGCAACGAGCGCTAGGCAGGGCGGACAGCCCGGGATGGGGCGCCAACCCGTCGCAGGGCACGCTCACACAGGCACACCTATGGGCAATTTAGTAACTCTGATTAACCTCTGCATGTTCTTGGATTGTGGTGGGGGGGAAGCGGAGCACCCGGAGGAAACCCCACAATGACACGGGGAAGACATGCAAACTCCACACGCACGGAACCATGTGAATCAGCAGTGCTACTGCACCGCCATGCCGCTCGACGTCCACAATATACACAAGTTAATCATTTCACGTTCCCTTAAAAAGCGCTTATATACATCAGCTTGAGAATGCATTTATGGCGTTCATTAAGAGGCATCGGAAGCAACAAAGGCTCCAAATCTGCACATTGACTTCTAGACCCGTCCTGTTAAAGTAACATACTTACTTTCTGCACAAGACGAAGCGTGCAAATAAGTGCGTTTATTGAATTTCCTCCCGAATGTTACGGTGAGAATTCCGCAATGAAATCACTGCAAAGCACTTCCGTCTCGCCGCCCAGGTGCGCGGCTTCAGGTGGAGGGAGGGCTCCGGTGCCGGCCTGCCTAAGCCAGCGCCCCTGCGGGGCGAATCCCACACCGTCCGTACAGGTCTTCCTGAAAGGTGATCCCTCCCTGTTTTTTTCCACGTTTCCAAACTCCATGTAAATTGGGTGCTTTTGCAATCCGCGGAGTCCGAAAGCCGGCGCGCGCCGAAAACTTTATTGGCTGCGCATAATTGGCCGCACGAGCCGCAAAAACGACGCTGAAAGGATAAGTTTCATCAACCCCGGATTTCATTAACGCCGCAGAATCGCGATCCCGACTTTTAACTCTCCTGCATTTCAGGATGAACGAAATGTATGATTTACTTTGTTTTTTCCTCCGAAACGCACAAGAGTCACCTTTACTCATCGGGGCATTAAGAACAGTCTCACGCTAGTAGAAGATGACTAATCTGGCTTCACTGATTTATTCAACAGGTTTAAGATACCCATTCATTCAAAGTGTTGCCGGGTTACTAACACCCCAGAAGGTCTGCTGAATGCAGCCCAGCCAACTGCCCCAAAGGATAAAAATAGTACTGGTGCCCAAAAAAAACAGTAAATTAAATATACTTGCATTTATTCCACATACCTGTTGTGCGCAAGAAATATGTACATATTAGTGTGATGTTTTGATACTTGTTATCAATCTTCGGTATTACAAAAAAAGAGAGACATGCATTCGTAATATATCAGATTTGCACCGGTCACTTGATACAGAAAGCGGATCTAGAGACCGCACTGCCAAAAAACTAAAGTTTCGTTTTTAATTCCAGCCGAAAGTGCGTTAAATTACGCGAGGTCCGCTTTGATCGCCAGGTATTAATTGCAACCCCGCAGATTTGTTTCACAACTTACCCTACGGAGCGCTCCGATGCATGCCTGCAGACCGCAGTAACCCCCTTCGCCTGTCCCCACAGATGATGTTTATAAAAGGGTCGTTTAATAATAAGAAGCCGAGCCAGCGGTGAGTCGGCTGGAAGTGGGTACGAGCGACTGCAGGACCTGGAACAAAGTTAAAGAAACAGCAGATCGCCGTAATCCGTCTCTCTCCCCTGGCACGCAACATTAAACACCGCTCAAGTATTATATTAAATTAATTGGGACATTACTTGAACGGTACAGGAGAAGGGGAGAGGACTGTGCCCCTGCTTCCAGTTGGCATAAATACCGTTTGTTTTCTTCTGATTTTGATCAATAACAGATAGTGCAGTGTTTGGAGCCAAAACTCGGAACAATGAAGAAATTGTGCTCACGGGTAAAGTCATGCTTTGGTGGTTGAGCAGAAAGAACTATCTCCAGTCTGTTTTATTAGCATATTACATCCAATTTAAACAAGTTTTCGAAATGCCCATAAAGAATGAGAGTCTGGACGCTGGCTGTCGTTCGTTTTGTATTCGTTTATTACTCATTGTAAAACAAATGACTAATTAAATTTACAACGTTTGTAATTTGCGTTATTAAAGAATAACGAATCGCCGTATAAGCATGTCTGAGTACGCTGCCAGTGCTTTTACGATACTTAGATTACATTTGTCCAAAGAAACTAACGTCTTTTATACGCTTGGTATTTTGCAGGACAAATCGAATGAAGTGTTGTGTTCTCCAACCCCCCAAAGGTATTACATTAAAACCCTCCTGGGATATGAGTCAGCTTCAGAGAAATGCCCACAATCGCTGTGTCACCTGCAGCGAATGACTGCTTTAAGTGGTAAAATGGAGTATACATACAGTTGTTGACCCTGGGTGAAGCATGAAAGCGTTGTAAACAATGTGGTGCTTTTAGAGAGAAAGAATTCTCTTGATAAGGAAACCAAATTTAACCATACTACAGGACTAAACCCTAGTACCTAAACTAAACCCTTCCCAGTCTCTATACCCTATTCCCAGTACTCGAGTTGAGGGGGGATGAGGAGGGATGTCATCCCCCCTGAAATAAAAACAGTCGAAATCATCCCCCTTCCAAAACGAACATCCCCGTGTTCCATCTCTTAAACGATAAAATTCACCATCCCCCTGATTTGTTTTTACAACTCGACTACTGCATATTCCTACTCCTTTGCTTCAGTCGTCACTTCTGAGAATCTGTCGGAAGCTTGTGAGTCTCATTCGTCCTACGTTAGGCAAGGCTTCTCTCGATCCAGGCTGTGGCGAGGGATGGAGGTACTACAGGCCATAAGAGATTTGCTCTGCATTCGATGGAGTAGCTCCCGGCAAAGCCCTGAAAGAGCACATTGCCTGAGCGATTTCACCGGGCAGAAGGACACTGGCAGGCTGGAGTCTGCAAACAGAATCGCCATGAGCAGGATTGTGGGTAATGAAAACATTCGCAAAAATAATAGCTACAATCCCACCATCTCCACCCCCAGACATGTCCCCAGTTAATATATCTGAGACATGTGGGATGTCTGGTTTGGCTTTCACTGGACCAGATAGAGCAATATTCCCCCCCCCCCCCCCACACACACACACACACACACATGCAACTATGATCCTACACTACTTTGGAACAATGAGGTGCACATGGTGTAAGAATTAATTACGCCTTGTCCAACCTTCAGTCTAGTTCTTAGTTAATTTACTCATTATAGCTATACATATTCAAAGCATATAAAAGTGGCATGCAAAAGCAAAAATGTAGAGAACTGATGGCAAGATAATCTAAGGAACAGAAGTAGACAATTGCAAAAATGCAACTTGGGCCATAGCAAAAAGTATGAGAGACTGATGAACCTCAGAACATTCTGGAAAGATGCGTCTTTACACTGCGTCTGAAAAATGCGAGTAATTCTGCAGTTCCGCTGGTACCCCGGAGCTCATGTCTCGGTGATGAAATGCAGGAAGTGAAGTGCAGGGGCCCATATCTCAAAGCCAGATTTCATGCTTAACTGGATAACTTGTCGGATTTAAGGTATCCCAGTTTAGATAGGCTTTATCTTCGTTCACGTACATTTAGCCCAGTCTACCTTAAATCAGAAAAATAATCCTGCTATGCAGACATCCTAGTCTGTGTTATAGAACCCTGGTAGAAAGGAAAATAAAGCTGTCAGTCAGTACTGGATAGACACCTCAGATCACTGAAAATTAGATAGTTGCATATGTATATTTACTGCACGTTTCTCGGAAACAGGAGACTGAAGGCCTACAGGTCATATTGTTAAATTTCAGTTTATTACATACCAGCCTCTTAGTGACATTTAAGATTCCGCCACACCATGACATATGTTTAAGGTAGTTTAATACAGGTTGTATGGCAGACAGCCTCAAAGGCTACACTGCTTGACTTTGAAGGGCCTATAGCTGTGTGCGTTAAATGGAAGTCCCAGTAAAATGTAGACTCTCGACATCAAACACAAAGATGGTACAGAAGAGGTCAGTGAAATGCACAATAAATGGTCAGTGTGGGGCTTTGAATCCCAAACTAGCTAAGTGTTAAGTGTCACTTTCCTGTAAGCTTGCTTCTCTCCGTAATCTAACCCATACAGCCACGTGCTTTTTGGCAAGAGCAAAACAGGTTTGTAAAATGTAACATCAAAGCCCAGGAAATGTGTACTAACTTAAAATATCCGTTAACCGTTTTTGCCCGTTTGATTTCTGCAATGGTTAACAATTATTTGGTAATAATAAATGTCTTGAAAATGCTTTTTATGTAGATATAAAAACAGATCAGTTAACTTTGCTGTGAAACGCTGCATTCGTAAATCTACATTCTCCTGCCTGTAGATATAGGCATTGGTGCACCTGGGGAAAGTAGCTCTTCCATGCCTGTTTGATCTCAAGCTGGTCCCAGTTTGTTTGGACTGATGATGCAGCACCACTTTTGTACATGTGTGGAGAATGTTCTAGCTACTGGTTTCTCCCCGTAGTCAAGCACTTGCATTTAGATGAATTGACAGCTAACTTGCGTGTCCATTTTGTCTATTGGGTCTTCCTTTACCTTGTAATGTGTGCTGTACTCAAGAACTGGGTGGATGGATGGATGGATGGTGCAGGTTGCAGCTCAGATAGGTATTATAGATAAGGGCTTCATCACATTTATTATCTGGTTTTCTTAAAAACTTTCACATTGAGTACCAACACATTTCAAATTTATAAATCAACAACATTTTTCTTTTTAACTCTCAAATACATTATAAGGTATGTATTCATTCTGTAATAGAAAAATACGATGACAACAGTTTATTGTAGATATGTAAATATTTGTATTGGTCGATAAACAGCTAAACTCAGTAGAAAGGCAGTAGAGGAAGGGGCAGACATACACTAACTGCACAATGGGGTACATAGTAATATGCGCCAAGTGTAAAAGATAAGTTTGTTTTAGCGACGTGTGCAGTAACTCCTAGCCACATCCAGCACCAGTAAACAGATAGTAAGAAATAGTCGTCTGTTTTTCTCATAGAATGTTGTCAGCTATCTTTTGCCTGACAGAAACTCAAGATGTCTGGAGGTTCTCTTCTAACAGCAACTAGTACCTATTTCGTTTTCTTCTGTTGGAAATAGAAATACAAATGATTATATGGTTTTTCTCCCCACCTAAAACAGAATGGTGATTAATTAAGATTGTGCACTTTAGGTGACCTTGAATATATAACTAGACACATGGCTTTCATTTTAATGCAAATCTCCTGCAACAGTAATTAAAAATCACAAATTGATGCAAGATGCAACTTATCTTTTCAAAAGAGGTAAATAGTGAGTAAATTGTGAATTGGGTGTGTTGCAGTTCCTTCACCGTGTAAACTGTGTGGGTGTTTTTCTCACAGATATGCGGGTTTTGGTGAATAAGACTAAGTAACACTAACTAGGTGTAAAATTTTCAAG
This sequence comes from Petrocephalus sullivani, assembly GCA_026780845.1. Lineage (NCBI taxonomy): Eukaryota > Metazoa > Chordata > Actinopteri > Osteoglossiformes > Mormyridae > Petrocephalus > Petrocephalus sullivani. The sequence goes on from JAODKM010000034.1 coordinate 10,751,284, forward strand.
CAACAGTAATTAAAAATCACATTAAATACATTTCGTATTCAAATAATAGTTGGATAATGGTAATCCAGAATGACTGACTTAACATCTCCCCTACTCATACTTTGTGTTATACTGTACATAAAATAGGCAGTCGTACTCCTAACTAAGAACATGCGGCACATAGTGCAGTTACTGTTAATCTAATAGTAAAGTATGAGAGCATAAACTAAAACCATAAATACCACTGTGTTTTATACATCTACTAGCCAAGTAAAACAGTACATTTACCCTTGTGAAAGTCTGAACAAATATGCCTTCTTCACATGGATTTTGATGTTCTGTGAAGTTCTGTGTTATGTCTTCACATTAAAGAGAAAAAATCGTTCAAAATCTAGAATCTAGAAAAGTCTGGAGGAAACCACCACGGCTTTGCCGATGGAGGAGCCGGACTTGAGGTGCGGTGTCTTCCCAGAAACACCAGGTGCGCCATCATCTTGAAGGACACACCTATGCATCACTTAAATTGGTCGTTCTTCAAGTATCACAGCGCTGACGCTTGGAGACCTGTGTAACACCAGAGGTGCATCAGCTTAAGCTAGCCCAGCATCTCCTACTCAGAAAAGAGAGGCTTCGTTGGTTTGTTTACAGCTTACTTACAGACACTGCTGAACAATGGACCCCTTTCATGTTTTTGTGGTGTATATATAGACATCGCTTTAAAATGAAAGCCGATGATGAATGGGCCACATTCATCTTAATATTTGTACCCAGCAGCTCTCTTTGTAAACACAAACACATCCCACTCTGTGCTAAATGAAAGCGGAGTGGAGATGCATCCGGCTGGATGGGTAGCAAAGACTCGGGTGTCCACGGTGAAGCGGGGGACCACTCTCCGGTGTGGGGAGGGTCTCTGCTGCAGCTGCAATGGGCACACAGGGCGTTCCGTCTGCCAAGGTCTGAACCAACCACACCGTCCCCCTCCCAGTTAACAAGTGTGCTTTTATAGAGCTGCCTTTCTCTCCAGGACTCCCACCTGGAACAGCCAGTAACTGGATCAGGGACCACGAGCAAGCTACTGCCCTTTCAGGGTATGTCCTGCATCTTCAGTAGGCAACAGTGTGGTTACTAATCATCTTAGGGCACTGCTTCACTGAATAAAACCTTCCATTGTTCTGGGAAGATGCAATTTCACTGGATCTTTTCAAAAGTAGGTAAGTTCTTCTCTCAGACATGTGGGCCTTGGTGAATAAGACTAAGTAACACTAACTAGGTGTAAAATTCTCAAGCAACACTGAGAAAAACAAATCTGGACATTCTTAATACTCTTCTGAGACTTTGTAATTTGAAGGTTTGAACCAAAACGCAAATGTAGGGTTTCATGATGTCAGATTCCAAATTATTGGCTTAAAATGGAACAAAAAAGTGCCGTCAAGTCCTTTCAGATGTAAAAAACAAGGACTAAAGGACAACAATTGATTTAACAGAAATACTTTAATTAGAACAAGTAAAGTACTGTTAAGTAACTGTGACACTGCCTGGGGAAAAAAAACACTGGATTTCTGGTGATTTTAGAGCAGTGTTTTACACCCCAGACAGTACATGTTTTTGCTCCCTCCAAGCTCCCAGCACACCTGTACCAAACAATCAGCAATGTATACCTGGTACAGGTGTGCTGGGAGCTGGGGAGAAGCGAAAATGTGGACTGCCTCGGGGTCCCTGCGGACTGGGCTGAGAAGCCCTGTTTTAGAGAACACAGAAACCACACACACAAACCTGGCTTACAGCGTTTAATTTCCATCTTCGACTTACACACACAAAGGTCAACTTGGAGGCACAGACTTGTTAAAAACTGCATGTCTGTGATGAGGAAATCTCAGAGCTGGTGTAAGACCTGAATCCTGAAGCTACGATGATACAAACAGACTAACCCCCCCCCCACCGTTTTGAAAATGTTTGTGTGTTTCCCACACTCTGAAATAATGGCTGGTGCTTTCATGTAAGCCTCCTGGAGACTAAACAGCCTTGTGTTCTTCTGCTCTCACCCCAGATCTTTCACTATGGCGTAAGACGGCAGAAATCTGCAGTGGCTTTGGGTTTTTCCACACGCTAATTTCCTCTTAGCAGTCGTTCCCCGCAGCACAGTCCTGTCAACACATGCACAAAAGATAACAGTCCCGCTGGCTAAGCGCTGACACCAAGACGGAGCCCGTCCTCCAGCTGGGCACCAGAGCCACACATTACCGCCTTATCGCTTCGCCGGTCAAGTCCGAGGTTTGCACTCGACTCCGGAATGTGACCTCAGGCCTCAGTGGTCCCAGTACATAATCCACTGCTGTTACTCTACATGCCAGCTGCATACAGTACGTCCATCCATCTGCTCTCTCCGGACTGCACTCATAACACTGTACTTAAATGTATTTTATCTATTCATTCAATGTGGCTGGTGATTTAATTCCATCGCCCATTTGCACCCCCCACCCAAGACGATGTTCATCTGCATTTATTTTGTCTTATGTCTTGTGTTAGTTTCTTACAGTCATGTTCATATGTCCTACATATTTATATGGTAATTATCACAGCATTTTTTGCACTACAACCAATGAGAATGACACCCAGGCTTGTGTATATGGGGGGAGGGGCTGGAGGTGCCTGAGCACTCGTCAGCCATGCCCCCCCATTCTAGTACCTGCCTCTTGAAAAGGCTGTTCACGTCCCTGATGACGGTTCATGTCAGTATGTGACCCATGCACCATGTAGGTGAAAATGACAGTGAAGATCCTTTGAATTTGGAACACCTTACTCACCACAGGACAACATGCGTAAGGCAGGGGAACACCATCCTGGACAGGATGCCAGTCCATTGCAGGGCACACATTGGCTCACTATGGGAAATTCATAGGCACTCATTTAGACACTCCGTATTTTTTTGAGGGAGGAAACCCCATTGAGCTACCCACTGAGCAACAAGGCTGCCCCACTGAAAGCACGCCATACAGAAGTACAATCAGCTGCAGCCCAGCTGCGATCAGGACTAACAGACACATTAATACATATCCCAGATTACTGGGGATTATGGGCCTTGCTCAGGATTGATGTCCCTCAACACGCTAAGAGTCAGCGGCCGGTCGGATATACCGATGGTGATGTGTCTGCCTGAATCATATGCTTAAAAACAAACTAAGCTAAATCCTTCCCACTAATTTCATAAACGAGATAATGCGGCACAATCGAAGGAACCACCCCCACCCCATTTCTGACAAGTGAGCCAGCTCTCAAACATCTAAGGCTGTCATCCTGGGTTCAACTCCCACAGCTCTGTGTGTGTTTACATGGGTTCCCTCTGGTATCCTCTCAAAGTTAAAAGGCATGTCGTTAAGTGGATTGAAGTATCCAAATTGCCTGCATTGTGTGCCCTGTCCTGGACTAGCGCCCTCTGCTTCCGAGGTCAGGAACAGGAGCCCCAGGACCCTGCACTGAATAATAGATTTTGAAAAATAAATGGAATCTTGGATGTATGGATGTTAAACATTATATAAATCATATACTGTTAGGCTATTATTCTATACATATGTGACTACAGTTTTTGAATTGAAGATACTGGAAATGGGGAAAAAATCAGTCACTAAGAGAAACAAAAGCCTTAAAATATTACTGTTTTGCCTGGAGTTAACATAGCTAAAGCATGAGTGATGGCCTGAGAATGCTCTCCGGAGCAATTTGGGCAATCTGACATCGATTTGAGAGGAAAGTGTAATTCCCACGAAAGGAACGCAAACATAAAAGTGTTTTCAGAGCTCACAGGCAGCATCTATCAGATACAGACAAAAACCATTAACTATGTCATCTGTAAGTCATAGCTTTGGTTTCACCAGAGTGAACCCCTCTACCCTTGCTTGAAGAATACTAATTTTGTGGCATATTTTTCGATATATATATATATATATATATATATATATATATAAT
>JAODKM010000034.1:10774591-10788541 GCA_026780845.1 Petrocephalus sullivani
AGAAGCAAGCAACAAAAACATATAAAACCCCTATCCTCTGGCGCGGTACTAACCACCCCGGACAAAAAAAGAATTTTGAGCGGACCCCCCCCCCCCCCCGACAAAAGGGCTCTTCTGAAAAGAGAGAAAAGCTACATTTTCACACTTCAGTCACATGTCACGGATTTGCATACAAAGCACTTGAGATCTGCGAAAATGAGACTGTAACATGTCTTTAAACCCACAGTGTCTGCCTGCCATGAATAGAAAAAAAATTTGCCTCAATCTACAATGTCACATTACAATAAATAATATGTTAAATTCATGTAATAGCTTCCCGATATCTACTGGCGACTCTCCAAGTCAGCCAATAAAACATTCGATCATGAGTTCAATGGCTGGCTGTCTCAATAAATGAATAAATGTATCTCAAAAATCAATGCTGCTCATTTGGATTAGCAGAACTTCGACTTCCTAATCCTATACATTTTTGGAACAGTGTTTTCAACATGAAATTTGAATCTAGACGGCTTAGTTTGGAAAAAAAACTTAATACAGCTTAACAAAATAAACTTGTCTAAGCTCTTAAACATAGTGATATTAGAGTCATGCCAAGGTATGTTTTTCTGTCTAAGAACCAGTGGTGGGCAATTCAGGTCCAGAGAGAAAAGGCCAGGCCAAGATTTTGTTTCAAGCAACCAGATAATCTAAATTGTCACAGCCACAGAGTACTCAGCTGGTTGGGTGGAACAAAACCTTGGGCTGGACTTTTACTCTCTGGACCTGGATTGTCCTCCTCTGCTATGAACCCAGATGACCCTGCACTATTGAATCATGCTCAGTATTCTGGAGAAGAAGACTGAAATGAGCACGTAGAAGCCTCCTTTTCTGTCCTCAGAGAAAAGACAAAAATAATACTTTGGTGTTTCCTTTATACTAAAAATAACTTCCCTGTTTCCCTGCTTTCAATCAGGTCAAAATCACACTGCTTGAGAGCCTCTATTGCAATTTTCTGTCTGCATCTCTTCAGATTAAACATCTGGATTTATACCATAATGCTGTAGGCAGGTCATCTGTTTGTCCTGTTGGCCCCCCATGCACCTGACCCCTACCCTTAACTGTAGCACAGGAATTTCACTGTGTTCCTCACAACACATCTGACAATAAAACTGTGATTCTGATTGAAATCTTAAAAAATGCAGAATTACCGACCTGCAGTGAACATTAATGCCCTCATCTCTTTTCACATAGAGGTTGATCATAACTCTAGCAGATTGAATTGAGGTTACACAGCTAAGTTCTGCCTAGCCTACCAGGTAACTGTGCAAAATTCGAAAATCATCCACCACGCACCACTTGTAACAAAGCCAGGTATCCGGCTCCCACGTTGTCAAAGTTTATCTTGACGTTCTTCCAGCGTGCCCTATCCTCCAAGGCCTTGCACTGTGATTTATTGTTAACAACGTCTGTGGAGAACATCTCATCATTGGTGGTGTTGACACAGTGGTAGAACTTTCCCGCAAACAGGTTGACGCCCATGATGCTGAAGATGAGCCAAAAAATGAGGCAGACCAGGAGCACGTTCATGATGGAGGGTATCGCTCCAAGCAGAGCGTTGACGACAACCTGCACGGAGGAGATAAAGGAGCCGTGACGTATGCAAGTGAGCCAAGGATGTTTACACGATGTATTGGAATATTATGGATAGTTTACAGTGAGGAAATGGACAGCACAAACACAAGTAGCAAGTTCTCGGCACAAGTACCAGTACGTTCACCACATATCCTTACGGGGAGAAAGGGAAGGAGCTGAACGAGAATGAGGAACGGGGAAGGAACTATTTCACAGGCGCCATATTAAGTCAAGGGGTAGACGGCAATGTAAAAACGAAACAGAAAAAACCTTGTAGAAGCAACGATGAAGTCACAAAATGTGTTTACTGCAAATGAAAAAAAAAAACACATAACAAAGAAAAAATATACGTTAAAGGCAGCCATCAAGCAACATCCAAATGCAATCCAGCATCACAGAACAAGAATATAGACCCAGAAGAAGAATGACGAATCAGCTGTGCAGAAGGGAGAGTTCAGAGATTCAGAAACGGCTGTATAATGGAAGGCTGAATAAGAGCACCACTGGAAATTTTGTGCTGGTTCAACAACACAAAAAGCAACCATGAATCTAATAACATTGACTTCTCCCTGGGTAAGTTTAGATAAGAGTCGTGTAATGTTATAATCCCAAATTCATTATCCAGTTAATTAGCATTGTGGCTTATCCTACTATAAGGACATCTGAACTGTGTGTCTAAAGTGGTCTCCAGATCTGTTAGTATTTTAGAGCTGTGTGTCTGTTGTGATTTAACAAAAGGTTAGTTCAAATAGCTAATCGACCTATGTATGACACACCTCAATCTATGTACGACATAGCCCAAGACACAAATAATGTACTAAATGTACTAAACAGCAGCTCCAGGAGGGCATGTAGCTACTGCTGCTTTAGCTAAACACTTGCAATGAGTGGGGGATGGGGGAATGCAAGCGTGTTTGCTCAGTCACCCTGCTGACATGTGTGTAGCTCTTCTGGGGCTGGGACTGTGTGGGGAGGGGGGGAGGGGGGGGCAGGGGTAGGCTATCCCCTCGTTAAGGCAAAGCACAGGAATATAAAGCCATGAATGCATGGGGTGACCCTGGTCTGACTCAGCAGTTACTCCCTGTCAATATTGGGAGCTCCAGGACCCAGTAGTCAGTGGTGACCTGGAAGAGCTGTGAGGATGATTAACCTCTTTGGAGGTGGTGGTGTGTGTGTGCGAAGGGGGGATGGGTCAGTCAGTCTGCTACTTTCATCGCTTACCCTCATCCCTTCAAACCGTGACAGCGCTCTAAGGGGCCGCAGTGCTCGAAGCGTCCTCAGAGATTTTATGGCGCTCAGCTCAGAGTAGCCCAGGGCATTGGCCACCAAGCTAACCAGGGAAACCTGAAAGGACAAATACCAGATTTACTGACCAAGGCAGACAAAGAATATCTGTCTGGATACTACTAAATATATACCATTTGAAGCAAACTAATAATTTACCTCTGTAATTTAACGCTTTTAATGTGAATTTCTAATACCTTTTTGAGTGATTCAGTAAATACTGGCAATGCCACAGGGGGTCCCCCTCAGTAAATATCACTGAATAGCGTGAGAAGGGGGAATTATGGGCCAAACTGTGCTAATGTAGTATAGATCCACAGCCCTCCTATGGGCCGGGTTGGGGCAACAACAAAGTGCCCACCCCCCTGAATTTGTCATGGTATCCATGCTCCTCCGAAAACCCCTGCACAGACCAGTGGTTGAGAAACCCAGTCCAGAAGTTCAAAACTTGCGTTTTGATTTGCTGACTTTGTGTTTTGCTTACAAACTGCAAACATGTCTAGAAGACATAAACAGACGCCTGGTACATACGTCTACAATTAGGAAGTCCAGCCAGCACCAGGCATTGGTGAAATATTTCACAAATCCATAGGCCACCCATTTAAGCAGCATCTCCAGGATGAAGATGTAGGTGAAGACTTTGTCTGCATACTCCAGGATGGTTTTGATGGTTTTTCTCTGCTCAATGTAGATGTCTTCAAAAGCCTTTAAAGAGACAAACAAATCACTTTAGTTTTTAATTGCAAAGAAATATGTTGAAAATAAACAGCTTAGACCCCAGTACAGCGTTTTGGCCAAAGTCAGCACCAAAAAGTCCCAACCCTGCCTTATATACAGATTTATGAGCCCAGAGCTGCCGAACTCACCAGAGCGCCACTGCTAAGCAGAATCATGAAGATGATGAAGGACTCAAACCAGTTGTGCTCCACAATCCTGAAGCACGTCTTCCTCAGTGTCCACCACATTTTCCATTTACCTTCTTCTATATTCACACTGCAACACGGGAATCTGCGCACACAGCCTGATATTAACCAGAGAGAAAAAGGACATGTGAATACACAATATTCGAAAAAATCATTTGGGTCTTGGGGTGACATGGTGGCTCAATGGGCAGCACAGGTACCTTATGCATCTATGGTTGGGGAGGCCAAATCCTGGTTCTGAATTGCATGTGTATGCGGAGTTTGAATGGGGGCAGGGTCTGCCTCTTTGGGCAAGGGCTCTGTGCTTATGACTGGAAGGTCGCAATTTAGATCCTTTGGTCATCAGTGTCAGTTCATTGTATTTTCATTAACTGAAAAAAAATGCTATGAATAAAAGCATCTGCTAAGTCTAAATGAATGTCCTCTAACATGCACTGAGGCTAAGAAAGGGTGTGGTGCAAATTGGGTTAACTTAGCAAGGTTTCTTGACCCTTCCGAATTTTCTGTACATAAATCGCAGTTCAGTTTTAAACAGAGTATATTGTCATGGAAATTTACACTGCATGCCTAACCTGCTCTGAGCGGCTTTACGTGGAGGCTTTTGGCGACTGGCAATACCACTGTATCTCTTTTTAGTTTCATACAAATGAAATGAAATGTTTTTATCCCCATATCAATATCTGGTGCCAGTCCCTTTACCTTGGCAGGGGCAGATAAAATTTGCCCTGGGTGTTGACGATTAAGTTTGCCGAGTGGGGCAGGTAGTAGGTACTACCTACCTCATACCCATGAAACGGTGGCTCTTTATTCAAATCATTAGTTTGCAATGCAGAAACTAATGACTGCTTAGACAAACCCAGAGTTAACCACCATCGTTAGCTAACCCAGCTCTGGCAAGTTAACTCTGGCTATGTAAAATTCACTTCAGAGTGCACTCTGCCAGTGTCTATAAGCTTCCCAAAGTATATGCACACTGTGGTGTTTTGGGTACACCAGCAGTATTTTGGGATCGTTCTGAAAACGATCCTTACTGCGAAATGTACTATTTGAAATTTCCAAGAATTTCAAAATACCGGAACAATGTTACTTTAGGAAATACTTTCAAAAATGCTAGGTAGAGGCTCCAGCACATTAAGCGGTTAGAAAACCGGTAGATTTTGTTCTTATTTTCCTATAACTACTCTTTTTTCTGTTACAAACATTGAAACATCTGAAGAAATCATGCATCACCATGGAGACGTACTCCCTACCGTGGATAAATTACTGTAGGAGCAAGTGTGAATCTTTTCCAATCAAAAAACTACAGTCAAGTCGATGGTTTATTTATGGTGAGAATTCTGTCCACAGCCAAGGATGCAAGAAAATGGCATCCTCCACAGGCTGCTGCCCTGATTAGGAACCCCAAAATAACAGAAAGACAAACTGCAGCTCATAATTATTAATGAATAAATGGGTTCCATGGACGCTTGCTCATCACACCAGCTGTTCTTTATGTGGGTGTCTGATCCATTAAGTCATTCAAGGCACATTGCTGTTTGAACTAGTCAGATTTTGCTAGCCTAGGAAGGCTTCTTAAACATAACTCCACCAAGATGGTGAGGGCACCCCCTGGAATTCAGGCACGAGGTCAATTTGCTGGGGAATCGGTCCTTAGTTGAGTAGTTTGCTCCTCTCGCCTCCAACATTAGGGTGGATATGAGGAGACACCTACAAGCTCTGGTCACCGGTAAGCTTGACAATATAGGAACACGATTCTTCCCCTAGTCTTCATAGCTTCCCTCAAGTTTCACTGGAAAAACTGGGTCTCAGATATTTTAGGACAGATGAGAAGATATTTATGCCCCAATATGTGTCAAGACTAAAGCAACATCTCCCTGGCAGCTGATAGTCTGTACCTTTTAAGACAGCACACAACTTTGAGCTTATACATTTACTTAAACTGAGAGTTATGAAAAATAGTTCTGAATGCTGAAAAATACTTTTAACTGCAAAAGGGTGTTAAAGCAATTTTCTTAAAACCCCCCCTATTAAAGTAAGTGATTTCCTTAATAAGGCCTTAAACTCAAAAAATTGCATAATCCTAAATCCTAAAGTAGCCGCACCCCACTGTGTGTGTGGTATTCCTTTCCTGATTAGTCTGTCATAAAAAAGACTTCTGACGTACAAGTTTATTAAATCTGCCATACTGGGTTGGGTTGGTAGGTTAACTGAGTTAAAAGGATTACATCGGGACAACACAAGCTCTTCCTAAACTCATCTGAGTCACCCCGAAGAATGTTAATGCCACAAATAGGCCAAAGAGAGTGAGAGAGAGACCCCAAGATTGGTTCTCAACTGTATACCTGTCCCAAAGGAGAGCAAGGTGGGCTATGGTGAGACCTAAACAACTGCAATGTACCTGTACTTGTGCAAATAGTGCCTGGCTTTGCTTTCATTTTCATTTCATTGCCTACCTTCGGTGAAGCAGGACTCTGGGTCCAGCGACTCCTCAAGCTCCATCTCCACCGACTCCCCGCCTTCGCCTGGGGGCCGGATGTCCACAGTGCTGCCCTCGGAGGAGCTGAGCTGTGGGTCGGCCAGCTTCTGCAGGGACAGTGGCGGCGTGACACAGTCACTCGTGCTGGCAGGCACCGGCATGCTCGCGTCCTCGAGGGGAGCCAACACACTGAGTCCTCATGTTCATTGCATGGGGGGGGATGCAAGTTTGCTACATGTCAGTCGACAGGATTGGACTCCCCTTTAGAGTCGGATCGTTTCATGCAGAATCAATCAAAAGTACCCACAGACTTCAGGGACAAGAGACGCTGGCATAGTCTGAAACTAGAATATCTGGGCGCTTTGAACCAAATGTCAAGTTCTGCCAGACGTGGGTGGTGCTAACCAACTAGGAGCTGTAGGTAACATTGATTTCACATCGGTCGCAGGGCATGCAGTAGTACAAGTGCATTCTTCATCCAAGCCTGCGCTCTAGCTACCAGGAAACAGGTGCTCAAGTATTTTCATGTCCAATGCTAAAGGTACCCCAGGATCACAAATTGTCTTACTCACCACAGAAGTTCCTGAATAACCAAGACCTCCCCCCACCCCACCCCCCAGCATAACACATCACCTGTGTTGACATGAAAACACATACGTCCATTCTTTTTAGCATAATACAAGCTTTGGTCATTTTAAGTAAAATGGGGTGAGGGGCAGGGCAAACCACATTAGCTCGACAGCGAAGGACGGCACTGTGCACTTAGCCTAAGAAGGCATGGATGAAGTGGCGTGTTAGACCTACATATCCGAGGAATGGTGTAGCAAATACAAACTCTGTATTTCTAAAGGGTCTTGAGGTTTTTGTGTTGGGCAGAGGGATTAGTCTTCCAGGGCTTCAGCGCTAGGATACACCTTTTCGGGTAGCTGCCGCCAGTTCCCTCCAGGGCAATGATACCTTGGGGAGCCAGGTGATGAGTTCACCATGGCGACAGCCCCATACAAGAAAAACTGCTGCAGGACGAGTCGACTTCAGATTCAGTCACTGCCCGTCCTGGAGCAGTCTTCTTTTTTGGATAAGTAACGGCATGGGGCATCCATGCGGGGGTTGTGCTACATGGGGGATGGGAAAAGCTGTAAATTACAGCCCGGATATTAAGTCCTTTGTTTTTCTCTTCTGAGCAATACAGAAGGTCTGAATCTGAGATTGGCTGCTCCGGTGGGAAGGCTACAAGGACAGAAAACGGACAGCACTTGCCAGGTTTTACAGTTTGCTTCCACCAAGCAGGTGCAAGCATCTCCAGCTAGAGTATGGCCACCTTAAAACACGCCATCTTAGGAAGTGCAACAGTCATTGCTGCCATGGGACACAGCTAATGCAGACTGGGGAATGATGTAAGCATGCTGTACAGAGATGCTCCCTGCCTCACATTTTTTTTCCCCTTAAATCTCATAGGCTTATGAAGACTTACAGCTGCAGCTACCAGGGAATGCCCAATTTGTGGCTGATGTTATGATGTAAATCTCTAATAGTACAGCATATAGACAGGAGATCAGTAAAGTTTCACACATTCAAAGGTCTGCAGTTTCAGACTTAAATACACTTGCACTCTTTAAAGGAATAATATATAGCATTAACAATTTATACTTGAAGGCAAACTAATTCCAAGTTGAACTAAGACATTTTTGAAGCCTGATTTATAATGCCATCAAGTCTGATTTATTATGGTGTATTAATTTGCTTTTCCTGTTTCATCATGTTGAAACTGCAAATGCTAATAAGCGAATTGGCCCCCCGATTTTTAAAATCATCGGGTCCCAGCTTAAGGTTAAGAATGACCTGCTTCCATCATTCCTTTAAGGATCGTATTTGCAAAATAAATGATCAATGTTCAAGTTATGGACCAGTCCTCAAAATGAATTTTGACATACTGAAGCAAAATCCATTCCTGTGCATCAATCAAGTTTGTTCAGACTCCAGGTGTTCAGTATCAGCTCAACGCAAAAAAAAAACCAAACAAACAAAAAAACGAAAAAGAAAAAAAATCAAAAAGACATAAAATCCAAACAATGAAATGAGAGTATGGAGCAAATATGACGATGGGAGAGTTGTTGCTGCAAAATATTTCCAGTGTTGCAAAGAGGTGTCAAAGAAAAAATGAAACAAAAATGAAAACGAAAAAGGGGAACTTTACAGCCTCTGATCTGTAGCTAAACATGAGCAGTGGAAGGGGAGGGGGTGTGACCAAGCATTGGAAATTAATGAGCAATCAATAACGCTTTTGTTTTTGCTTAAATGGCATAGGCAGTCTCCATGGTTAGTGTTATGTACAATAAACAGGTCTTACAAGTCTCCTCTCACTGAAAACCTTGAGATCGTCTGTAAAACAGCTGCAATAACAATCAAACATTAAGAAGTCACCGAACCACAAAATAAAGTCTGATTTACACAACAAGCACACACTCGACAAGAATGAAAATACGTACGGACAAAATAATTACGCATATAAACAATACGACTTTTTAAGGGCTGCAGATAAACTGATAGCATGGCAATTGCAATCTAGACAATGTATATACAAACATGTGATGTAGCAGCATCTGAAAACAAAAGCAATGACAATATCGCATATAATACATGTCACATTTTGTCACAGATGTCACATTTATGGTCGTATACAGGAAGAGTTTAGAGTGTGGCATACATGCATTGGGAACATCCTCACCCAGCATGTGAACCGAGAACATAAACTTCCAGAAAGAACAGAAAGATCTCAGTACAGCAGAGACATTAGGGTTTGTAAATCCCCTACGCAGATGCTGTATGTCAGCTGTAAGTCATATGGGAACACTGACGGAAATAATTGGAGCCAATGCACGAGGGCTCATAAGCAAATAAGACTCCGCAGCTGATCGGTGGTGGTAACGGAAACATGGTAAAAGCCTGCTGTGTCTGATGCCAGGAGCTCTCCTTCATCCTGCTGAGAATGGGGCAGGTCACGGATGTCACCAGCTAGCTCGGCTCCATGGCATGTCTGTCTAGGTGGGCAGCCAGCACCCGGCCCCTGTGCGTGCCACGGCTTAAACGACAATACGCCTCAAGAGGACGTCACTCATCACAGCTGCACTGGCACTGCAGTGGATGGGACCTGGGTAGCTTCAATATTCCCCAATACAATGACATTTTTATTGTTAAACAAACACTTATCCCCAAAGCATGTTGTTAACATGCTCAGATTGTTTCTACATCGAGTTATCTCTACATCTAGGTGAACAGGCCCCACACTTCACCTAAAAGGTTTCTACTTCAAACATTGTCTCATTCCTGTCCTCTCCCTTGACCCTCTGTGCTTTACAGAGAGGTTATTCTACCACAAAACTTTCAGTGCCTAACAGTGAAGTGGTTAAATCTATTAAGTGAACCAAGAAATCATACAAAATGGATAAAACTTAATTTGGAAGCTACGAGACGATCTAACAAGAAGGCTATGACATTCTGTGAGATTGAACATACTCTCTACCAGGTGAATGGTAAATAATCACAACCAAGACCATTCCATACTGAAGACCATCCCTGGTTGAGAGCTCAGCTTAACCAAGGGAATGCAATAAAGAGGCTAACTAGCTCATGTCTCACAAGCATTATTTACTCATTAGAATCATGGCTCCTTCCTGTGTCCATAGTAATGAAAGCCTGAGGTGGCTTCACAGCAGAAAGCTGCAGAAGCATCAAAATGATCTTCAGACTATGCATCTTTCCCACACTATAGAATTCACAATAAATTGGCCACAGCCCATCTTACCTCTTTGCTGCCTTCAATGTCTGATGACTCGCTACTGAAGTCCTCGGTGTTGAGATTCTCAAAGTCGGACTCGCCTACAGCAATGGGGACTGTTACGGTGAGGCTTGGATTGTGAATGAAGGACATGTAGTCGCTGTCATCAATCATGTATTTCCCAACGCCGCTGCCCAGTCCCCCGGCAGTTCCGTTGCCCTCCTTTAGGTACTCAGGCTCCCGAGTGAGATCCACAGCGGTGTGGTTGGAGATGCAATTCTCAACCTTGCTGTGGAGCTCATCCAGGGCCTTGACCTCGTCCAGCGTCCTTGGACCTTTCCCCATGCACAGCCTCTGGAAAAACTGCCGCACCATGGACTTGACAAATTTGATGCCACGATGGATGCGGCCCACTGCGATCTGCAGGTTGTTCATCTCGCTGTCCTCGTCTGTTGCCGCCAGGTTGTCAGCACTGAATGAGCTGAGCAGCAGGGCCAGGAACAGATTCAGGACCTGCACCAGACAGGGATAATCCCAAAAACTGTGACGCACCACATGGGAAAATGCACTGTGAAAAATTCAATTGGTCACACGCTCTTGACTTCCTTTTAGACAGTATAAGTCTACACTGCATCTATCAGACAACTCATAAAATAGAATTGATGATTGAATATGTCTGGAGGAACTATCTCAGCCTGCTGCCTGCAGTGCTGGAAGTACTTCTGTTGAAGTAACCCTACACTTCAATTCTGAAATGTATGAGCAGATCATCAAATCATCACTTCAGTTATGCTCATGATTTCATTTCCTAGACTTGGTAGCATACCGAAGAAATTACAGACTAATGTTGGAGCTCTTGTTACTGCATATAGTCCAATATAGTCATCAGTAATGTTGCATTATTTAGTAAATGGCTAAATGCTGAGATATCCTTCAGCGTGTATTGCTACAATAACTCGATCGCGACTCCCCTAATTACCCAACCCGTAGTGCTTGCGAAAGCAACCCGACACGCACCACCAGGTTTCCAATGACCATGACCATCATGAAGACGATGAGGCACAGGGCCTGGCCGGCCACCTCCATGCAGTCCCACATGGTCTCGATCCACTCGCCGCACAGCACCCGGAACACAATGAGGAAGGAGTGAAAGAAGTCGTCCATGTGCCATCGCGGGAGGGTGCAGTCGTCCGAAATCTTGCACACGCACTCACGGTAGCTCTTCCCGAAAAGCTGCATTCCCACCACGGCGAAGATGAAGACGATGATGGCTAACACAAGGGTCAGGTTTCCCAGGGCACCCACAGAGTTGCCGATGATCTTGATGAGCATGTTTAGGGTAGGCCAGGACTTGGCAAGTTTAAAGACCCTCAGCTGAAAGACATGATCGAGATGTGATGAATATCGTCGCCCTCTTGTGACTGCTCAACATGTTACATTTGAGTAGTGGTAGCTACAAAGAACGGGCCAAGGGTGAACTTACCAGTCGGAAGGACCTCAAAACAGATAGTCCTTCCACATTGGCTAGACCCAGCTCCATCAAACTTAGACTGACTATAATACCATCAAATATATTCCAACCTTCTTGAAAATAGTAGTAAGGATCTAAGGCGATGATTTTGAAACACATCTCAGCTGTGAAGATGCCTGTGAACACCTACAAATGAAACCAAGAAAATCATAACTAAATACCAAAGTCATAACCAAATACCCCAAATCCCTGACATTATCAGACTAAAAAAAACTTGGGACTTGTATAGGACTCTAGCTGGAATCCGAAGATGGAGAGCAAAGTCTTACCAAGTTACCCACGGAGAGCACATTGTCAAACTCAGTAGTCATAGGATAGTGCTCCATGGCCATAAACAGAGTGTTTAAGACGATACAGATGGTGATGGTGAGATCGACGAAGGGGTCCATCACGATCAGGTTGACAACCTCCTTGATCTTCAGCCACAGTGGGCAACAGTCCCATATGAGGAAGATGTTAGCAAACTTGTACCAGCACGGCGGACATTTCTGTCTGGATTCCTCAAGCTCTGCAGAAGCAGAAAAGCGACATTAAATGTGAATTTAATTACACATCAGTATTATAATTAATGGTTCCTCAGTTCTGGTTCCGGTGACCCATTACACATTCTGGTTTTTGGAATGACTTTGATGATGTGTAATTAAGGTACTAATTTACTGCAACACACAACTTAAATCAGATTACAGGATGTCAGCTGAAGGCCTGCTGAGATTTTTAATTGTTAGAACCAGCCAAAAAAAACTGTGAAACAATGTCTTTAGTTTAAAAAGAATGTATGAGCTAATTAAAATGTACACACATTAATCTTACCATTGTGAGGAAGAGCCCACACTTTGTAATAATTTTAATAAACTGCTCTGTTAATTTTAACAATCAAGACCAAAGCTATGTGGAGACGTCTAGTCATTTCAGCATTACTCTAGCTACCACTAGTTATTCCTGACAACAGATCAATTCGAAACAAATGGAAGCAAATGCAATTGGATTCATGTGATTTTAACTATGCGATTTGTCCAACCAAATGCTCGATTGAGTCTCATTAATGAAGAACTCAGCTGGATGAAAACCAGCATAGAGAGTCAGAGAAAGACCAAGGGGCACTCACGTTTAACAGGAGCTACATGACTGGAATAATTGAATGAGATGTCTATCCAACCATGCTTTATCTAGATTAAATATGTGAGGAGCAGCCATTCTTTTGTCCTCCTTACTGCACCCGAAAGCTGCGAAATACCTACCCTCCATTGTGTTTGTTAAAATACTGGCAACGCTCAAGGCTCTCTGCCTAGCAGCCGGGTCCTCCAAGAACTCCATGGAGGTCTGGTGAGTGCCAGACCTCTTCTTCTTCTGTATGTCCGTCTCCGTCGTCGTACCCTAAGGGGTTAGAAGCATAGTTACTAGGTTAGCCCTCGGAAGCGAGTGTCGCCGCAAGTCATTCCAAGTTCATGCTCAGGCAGTCAGAAATCGGAGGTTGTGGAGGGTTCGCCAAGACGAGAGAAAGATCTCAGAGACTCAGTGCATCTCAGCATGCGTCAGTAGGTGGAGTGCATACTACAGCTTGTAGGCCATGTCAGAAGAAGGAAAGGACGAGAGAAGCATAGCAAAAGCACACAGACGTAGTAAAGATCTAGCAATGCAGGCAGCAAGGCGCAAGAGTAGCTACAACATCACAAGCAGGCCATCGGCACCGACCCGCTCTTCTCTTACATTGTCATCAGTAGTGGGCTTATCTACAGTCACCTCGGGCAGCAGGAGTCCGGCAGGCGACGTGGGAACTGACGCTCCGCCCACCAGTGACACCACACCGTTGCAGTCCACGGTGCAGTGCATCTTGCCATTGGCAGGCAGCAGGACGCGTGAGGACACGCTGCTCTGGCTGATGTTGCTGCTGCGCCGCTCGATGCGCCGCGGCACGAACAGTGAGCCTCGCCGGCTCTCGCTGTCCTCGAATGTGCTGTGCTCGTCGTCGGCGAAGTCGTTCTCCGAACCCACATCGCGGGCGCGGCCCCGGAAGCTGAATAGGCTGGCGCGGCTGTTCCGGCGCGGTGAGAACAGGGAGCCGCGGACGCTGAGGAGCGACTGGGAGAGGCATATAGCTCCATTAGCCCTCATGAAACCAAAGTGAGCCTCTCTGTAATACCTTCTTCAGTGCTAAGTGTCAGGTACTTATTCTTCCAGTCAGCATGCAGCATTCTGTACAAATAGAGTTCCGGGAGCTTGCCCTCACTGGAGTGAGTGCATAAGAACATAAGAACATAAGAACTATACAAGCAAGAGGAGGCCATTCGGCCCATCAAGCTCGCTTAGGGAGAACTTAACTAATAGCTCAGAGTTGTTAAAATCTTATCTA
>JAODKM010000034.1:10796029-10811167 GCA_026780845.1 Petrocephalus sullivani
CCTCCCCCCCCCCCCCCCCGAAAAAAAACCCCCACAACAACAAAAAAAGGCAGACTGCTTACTTTCGTCTTCGAGATACTGGGTCCAGTTAAACGAGCCCGTCAGGTTAACATCCGTCACATTGTCCACGGTGCCGTTTTCCAAAGGAATCTTTACACATTTGTGCCTCAGATTACCCATAAAGAGTTGCAGTCCTATTAGCGCAAACACACTCAGACAGAAGACCGTCAGAATCATCACGTCTGACAGTTTCTTCACTGATTGGATCAGGGCCCCTACAATGGTCTTCAGACCTGCAAGAGATGACAGAAAGCCTTTCCCATTGTCTGAAGAGGCTCTATGCGGTGCGGGAAGAATGCACAAAGCTTCTGTGAGCATCTAAATGTCATGAGGATGCTGGCCAAAGGTGCTGCAGTAAGCTGATGCGTTCAGATCGCTCGTTAGAAAGAAACAGCATAAATGTGAGCTAGTAAAAAGAAACCTGGCCCCCATTTAATTGTGAATTAGGGGTCTGATGATGGCAGACACAGTCATTTTTTAACCAATGGTCTTAGTTTAGATACGGTTGGATTTTCCTCAATTAATATGTGGGCCACGTCATGCAGGTCATCTTTTCTGAAAGTGCATCTCCAAGCAGATGATCCAGGCTCCAGCTTATATCACGTGCATTTAGTTTCCAGACCAGGTGACTCTGAAGGTCTCAGCCAATAAGCTGTGAGCGGGATTCCACAAATCGAGCTGTCGTCCAAATTTGCAGGCGCCAGCACTCAGGACCTTATTCCCATCCCCTTGTCGACTAATTATATGTTTTCAACCCACATGGCAGGAGGAAAACATCCTAAGTTCACACAGACGGGCGATATTCAAACCCACAACCCTGGAGGTGTGAAGTAACAGTGCAATTCACTGAGACAGTGTGCCACCCTCATAACTGTTTATATGTATAATACTGCCACATTATCTTAGGGCTGTCCAATTGCAGCTAGATCTGAAAAAGCACGTGTTATACAACACCATGAATGCTTGGAGCAGAAAAGAGCGCTGTCAGTAATACAGGAACATGCAGTGTATGTGAGTGTGTATCAGGTGAATGGTGATACACACACACAGGCCATCAAACAAGCACCATCCAGGTCAAACGGTCAGGGGAAAACCGTAATGGACACCGAAAGGAGAAATAAGAAAGCCGGGCATCACCACAAGTGCAACAGAACAGGCTGGATTTTGCAATGTCTCATGCAAAAAAAAAACATCTACAGAACTCCCAAGGCTGCTCTCCAAAATAGAAAAAAAGTAAAGCAAAAAAATCTAAAAGCAGGGAATCTGCTCCATGTGGATGGACTAGCTGGAGATTCCTGCTTTTACTGGCTGCTTTGCTCTATGAGAGGCAAGCGATCGGACCTTGAGAAATAAAAGTGTAAGGCGAGGTGACCCTTTTGTCTGGATGGAGTGAACACCAGCCTTCAGCCTTTTGACCTTTTGACCTTTAACCTGGCTCTCACCTGGGATGACTGATATAGTTTTCAGGGCTCGGAGAACCCTGAACGTTCTCAGTGCCGAGACATTGCCCAGGTCCACAAACTCTGTCACATATCTGTAATAGGGGAGGTCACACACAAGACGCCATGACAGGACACCAAGGAACAGTTGGAGGAAGCATTGCACAAGGGCTGTCTGACACCTAACAGTGAGTACTCCTTACCTGGGATTACTGAAATAGTTTTCAAAGCTCTCAGTACTCTGAAAGTGCGAAGAGCTGAAACATTGCCTAGGCTTACAAACTCTGTTACATACCTGCAGGATTAAATGCACAGTTACAATAGGACTACTCACAATGTTCAAGCTCCACACACATTCGGTTTTTACCGCCTTGTATCGTTTATTATTTTCCTGCATGTGCTGGGGTAACAGACGTGCAGGTCTCCATAGCGATAGTAAGGAGGATCAGATGAGAGGTTTTTACACTTTGTTCGCATTAAATCACTGTGGATGCACGTGTGCATTCTCGTGCATTCTCGCCTCTATGCCACTGCAGCGCAATGCCAATATCCAGTGCTAAGTCTGCAAGTAACATTCCTGCTTATCTATGGACTAAAAACATGAATAAAGGAGGCTAATATCTTTCTTTCCCTCACCATGGCTTTAAGAAAAGACAGATAGGATTAGGCAAAAGCATCCAGAACTGACTGTATACACAGTGGGACACTGGCCCGCACTGTGTCTTAATGAGTGAAAATATTACAGCAGAGGTCTAAAATTATTAACTAGCTTTAATGCAGTAGAAAAGTTTAGGGTAAGTTTAGGTTAAAGCATCAACAACTGCAGTTTGTAAGGTTAACAGGTGCGTGAGCTTTGTTATACTAGCACTGGCCATGCAGTAAAAAGTAACGGGGTCAGTGGCTGGAGGAGGATACTTACGCCATGAGTATAACACTGAAATCCAGCCAGTTCCAGGGGTCGCGCAGGAAGGTAAACTTCCCGACACAGAAGCCTCTCGCAAGGATTTTAATGAGACATTCAAATGTGTAAATTCCCGTGAACGTGTACCTGCAAATAAGAGAATTGGCGTCACGTTACATTAGCGCAGTCACAGCGGAAATAAACATTTCTGGAGCTCCATAAAAACGAATAATAATGACTTACTCTACATTCTTCGCCCAGTCCGGGGGGTTACTCAGCGTCATGAACGTGCAGTTGGTCAGGATAGTGCACATGATTAAAAAGCTGAACAACGTGAAGGTCACCGTCAAGGAAACGCTATACAAGTTATGACACTGAGCCCAGTTAGAATAAATAAAGAGCAAATTTCCAAACCTCAGTATATGGGATATGTGCACAGAATAAGTTCATAAGTAAGGACCACTTCTGTGGGCTTAGTGAGTTTTCTGGTCAGTGAAATTGCTTTGCTGAATTTCCTGCGGACTGAATGCGTTTTGGTTCCCAGCATAGTAATATACGATGAGGAAGCCTGACTTGAGGTCATTGCCAGTCTCATCTGAATAACAACAAAAAAATGGACTTTGGTAATTTGCTCTTCAATTTACGTATGAAACATGCAAGCATGACACTGTCTGCGTACATACATACAGGTCCATTCTCATACATACAGGTATATTTTTGCACACTTCTGCATGGCAAAGGATATGAATGTACCAAAACCATAATTGATAATCTTCTAATGGGGTTGAAGGAGCTTAAAATGTACAAGGCAGGAGTGGCGTTAAACCGGAAGATTGCCTTCCCACGGTTCAATACTATAAAGGTCTAAAAGAGAGACAGAGAGAGGGGGGTAGGGATTTTTTCACTTCTGTATGAGAGCACATTCAAAGCAATGCTTGTCAATGACCAGTGGCATTCTGCTCAAATCCCCATGTTGCAATTCAGTTCGTTTAAGCAACATCGCTCGTAAACTTAATTTGCAATGATGTCTGCATCATAAGAGCTACAAGCCCAGGGAGAACTGAAGGGTTTCCCGGGGGAATGAATAGCAACGATTACAACGGAGAGAGGAGCTGCTCATACAGCCACCTCAGCAACGGGGGTGCCACGGCTGAGCACTTGTATATGAAATAGAGCATCTTTAATATCGGAAAAGGCACCAATAGTCTGCCGGCCAGCGCTGCACAGATATGGGCGTGTTACGGTGTATCTCACCAAGGTCACCACTGCCTCAGTTACACCAGCTTCGCTTTTATACTTTAAGTCGCCTCGATGCCGTCACCTACGAGCCTCTGCATGCTGTCCCATCACCTGAGCTACCGTGACGTCTCAAGGAGAATCACACCATGCTCCAGCACCCAGGACACAAACAACGAGGCAACAAAACGCAGGCCTGTCTGCGGGCCAGGCATTCGTCGCCAGGCCAAATACGTGCAGACTGACAGTTATTTGGAATGACATCAAGAGTCCATCTAGAAAGAACTGATCTGTCTGCAAGGTCCGAAATAAAATCTGCGACTAATACTTTTTGTTTGTATTTTTAAAAATATTGGAATTTCTGAAATGTGTGTGAAATAGTTAATCAACCACAAAAGAAAACAATATTTTGAAATTTCCAACCAATCACATTAAACTAACAGATAATTATGCATACGCATCATCGGAAGTAATAAGGGACAGAAGAGCGGGCCAATAAAAATGACTCTGAAATGTGTAGGACACAGACTTATCCAATCGAATGTTGCTCCATATTTGACTGCGTCCACGGCCCGCCGACATGTGAGGCTTAGCGGGACTCACTTTCTGATTGCTGTAATAAGGGTCCAGATCCTCCAGGGGAGTGGAAGCCATTCCTTTTGGAATGTCCCCATAAATAAATGGCAGGGACTTCCCCGCCTCCAGGTCACTGTTGGGTTTGGGGCCGTTTTCATCGTCTTCATCTCGCCGCTCCCCTCTGGGCCTTTTGGAATTCTCCTCGGCGATCCGCTTCTCGATGGCATCGAGAGACTCGCGGCAAAACGGGCGGAAGCTGTCTGGTCCCGGCGGTACAAGGAGCTGTGCCATCTTCTCATCCTGCACCTTCAGAAGGAACGGTTAGCCTCCTGCATAAGAAAGTGCTAGAAGAACAAGAGGGAGAGCAGAAGGCCACGTTAGCTGTGGAAATTAGCCGACGGACGCGTGCCTGCTTTCAGTCCACAGTGTACATCCTACGTGGGCCCTGCTGGAACACTTAGCTTATTAGCCTAACCAATACCCTCAGACAACTCTTACAGTTAAGGCTAACATCAAGGAAAAAACAGAAACAGCTAACTTTATTCTCATATATCACATCACCAATGAGTTACAGATATTAGCAACAACAAGGACAGTATCACCCCCAAAAAGGGACCAAGAGACACAATGAAGAGGAACATCTTCTTCTCTAACTGCTGGACACAGCCAGGATAGTGCCATTTCTCAGCATCGCTGCCGCCGAAGAAGGAAAAAAAAAGTTCCCACAAAATGCTTTATTTGCTGGCTAATCTCTGAGTCACTGCATCTCCCCTAATACAATGGCTAAGCACTTGCAACATGAAGTGCACTTAAACTATAAATTGACTGTAAAACCAAATCAGGAACAGCAAGCTCCTCACACAGAGATATAAATCCCAGATGACAGGCCTCAGGCAGAACTAACAGAGCAGGAATTCCAGAGTTAAATGAGGCAGCGTTGACCTGACACAGGTGGGTCAGGGTTAGTAGATTAGAGAGGTAATGTTGCACTAGACATTAGACAATGATATCCAGGCAGACTGGTAAATGGATTGAACCAGTGTCTCATCAATTTGACTTTCAGGATTTTTTTTTCCATTCCAGACCTAAGAAGTCCTGACTTTCTTGAGCTCCTGATGAAAACAGCCAGGGCACTGCATTTAGTCACGGTGAGAGAAGATATAAAAAGGAGATAACCTTCTGCCACACACATGCCCCCTGGAAGCCCTGGCTAATTGATTTTGGCCGCACCATGCACTTTCTGGTTGTCTGCTTTATTCTGTGCGCCGAAACTACTTCCCAGTGATGAAGAAACGACAAGCAACACTGACTTTTTTTTTTTTTTTTTGATGACTCAGCTTTGCATCCACACAAATACGTCAGCTCACAATGACATCTGCGGCGAGTGAGCTCACAACTGGCTTTATGCAGTTGTGAATGAGTGTGCATGATAATCCAGGCATCTGCTTAGCTGTTGCAATCACCATTGCAGGTATCAACTCTCCCCTTGTGGTGAAAGGATCGTTCAGACTTTGGGCCAGAGCTCTCCTGATCATGGTCCCTAGAGATGATCTTCCAAGGTGTCCTGTCTTGTGAATTTCCTGCCCAGGTTTCTCTGAAGATCTCACTTCAACATGGCCTTTCAGCAGAAATTGGACTGACAGATGATAGGTCTACCTTCACACCCATTTTATAGTGCTTATTTAAAGTGACATTCTACAGTGTATTTTAACCATTTCCCCTACTCAAAGTTCTCACCTTGTCTGCAGGGGACAGGACAGCTATTCAAATAAGGCCAACAGATTCTTTACAGCAGTTACAGTATAGATGTTTGGTATCACTTCAGTTTAGGAATTTTATGTTGACATACACTGTAGATACGTGGCACAAATACAAATAGGTACAGAATAACATTTACATAAAAATGTGTCTCACGTATTAGTCTGCCATGTTCAAATGGCATTAAGTAGCCTTTGTTTTCAAATGCTTTGCTAGTATCCGCAAAATCTTACAATATTCTTGATTCTTTTAACCCAAATTCATTATCATTCATAATCATCCACAGGAAATTATTTCAATTGGCTAGAAGCAAAAATGTTTAAACAATAATGTCTGTGCTGAAAATAATTTTGGTTGTCATAAATCATAATGGTTTAAGAATAAATATGGAAGTCATTACTCAAACTATTGAATGATAATGAATTGCCACAAATATCATGTTGTAAAATTATACAATTTATAAGACATCATGTACGTCAACATAGAACGCCCACATCACAAAGTGTTGCCAACTATTGTTTTTTTCTGAAGTGCAAAGGCCCAAGGGGCCTCAGTCCCAGCTAGAATAGTCCATTCTAGTTAGCAGTAGCATGCACATTCTGTCTGCATGCACTCGAGGAGCATTCTGTCACATGCAGGCAGTAGCAGCCATGGAGTTGGCAGAGTGACACATGAGAAAGCTGGTCTTCCCTATTCTGAATAATACACCGCACTATCCAGAATGGGATCTCCGAGCAAAGGAGTCAGCACGGGGTCCTCGTGCTTCCTATGCAAACAATTTCTTTTTTTGAGTTTTTTTTTTGCCATGTCATTCATAATTTACCTCAAAGTCCCAGTCGACAATGGTCGTGCACCCCCAGTGAGCTAAGCTGTGACACAGCAAGCATCCGGCCCCGACAAACGGCCACTGAGCAACAGCGTAAGTGACTCATTTCATTTGAAAAGACAAGGCCTTGAGGTCAATTCAGGCTGACTGGTTAATAAGAAACTCAGAAAAAAAAGATGGGTGAAATGGCATATGTTGCTATTTTCCTATTGGTCTCTGCTGGATTCTCATTTGGTAATC
This sequence comes from Petrocephalus sullivani, assembly GCA_026780845.1. Classification (NCBI taxonomy): domain Eukaryota; kingdom Metazoa; phylum Chordata; class Actinopteri; order Osteoglossiformes; family Mormyridae; genus Petrocephalus; species Petrocephalus sullivani. The sequence continues at coordinate 10,803,066 of JAODKM010000034.1, forward strand.
ATTGCATTACATATGCATACATATTATAATGTGTAACCAATGCACTGCATTCTGACATGAAATGTATGAAATGCTTTATGGCTGAAAAGCAATTCTATAAGATTTTACAAAGTCTCTTGTAGACTATAATGGAATTCAGAAGCAACCACCAACTTAGGATGTAGTCAATGAATTGCCAGGGTGGAGTCATGCCAAGTCCCTGGTACCAACCTTTGTCTAAGCCCAAGGGCGGAGGCCCCTCCATTAATACATGTTTTTTTGCCATCCATTTATTTTAGAATGCTTCTATCAGAGCATAGGGTCCAGCTGGAAGACAAAAACACTCACACAATAACGCAGTTCTCTTGGCAACATTAGCAATTGTCACAAACTACAGTACTCAACCCAGTCCTGGAGGACCCCCAGACAGTCCACATTTTTGCTCCCTCCCAGCTCCCTATCTGGAACTGGGAGCAAAAAGGTGGACTGTCTGGCAGAGAGCTTGGAGGGAACAAAAACATGGACTGTCTGGGGGTCCCCCAGGACCAGGTTGGGAAACACTGCACTACATCCAGTTTCAGATCATTTCCTCGCTGCTGGTGTGCAGCCCGCCATAAAGAGCAGTGTGCATAACAAAGAAACAGAATCTGCTGTCTGATACCAAAGTATATTGAGGATTCAGTTTAAACTAAGGCGAGGTGCATAGTTTCCTTAGTTAGTGATACAAAGAAAGAAAGAAAAAACAGCCGATATGTTTGAAGGGGATGTTGACCAAGTTTATTAGACAGTAACAATTTCTAGCATTAAAAAGTACTAACAAGTTAAACGTGTTGCTTGTAGTTAACAAAAGGTGAAATTGTTTCAAATTCTTACATTTTGGGTAACACTTTACATAAGTAGGCACAGATAACGTAGCAGTACACTCTTACTTAATGTATTAATTAACCATAAATTAATGTTAGTTATGTCCTGATCTCATGTTCATCATTAGTCAACCAAAATGAAATATATATGATCAAAACAATGAATAAAAAATGAAAAGCATATACTGGAGGCATCAATTAAAATGCACCACAAGCCAAATGTGGTTCTGTTAGGTCCCGGCCAGAATAACGGTCAGCAAATCATGGCCTCGGGCTTATGCCTCCTGAAACACGTGCTGCCGCTGGGGACGTTCGCTGGCTATGTGGCTGACAGCTCCAGCGACCGTGCCAAAATAAACACCGAAGAGGCTGAGTCCTCCTGCCCTCACCCCCATGCCCGATGCCTTACTGGGGGGGCAGTCTGTGGTTTATTTGTCTCCGGGGTACACAGTTCATTAGTCATCTGTAGCCTTGCTTACAGTGGGGACCATTTTAATTGTAGCATGACACACGCGGCGCTCCCTGAATTTTAAAGCAGGAATACATTCTTGTTATTTCAAAGAATGGCCGCTAACAATGTGCGGCAACGGTGGTCGGAGACTCAAAATGGCATGACATTTTGTTCCGGTGTCTTAATAATTGGCTAGGAAGTTTGCCACCGATGTTTACGTTGGAAGAGATGAGACTGACGCTATACATTTACTCAAATGTCTAACGCTTTTATCCAAAGTGACATACAGTAGAGGGAAGGGCTACAATGCATGTGCACTCCCTGGGATTTGAACCCGTGACCTTTGCATTGACGGTGCATTGTGCGACTTGTTGAGCTACGCTTTGGTGCAGAATGAAATGACGAAAGACCCTGTCCAAAAGGACACAGAGCCTCGCCCCTGTCCGAGGCCACCTGCCAGTGTTTTTCACGTTTGCTTAGCGCTTAGCTGGCCCTACCTCTCCCACTTCTTGCTTTGTTCTCTAATTCCATCCCAAAGACCCACTTTGTTCCCTCTAGAGGCCCGAAGAGCAGCACAAACAAGCCCCTCCTTAAAACCCAGGTGCGCAGTTCACTCCAACCCCCTACTGTCTTCTTCACAAAGCCCTCAAATAACCTCAGCTTCTCCGGAAGCACATCCCATAATAAACAGTGCATATCCCCTTTATTATCACAGTCAGTCCCAGAAAAAAAAAATATATCTATACCCTATAACACAAATATGTCTATATCCTATAACACCGCTAGAAATTGAGTGCCCTGTTGAATATTACCAAGTGTAATGCTTACATTTCTGTAATCTTGAGGGGAGGGCCTATAAAAGTATCTTACTGACAACAGAATTCAAAGACCAGGTACTTCGTAAGGTGAGAAGACATCCCTTACAGCAGCTACTTGACCTCAAACAGCCCCAAACCATACAGTAACTCACGCCTTCATATTACTGGCATTAAGTCTTATGGGGCTTATAATGCACATCATACTCTGCCTCTGCAGACTAAATGCGTTGTTTGTATGTCTGCAATATTTGTAAGGAGCCTAAGGAAGAAGCAGACTGTGTCAGCCGTACAGCCGCGTTCCCTTTACTGTCACGTGATTTCAAAAGACGCCAATTTTAGACTGAGTATCTGGCAGGCATAAAAAGTTATTACAATGTAAATAATATACAGCACATGCCTAAAATAGATGAGGCAATAAGTTCTGCCTATGACAAATAATCATAATAAAATAATACATAAAACTGATATTTAATATTAAATAAAATGAACATGCTTTTCGACAAACTTCGGATGACAGCATGAAGTAACGAGGGGTGAGTAACGCTTTAAATAGGTGTACACATAACAATGCTTATTACATATAAAATGACTATCTGCAAATCTCTGCCATTGGTCAGGGTTTATCATATTTTGTATTTAAGGTATAAAACTGGGGCGTAGGCGACAGCTGCTCTCCACGGTGCTGAAAGCCGTCTTCGGTTTGTTTTTTTAAATGTTTTACTGCTTTTATCATATGAATACGAATGCATATTGTTAAGTCGTCAAAAATGCGCATCATAATAACACGAATGTAATCAAAGCTTCAGCACCACGCGACGATCTGAGGGCTATTATAAATATAAGTATGCATTTGTTAAAATCCGAATTACCCCAGGGTTGTTCTGTTTGATCTTAGCAGTCCAGCAGACCAAATGTCGCCCAAGACTTTGCTTAAAGGACACAGATGATGTACATATCCATAGGCTATATTCGACTACCATAACATTGCTGCAAATCGCCTATTTCTAATGTTGTATTCATATTTCCATGTAACCCGAAAGAGGTTATAAGCGTACAAATGATGCAAGAAAACAAATATATGATCAAGAAAATCGGCTAGCCATTCTCCATTACATCCAATAGTGATCCCGTATTGCAGCACAGCAGAGCTTTGGGTGGTAGGACTAGAAACTTCGAGGGGCGGTCCGTCAGTTTCTCTGTTTATTAGTAGAAATTTTAATTTTTAAAGAGACTTTCGGGTGTAACTGACAAATCATCGGGAGTATGGAAGCCTAGAACAGCGCTGACGACGCAAATGAGAAGCCAGCGCAATCTTTCTATAGGCAAATGCAATTGTTGCACATTGTGAGTAGAAAATGGACCGCTTTACTGAGAGGAGCCGAGATGCAAGTAAAATCAGCGCATTTTCATGCTGGCACGGAGTCGTAAATCCTAACAATTGTATAGGCTGCCACATAGACGGAGATCTGTCAAAGCCTGCTCCGAATCAGCTGCAATCAAGATCACGTCATGCGCAGACCTTTTCCCCCAAACAGCTAATATAGCTCCTGTCACAAAACAAATGACCAAATAGCCTCGTGTTTGAAACAGTATGCATTACAATCAGCAAGGCTTCACGATGGCAAATAATTATCTCGGAATTACCCAGAATATTTTCTTTACACACCCGCATAATAATAATTCATACAGTTCTAAAATGAATCATTATCTTCTATTTTCCCTTCATTGTAACATCCGTCGGCAAATATTTCCTCAATTGTGCTACACGGTTAATCGAAAAGCACCAAAAAAGGTCAATAAATGTGAAAGAATTGCGTAAACAATTAGACACGACGCGCAACTAGGAACGAATGCCCGATTCTTTTTCTTATTATTTCTTTTATTAAATCAAACTTTATACGATAATTACACTTAATTTAAGATATTTAATTGAAAACGGTACCTTGGCTGTGGAAGATTTTCGACTAGAAGAGCGAGCAGTAGCTGTCGCCATATTGAAGGTTCATTTATTTCCATAGAGAAGCCTCCAACGCCTTCAGATGCAACATCTCCACCCAGCCTTTGGAGAGGATAAGCAGACCCCCAAACCGCCCTGCCCATTCACACTTCAGAAAGCGGCGTCTCGGAGCCACTCCTTAGTCCAAGTCTATTTCGAGAATATGTCAAGGCAATATGTCGAGAAAAAAAGGATCTCAATAACAATGGTAATAATGACAACAATCAAACGCCATTGCCGTTTTATTACACTGGTCGTTTCTGGAATACCAAGCTACTTTCACAAGGAGAACACATCTTAAAATGCTAAAAAATATGCCCTTTTTGATGAGAATCCTCTGTTTGTTTATCAATATCAGTGTCTGTGCATGCTTCGGGGTGTGAGAATCAGGCATGCATTAAATTGCAGGGTATATTAAATGATAGGGTGTATTTTGGTAAAGGTCTACGTCAGTTTCATGCTGATATTTTTGAGGGCCACGAAAACATTGAGCAAAGTACCCCGTGCCTCACAGAGCAATATGATTCTCCTTTTGGTCACGATCGCTCTTTATTAGATTTAACGAGTGAGCGCTTTACCTGTTGATGCCATGAACGTTTAATGAAATGTAAATTCCGGTCATTTTTATAACCGTAAACTGACTGTGGCTTTGCCTACCGACTACCATGCATAGAGGATTGCTTGTTATATTTATAGAAGAAAAAATATTTATACGATTAGCAATCAACATACTTGAAATGATTGCACAATTTTCTTGGTCGTGAAAGCTCATTAACCCCAGAAACTCCTGGTTATTCTGAGCTGAAGTGAAATATTCAGCCCAAGATGTCAGCTCCCTACAAACGAGAGACATCCAGCCAGTGGGCAGGGAAGGTCGTCTCCATGCAGACAGCGCCGAACGCGCGTCTAAACGCACGTACGTGTTCCCAAAAGCGAAATTATTCTACCTATCATGTAGATTGACACTGACTCCGGTATTAATATGTTTCTTTGTATCATACTCGGTGTGTGTTTTGCATGGACTAACAAATTCATGGACCTAATGAACGATAGCAACTATTGCAGCGAACAAAATTCAACAGACCTCCGATGGATTTATTAGTAAACTGAATACTATAGTGTTAAAAGCACGACGTAGGAAGACGAGCAGAAGCTTGGTACCTTTATTTGCGGGTTACCACGCCAAAACCGCACTGATGATCACAGCGCCGATAACTGACGCCTTTCACTGCCGCTCAGTATAAAAAGCGCTATACACCAGGCCATCGATTTCACTTGTATACAGCTTGAAATACAAACTGTAATTATTTCTGTGCGTTTTATGTGCAATTTAAATAGGCATATGTCTTACGTTGTTCATCTTTAAAAAATACCAACGATTACACATAATTTTCACGATGACTGTTTGTCCAGGCGATAATGAAGGCTTTTAGAGGTTTAAGGTGTCTAATGATAACACCAACAACCAAATGCAAGCTATCTGTGAATATTTTCCATACATTAAAGCCATATTGTAAAACAGAAGAAAAGGTCATGATTATTTAATCAAACGGCTGCGATATTTTCCAGATTATAATTGTATTATGGGTTCAGCATACCTAAAATCATACATGCATACTGTTCTGCACCTCTAATGGTGTCAAAATGTAGATTTTTCCCTCTAAATACTCACCATTATGGTCCAAGGCAGGGGGATCTAAGAACGCCCGGCAGATCCCATCATGTCTGCTTGACTTTTTTGTTAGTTAGTTGTATTTCTCCCGCAGCCAAATATCGTTGGTACCTTTTTAGGAGTATAATATAACGGTATTTATCCTTTAGGTGAATATTTCCAAGGTAGCGGCGAATAAACAATCACGCAAGAGAACTATCAATCGCTGCCAGTGTCGCCTCGCACCGCAGATCGGCGCTTCCGGTCATTCATTATAGGGGCTGGGAATGACGCCAAAGCCGCTCCGAGGGATTCACGCCTCAACTGGAAAAGTCGGGAAGGATACGCTGCGTGATGCACCTATAAACCGCAATCAGATGCAGCACTGAATGTCTGGAAAGGTGGATTCCGGAGAAAGGAAGGAATTGTGGTTAGCTCAGGCACGCAGCGTTTTGCTCAGATTTCCCCCCACAGTCTCCGATGCGCGTACAATCGACTAGGATGCCAAGGTCGCCCAGTGCAAAGCCCGGCAGGAGGAACCGGCATACGAAGCGCCGATCACACGCTTTATTATGCGAAATGCTAATTGATTAGGCTTTGCGTTTTATTACGCGCCCATCCCTTTTTGTTTTTGTAGTAATAACGATAGCGTTGAATTCGGCACCGAAAAGCAGCATTTGGTTCGTGAGAGTTTTAAATAAAAAAAATTATCCACTCGGAGTGGTGCAAACACATGTACACCCACGCTCACAGGTATGCGTGTTCATCGCATCTGTTCCCTGGTCGAAGTTTATGTGTTTTCATGAAGAGCGATATTGATATTTAGGTTTTATGTCACCCTAAAATGTATTGATCAGAATGAAAAATTGGGGAAGTAATGCCACCTAGTGACAGGTATTCCATTTAGAGGATCAGCACGGAAATGGTGCTCGACCTGTAGGTCTCATAAAAGGGCTTTTAAGTCATTTGGAAACAAACTAAGTACAAGAATCCCGCGGGCATGACATGCCACACTGTCAGTAAGAAAACGTAGGTCTTCAAGTATACAAATATACATAAAACATTTACCTCCAACGTGATCTTCCTGAATGATGCACGGCGTCTACAATTTTTATGAAATAAATAATGGTTCCCTTGATTATGTATATTGATTGGTCACCAAAAGCCACCCTCCGTGTGTGACACTTTTTTGTTGCGTTACGTGTGCTTTCCCTGTGATGAATTTCTCATAAATATCTGGTAAATCTGAAAAATATTCGGATGTACTGTTATGTGGTGTTTATGTAATGATTTCATCATTATTAATAATGTATTAGAATTGCAGCTGAAATCTTTAAATTGCCGTTTTCATTTTATAAATTATATTTTAAAATAGCTTTCATATTTTGTGACTAAAGCAAATGATTGTCTTGATAAATATTTCCATCCATCTGTTTAAATAGAAGAAGGAACCCTTCTGTAAAGATCTCTCTTTGTTGTATGTTATATTTCCCAAACACCACGTCAGAAACACACAGACCAGACACCGGCTGACATTTCCAGGGCTTCTCATTAAACCATTTCCCGCCTCTCTTCTGAGTACATGAGCCGGTTGGGTCCCAGATGTCCATTTGGCAGGCACGTGTTCTGACCCATTTCTCTGAGAGCAACCCCTCTTGCGATTTCTAGGACAAGCCAAAGAGCATTGTGGGTTTGCAGCAATAACACACTCAACTGTATGGGTGTTTATGGATGCGCCCAGGTGAGTAGGGGCTCCTCACTTAGAAAAATTTGCATTGTTAAATTTTGGTTTAATCCTGATTCTGCTGGCAGAAGGCTGAGGAGCAGGATGCTTCCAGGCTCAAAGCTTCTAAGACAGCAGTTCACAAGAACAAGGTGATGCAGGAGACACTGGGAATGACCAGGAACTAGCCAGGTAAAGGGTGTAAGCAACTTACTAATGCCAGAGATGACCGTTAACTTATCCGGCAGTGCCTTATAAATTGGAGGTTGACCTCAAGTGACCTTCAAAAGGAATGGGAAACATTAAGTGGTGTGAAGTGCACTGCTGGAACAGTTAGTATCAGGCTCCTAGAAGCAGGACTGAAGACCCATAAGGGAAGACCCATTCTTCCTGCTCAAGGAAGAAGCCCTTCATCAATGAGAAACGGGGAAAAAGCCAGGCTGGAGTTTGCAAGAAATCTATGCTTCATGCAGACGGATACCCAAATAAACTGAGAAATAAGTGACTGGAAATTTTGTTGGTCCCCTAATTTTTTACAGAGCTTTATATACACTCACCGGCCACTTTATTAGGCACACCTGTCCAACTGCTCGTTGATGCAAATTACTGATCAGCCAATCA
>JAODKM010000034.1:10839667-10850405 GCA_026780845.1 Petrocephalus sullivani
TAATATTTTTAATCAGATTAATCACGATGCTGGATTAATCCGCGTTAACGCGTCAATTTTGACAGCCCTAATTTATACGTTTTCATATATGTAATATAATATAAATCACTAGTCATTTAATTTATCTTAGAACTTTCCATACCACTCTTTTCTCTGCTCTACAGAAATGGTCGAAAATGGGTTCTAGTCTTGATTTCTCTTGGTATATGGGTGGTGGTATAATGCAGCGTCTGTAACTGGGCCGCTGGGTAGGGGCGGTCACATGATCCCTGGGGAGGGGCCGCATTCTCCAAGGCCAGAGGTCTGGCGTCTGTCCTGATTTGCCTTGTGGGGCTTTTCAGAAGCTCGTGCTGATTTCGCCACGTCTGAGAGCACAGGGAGGAGTCTCTGTCTGGGCCTCCGTTCTGGTTGTGGTCTTAACTGTATAGTGCTCAGTATGTCCTGGAGCTCAGATGGAGCAGAGGCCAGTGGAGCAGAGGATCAGAGAGGGGCTCGGGCTAGTCCCATGGTGCCAGAGTGTGTGTAAGAGATTGAGCTGCATCCTGGCGTTTCATGTATTTGAATCCGGCCAAGCCCTACTGGGCCACCTCTGCTGTTGCCTGGACTGAAGGACAGGGGGACGCCGTGCCCTCACCGGACTGGGAGGCCGTCCCCTTAAGTCATTCTTCCATAATTACTGTGTATAGTCTGGAAGAGAACTGCGGGGTTGGACTGCCTGTAGACTGGCTATGCGGGCTGGCAAACATTTTCGTGGGGGATCCCACCCCCCCTCCCCCAGTCAGCAAAATTTACCACTTTTCAAAAGCTATCATGGGGGTGCACTCAGCAAAATTCATTGTTGGAAACCTCCTCCCTCCTGTTTGGCAGATTTTTTTCAGGGGGGGGGACCCAGTTCCAGTCTAGGGCCAATTTGTAATTCCAGTCTGCTGCATGTCTGAGGGAGAAGCTTCCTCCAGAGGGGCCTGAGAGCTCAGTGCAGGTCCTCCATAAGGGGCAGCCTCATGCCAGATGGCTCCCCCTGAACCCACCAGCTGACTTGCAGAGCCTGCCAGTATGGGGGGGGGAGGGGCTTACACACACATGTCCATACTACATGGATGGGCTCATGTGGAAGGCTGACATTCCTTGATAAGTTTATCTTGCCCATCATCCATCCATCCGTTTTCTGTAACTTATCAGAGGTAGAACTTCATGAGGATTGTTGCAGAGTCGTACGGAGGACTTGTTCCTCCTTCTCTGGAGGTTCCTCCACAGCTCCTGTCAAAGGTGGCCTCTTGGTGACTTCTGGCCTCCAGGAGGTGTGGTTCACCCTCCTCCAGCCTAAGCTCATATTAGTGTCTCCGTCTGCCATAGTCCCACATTCCCTATCAGGCAGTCATCTTCACCAAGTGGGAAGGATTGGTTTACTGCCCTAAACCCGTTACCTTGAGCAATGAATGGACTTGTATGTATCACGGTTGCTAGGTAACCAGCATGCGGATGTGGCCAGGATATCCCATGTCTGCCATTCTGTTCTTTAGGGAAGCTGGTTTAACAGTTTGTTTTGCCCTCTAGTGGTTGCTATGAAACGGTGCTCAGTTTTTGCTGAGAAAGCAATTCTTCCCTTGCATTTCTGGAGTTCTGTTTTGTTTTGTTTTTTTTTTTTCTTTTTGTTTTTATAAAAATAAATTCTGACACTAGTGGGTTTCCTGGTGACCCGCTGTTTGGATTTGATTTGATTTTAATTATTTTTTTTGTTTGTATTTTTCCCCTCATTTGGGCAGCCTCAACTGCTCGACTACCAGCCTAAAAAATGCAGCACAAAGAGCTGCAGGCCTTTTAATGGGTGTCCGTGTTTGTGCACTATTACAAAATCAAAAATTTGTGTGTGTGTGTACAGGTTTTGTTGTACTTGTGAGGGCCAAAGTAAAAAAAAACGTGACTAGTGAGGTAATTTCTACAGTCCTCAATATTTCATGCTTCATTTTATAAAAAAAATCTGTGAATGCAATCAAAAAATAGTCTTGTATTTTATTTGGTTACTCATTGATAAGGGTAGAGCTGGGTTAGGGTGTCGTGATTGGGATTAGGGTTTTTCCCATAGAAATGGATGAATGAATGGTACACCCTTAGATAGGCGAGTGTGTGTGTGTGTTCATGTCTCCCCATATAGGCTGGCTGTTTCCAGCTCGTCACCGTCCAGTCGGGAAATGACTGGTTGCTGCGGCACCTGTTTGTCGCCTGCGTGATCAGAGTGTGGGAAGCCGCACTCTAACGTGCCTCTAAATGTGGGGATAGGCATTCTGCTAGTGGGCTTTGCCCCCCCCCCAAGTGCCTCTGAAACGCTTTAGCTTCAGGAGCCGCATTCTTCCCTGGTCACTGAGGTGCGACCCAAATTTTTTAAATTTCGAACCAAATTAATTTCGCAAAGAAATAATGCAGCAGTAATAAGTTGGTCATAGTGCAGTAATAGAAGCACAATTCTTCACGCATTGTGAAGTCCAACATGAGAAATAAATTTCATTTTTTTAAGGATTCACTCCCAAGTGCAAATGGTCCCGGGACCCACTTTTCCCACTTCTGGCTTGGGAGCCGCCAGTTGAGTAACTGTGGCCAGTCAGACCTGTGCCAACACCCTTCTTCATCGTTTGGTTTATGTGATGCTTCTCTTCCTGCCTGCAGACTCGCTGGACGAAGGCATCTGACTGTCCCCAAAGGCCTTCTGTCCCCCGGTCTGCTCTGCGCACCTGCTCCCCTCTCCAGCGGCTCCCTCTCTTCCCCTGGTGGCCTTCCACTGCTTCTCGCTCTGCCTCTTTTAAGATACCCCCCAGTCTGTATTTATGGACTCTGTTCTTCTCCTTTGTGATGTTAGCATGTTTTCCTTTTCAATCAGCTGCTTGTCTACATCTGTCATACTTCCCATGTCATTCCCTGAAACCAAATTCACGTTTGTACCCAGAAGTCATCAATTATCCGGTAATTAGTAGAGCTACACGTATTTTCATAAGGAAAACCCAGAAATTACTGTATTGTTTTTAGAAGTGTCAATTTCAGGTCCAGAAAGTAAAAATCCAGACCAGGATTTTGTTTCAACCAATCAGTTGCACATAAAGAGTCACAGTCACAGAGTGCTCAGCTAGTTGGTTGAAACAAAATCTTGGTCTGGATTTGTACATTCTGGACCTGAAATTGACAACTCTGATTTAGTTTTAGTCTTTTATATGCCTTTTGCCATGTCTAACCAGAGAAAAGTAACCTTCAAAGAACACGTTAAACTGTCCCTCTGTGTTGGTTAAGTTGATGATGGACGGGTAGATTTCTATATCCATTCGTAGATCTGTTCATCTTTCGATTGCTTATTCTGAGCTGGGTCCCGGTTTTAAGTCCTTGTACCTTTAACTTGGTACAGTTGAGTGCATTGTCAAATTTGGGCTTAGATTTAAAAAAAAAAAAAAAAATGCTCAAGCCCCGTCAGGAAAAAGTGTTTGATCACTAGCGCCGCATTGATACTCGTGCAGCGTCAAACAGTAAGCTGGGTAGAGCGGGGACGTGTTGCACCAGGATTAGTCCTAGAAGAGGCCAGTTTAAGCTCTTCACAGTAACACTGTGAAGCTTTGGAGCTGACCACGTGTGGTGCAACTAGTTTAGTTTAGAGACTCTGTGCTAATTATGCGTGTAAAATAACGGCCCCTTGGGGTGCATCTCTCCTAAGATTGTGCTTTTCAGTTTGTATCTATTTTTCTGTTATTCTTTTTCATATTCCCAACTTCCCTCTTTATTTTCCTCTTTTGACACTTTTGTTTTTTCCCCATGTTGATGGTTTAAGTTTTTAGATTTTATAGAAATAGTTTGTGATGCTTTTATCTCGTCTCTGTAGTAAATGGGTTTTCTCCAGCATTTTAATAATTAAACGGTGACTTGTGAACCTTGGTTTCCTGTGGCTTACATCCTTCCCCATGCGTGTGCAGCCCTCTCTGCCCCCAAAAGGCGGCTGACTCGCTGTCCGTCGGCTGCACAGCTGCCTTCCGTAATGGGGGCTGCTCGGCTCGATGGCGTTTTATCTCATCGCTGCAGAGAAGGGCTAAGGATGGGAGGCTACTAGTGGGTCTCTCGCTCTGTGTAACATAATTGCAGCTGTCCCCTTTGCACTGAGAACAGGAGTGCAGGCTTTGCTCTTTGGTGCAGTACCAGTCGAAAGTCTGGACAGACCAAGCAGCCTAAGAAGGAGAGTGATTGGGTGCCGTGTCACATGACCTGACCACCTGACCTAGACTCAGCAGACATGGTTTGGGAGGAAAAGACAGAGTGAAGGAAAAGCGGCCAAAAGGTGGGACCTCCTTCAGGACGGCTGGAAAAGCATCCCAGGAGGCCACCTCATAAAAATGGCGTGGGGGGGGGAAGTAGGCTCAGCCAGACCATGGAGCAATTGAGGTTAAGGGCCTTGCTCAAGGGCCCAAGGGTAGTTATTTTTTGTGCTTAACACTTTATTAGGCTTTTTCTTAAATGTTTCTTCCACTTTTACTGAGATTTATCCATTTCATCAAATTTGATTGAACAATTTTTTTGTTTCTGATTTCTGCCATTGATTCTGCAGGAGCCACCATCTCTGAGAAGTCTGCCTGCTCGTCCTCTTCGGGTTCCGGCATCGTCGGTGAGATCCACAACGGTGACCACAGCCCCAAAGAGCCCGCCGATGTTGTGGAGAAGTCTGCTTCTGATGCCATGTACATCGAGATGCAGGGCTCCAGCGCACTAGAAGGGATGGTGGAGAAGGGCCCCGATGGGCTGTCCTCAGATGGCAAGTACGAAATGTGGAGAAGGAATTCTGGGATTTCAGCCATGAGGGCTTTGGGTGGTTACATAGTTGCTAAAAAAATCAATGGAGTTTTCATTTTAATAATTTTAATCAGCTGAATAAAATGTATTTATAGAATGTATTCAGCTTATTTTGTTACCACTCTACCCCCTTCCCAAACCATCTCACGTTTTGACAGGGAAGCTGGGATTTCTATGAACCATAAAGAGAGCACAGAAAAAACACTGAACACTGAAGCCATTCATCCAGAGGTTGAAGCCATGGGTAAATTTACACTCGATCCATCTGCTTTTATGTAATAATGTCTAGACCAAGGGTCTCAAACTCCAGTCCTGGAGGGCTGGAGCCCTGCACATTTTGGGTTTACCGTCATTTAACACACCTGATTCAGCTCACTGGGCTAATTACCACACAGCACTTGAGTGCAATCATTTGTGATGGAACAGGGAAAGAATTAAGCTACACAGGACTCCGGCCCCCCAGGACTGGAGTTTGAGACCCCTGGTCTAGACAGTCCTTGTTTGTGATGTTATATACGTGTGCAGTTCTGTGTGCTATATGATGGCTTGCATGTGGATTAACACGTTTTAAAGCCAGTCCTCTAGGGGGAGCTCTGAAAAAATTTTGATTTGGTGGCTGACTGAAGGAGAATTTTGTTTAACGAATAATTGCATGTCTTTGTTCATCTTCAGCTGATGATAATAAGGAGCGGGACAGAGCATCTGGGGAAAAAACCATGGAATTGGTTGGCGACGAAATTAAGAGCTTCACTGGAGAACCTGTCGACCTCCCCCGACTTGCTCAAGAGAGCCTCGCACCTCCCTGCCCTAAGCTTCAGCCCACAACCCAGGAAGTGGGAGTGCAGGCTTTGGATCCATTGAGCACAGGGACTTTGGAGATTAGTCATCCAGGAAGTGTGAATGTACCAGCTTCCTCTTCTTCAGACGCACCACCTGCGTCGCTGCCCCTGCTGCAGGAAACACCTCCCTCATTGGGCTCCTCCTCACTGGACCGGCCCCTGCTGAAGAGGGATATGTCTACGTCCACAGAAGAGGGCGGTCCTGATTCGGTTCGGCCAGAAGCGGCCCCTCAGGCCCAGGCCATCGCTGTGACCAAACAACCCCTCGTTTACGTCAAGGACTCGCAGCCCAAACCAAAGCCCTCGAATGAGCTGACGAGGGACTACACACCCAAGGTGGGCCTGACCAGTTACACCATTGTGCCCTCAAAGTCACTGGACAAGCTTCGGTTCATCGAAGTGGAGCTGACTCTAGAGGCCCCAGGAGCAGATGTACCTCAGGAGGCCTCTAAAGGTTCAGCTGAACATGTAGCCCCTTCCTCAAAGACTGATGAACCTCAAGACTCAGGTGACAAGCCTGATCTACGGAGCCTCTCTCTCAGGGATCATCTGCAGTTGGGTAATGGCACTCATAACTACTCTGCTAGTAGCCAAACGTCAACCCCTGAACGAGACCAACCTTTTCCGGAACCACCACCACCTCCTTGTGTTGGGGATGTGCCAGTTGATGTGCCACAGCTAGGCAAGAAGAATAAAGTACCCCCCGCTGTCAAACCGAAGCCAGCTGCTTTCCGCTTGTCGCTGCACAAACGTACACCAGGGTTTTACGTAACCTCGGCAGCAGAGAAGGATGCGACTGCCAGCTCCCGCTGCAGCGTTGGCGAAAGGGAGCATCCTGAGAAGGCGACGTGTGACAATGGCTTCCCCCCTCCTCCGCCTCCAGAGTTTTGGGAAGAGGAAGTGGGAGGCTGCCCACGGCAGAAGTCCCCGCCGTCATCGGCCCCCAAACTCTTTCGGCAGGCGTCGGCTGAGCTGAGTTTGGAGAAACTGAGGTCCTTTGCTGCCCCGAAGCCATTCGTCCCGGCTGGCCCCTCCCCTTTCGCCCGGGCCGTGGCCATGGCGGTAAAGCGGTCAAACTCCTTGAACCAAGACTCCACCTCACCGTCGGCATCGTCCCCCACAGACCAGACCTTCGTGGTAGAGCAGAAGGACTTCTCTGAGAACGTGGTAAGTTGGTCTTTCTGGGGTTGGCATGTCTTGCCGGCCCGTGTGACGCCCTTCCCTGTAGGAGGTGCTCTGACCTAAAACACAGTATTGGCTTTGTGTCCCAATGCCGCAGAAATGCAAACGTAGGGCCTTTTGTGAAGCGTAGACTGGAGGGTAAAGTGGGAAATGAGCCGGCCAGCCTCTTCCACAATGTGCTCGATGTGCAGCATCTTCTCTTAGGGAAACCAGCATTTAACGCATGCGGCACTTTTCACAGTAGTGACCCTTGTTCAGTTGAATATGCGACTGTCGAGCAGCATTGTGTGTGTCTGTATGTTTTTTATCTGGCGTCCTTGATAGAGGTTTGGCATTTGGGCATTAATGCTGGCCTTTGTGAAATAGTCACGCATGTTTCCATGCACCATTACTCCTGCGGGACTGACTAACGACCTGAACCAGCTCTCCCATTCCTGTCTATGGTTAACCCTCATCTTAGTGCAAACAAATCAAGCCCTTAATTCTCGCTTCTTAAAGGAGAGCTCCCCCCTGTGGCCAAACACTGAAGATGCAGCGCAGCCTCAGCGAGCGGACATTGCCGGCCCTGGCTGGAACGGCGAGCCAGCAAATCATCCTGAAACAGTGACAGGTGCTGGTGGAACACTGGAAAGCTCACAGCACTCATGAAATCTCCGTGCCTGGTGATTTTGCCAGCGGTGAGTAGCGGCGGTCACATTGCTTTGTCACTGCTCTGTACACTGACGCATCATCGCCTGGCACATCGCCTCTCCCCAAATGTGGGATTCTGATCTTTTACATAAGGGCTCTGCGTACGTCACGCTCTAAAGATGTTTTTTTGTTTTCAGGTGCCTGAACCTGCCTGCAAGATCATCTTAATGGAAATTCGGCAGTTGTCGAGTCTGCATGAATAGCTTGCAGGAATTGGGCATGTAATTGTTGTTTGACCTTAAGCTAGCCTCCATAAGGAGGCTGCGTAAGTGCTTATTCAGGTAGGGTCGACATGCTGAGGTCAGCTTCAAGGTTAATACTTAAGATGAACTTCCGTCTCCAAGTAGATGGACACCTCTTTTTCTTATTAGTTTTGTTTTGTGTTGTTGTCTATTTATAGTATCCTTCTGAAAATGGCTAGTTTTATCTAATTTGAATTGTATAAAAGATTTAATTCTGCAATTCAATATTTTTTTGGTTAATTTATTAGCATAAAATTTAAGTTGTGATTTTGTTTTTTAAACAAAAAAGATGAATATTTAGAAATCTGAAAGTCACTGGAGTGACTTGAAGAAATGGGACACACTTTTGTTGATCAGATATGTTTTTTTTTTCCTTATTTTACCTGTCTCATGGCATCTCGACATCCAGTGGCAGTGAAATTTCTACACAGCTGGAAAGTTGTCTATAGTGTCTCTTTCTGTATCTGTTGTAAATAAATTCTCGTTCTCTGATCTGGATTCCCTGCTTGTACTGCTTTGTTCTCACAGAAGCAGCAGCATAAAGCTGCAGCTGGAATCGTGAGAAACAGCTGTTCATACTTTCTGCACAATATGTGTGTAAATCTTCCTTTTATTTTACGTTTACTTTTTACAATGCATGTATTCCCCAGGTTATGAAGGAGGTCTGTTCCCAAAGCCTGTCTTTACGTTTTACCTAAGTTGTATCAGTAATGCAGTGCACAGTAACAACAGTACAGTGATGGGGAAAACGTAACCGACTGTACCTCTAGTTAGTGAAGCTGTGCAGTGTTTTCATGAATGTCACAAAGTAGCACGTGCATTCTTTATTGCAAGCCATTGTATTAACCTCAAATTTTTAATCATCATAGACTTTATCATGGTCCATTTGTAAGTATGAGTTGCCCATAACTTGGATGCTTTTGGTAGTTAAGCTAAAACGCCAGTCTGCTGGAGGCACCCATGTATAAGCTGATGTAAGTGTGAAATCCAATTACATTTCTTAACTTTCAGAAAGGCGGTTAAATGGCTCTGGACCGTCTCGGAACACACATTTTAGATTACAGAGGGGATTAAATTTACCAATACTATCAAAAATGCGAAGCGCTTCTTGAAATGCTCATCTGTTCCATAGTTACCTGGGTTGATTTGAGACCATGTGGAATCTCTAAATTCTTCGCTCTACCGCCCCCTGCTGCCCACAGTGTTTATCTTTATTTTGTCTGTTCAAATGTTCCAATGTGCTGAAGTGGGCCAGTGCAGAAGCTCATATTCCTGCCTCGGGAATGGTAATGCGGGGTTTTGTATTCCTCCTCTTTATCTTCTAGCCGCCTAACCTAGTCAGAGTCACCCGTGGCCTGTTCTGGGCAGCTCAGGTCAACCCAGGATAGAATGTCAGTCCATTGCGCAATCCATAACGCACACAATCCTACCAGGTGGAGGGTTTGCAGTGCAAACCCTGCAGGTGGCACTGGTGGATTTGAGTCTTGTGGTTCATGGCGGACAGTTGGTGCGAACCCATCCACCTATATTCAACAACTGTATGTGTAGTCACCATTGCTCCTGTGAGGGTCAGGAGCATTACACTAGGGAAGGGTACAAGCTGGGTGACTGCTATAGCCCCCCCAACACCACGTTTAAAAAAAAAAAAACCCATGTAATGAAGAACACACCTTCTAATAGTTTCACACACTCCCCTGAGTCCCTGGGTTAGGACACAGTCGACAGAGTGATTTCACCATTGGCTCCTTAAGTACGCCCCTTAACTACCAAATTGCTCCAAGTGCTGTCTGACCCTGCTTTCTGAAAACGTGCATCATTTGGGTGAAGGCGTCTGCTGTGCAAATAAATATTTACAATTTCTGCACTTGGTGAAAGTTTGGAGTATGTGGTGACATTTCCCCCACCACCTGGTCACATAATTTCTCCCAATATTGACCATCTCACAAAAGCGTCTGTATTTTGCTCAAAGGGCTTTGAATAACCTAGGGGCTGCTGAACTGTGAGTCTCCTGGTTTCCTCCACGGCCTCTGGCACAAGCTTTTCAAGGCTGTGTGCCGCTTATCAGGCGGAACATGCTGGTCATCCTAATACTGATTAAATATAATCACATTTTAACCTCAGTTTGGGCCGGCCTGTTTTTAGGGATCCTCTATACATTTGAAATTGTCTACATGCTTCTATCTCTCTAGTGAGCTGTTGTGTGCTCTAGAGATATGGATTAGCTTGAAAACTAAAACCTGCACTGGAGACCTTAAGGAGGGCTGGGTCTTCTCCTACATCAGAGTCTAAATGACACAGTCCAAGCAGCACACACCTTTGCTGTACTTTAAACTAATTTAACACCTGACCAATAACCAACACATGTTGAGGTGACGCTGTGAGTAATAACGGCTCATAACTTTAAGGTGGGTTTGAATCCCAGTTCTGACTTTGTGGAATTTGCATAACTTTCCTGAAGGGTGTGCACAGTGCTTGAAGTCGGCCAGTATACAGTACCAGCACTTCATTGTGTTTCTGTTCAGAGTACCAGCACCTCTCTGCCAGTACTAAATAACAAGGAGAGTACCGGCACCTTTCGGTATCTGCCGGTACTGAATAACAAGGAGAGTACCGGCACCTTTCGGTATCTGCCGGTACTGAATAATAAGGAGAGTACCGGCACCTTTCGGTATCTGCCGGTACTGAATAATAAGGGGAGTACTGGCACCTCTCTGTATCTGCCGGTACTGAATAACAAGGGGAGTACTGGCACCTCTCTGTATCTGCCGGTACCGAATAACAAGGAGAGTACCGGCACCTCTCTGTATCTGCCGGTACCGAATAACAAGGGGAGTACCGGCACCTCTCAGTATCTGCCGGTACTGAATAACAAGGAGAGTACCGGCACCTCTCTGTATCTGCCGGTACTGAATAACAAGGGGAGTACCGGCACCTCTCAGTATCTGCCGGTACTGAATAACAAGGGGAGTA
>JAODKM010000034.1:10850505-10888173 GCA_026780845.1 Petrocephalus sullivani
GTACTGAATAACAAGGGGAGTACCGGCACCTCTCTGTATCTGCCGGTACTGAATAACAAGGGGAGTACCGGCACCTCGCTGCCGGTACTGAATAACAAGGGGAGTACCGGCACCTTTCTGCCGGTACTGAATAACAAGGGGAGTACCAGCACCTCTCTGTATCTGCCAGTACCGAATAACAAGGGGAGTACCAGCACCTCTCAGTATCTGCCGGTACTGAATAACAAGGAGAGTACCGGCACCTCTCTGCCGGTACTGAATAACAAGGGGAGTACCTGGTTGTATATTTGTATATGTATACGTTGTATATTTCCTTCAACATATATTTTTGAACCGTCCTACAAACAGTACCATTGAGCCATCTGCTTTATATGTCAATTTGATAATAAATTGCATAAATATTAATTTTGCTGAATGCAACTGCTGGTATGATGACCTATGCATGCTGCTAAAATGCACTAAATGTATGCAATTACAGTGCTATAGACACAATTTCATTATCTATGACAAAATTTGCCCTCAATTTTGGCAGTTATCTGGGTTCAAAACGCTGCAGGATTTGCTTTTGAACTATTGGCAAGTTACATAAAACAGTTATGTCGTACGGTTCTGCATGTTGTTTTTTTAACAGCCTGGTGTGTTTCGGTGTTTTACGGCATAAAAAGTTTTTAATTTCAGTAAACAATTTACTTGTTCAGAGCACTATATGGTAACATGGTTGGTACATAGCCGCTCCTTACCAGTCACCCGGCTACCCAAAAATGTTCTCATTTTCACATCCTCATGTTTATTGACATCTTCATTAGGATGCATTACATCTAGTTAGCTTCTTTCCCTTTTATCATTAGCATGGCTGGCCAGCTCCCACTGGAGAAGGTGAAATAAATGCTTTGCTGAGTAGACCACTGTGTCCATAACCCTGTGTTACTTTTTCATACAGTATTCTCAGAATAAAACTTTTGATGTCTTCTATTGGCAGGGGGTAGCTTAAATGGAGCTTACCGTACTTGTGGGATGTGGACTACAATGTGAAAAGTAATTCCTGCACTGCAATGTTAAGCCATACGTCATGGAACTATAAGGTTAGTAACAAGCATAATCTTATTTTTGGGCTCCCTACGGCAGCATTGCGCAACTTTACAACAAGTCAGGGAGCCATGTGACCATCATCTAACGAAACAAGGGCTGATACCACCTAAAATGTGAAATAAAGCAATTTATTCACGGTACTTCAGCTGTAAACAGTTCACTAAACTCTTAAGGTACTGTAAACAATTCACTAATCTGTTCACTGTATATCAGGTGTATACAATTCAAAGTTGTAGCTGAAATGTTATTTTATGTGTTGCCTGAAATTAAGCTGGTGGGTAGTTTGATACTGATACGTGGGCTTTTCAGCAGAATGAAGCCGGTTTTCTCAAAATCCAAGCAGATTATCAGATATTTTTCTATAAGTCACCCCCATCTCAAAGGAAATTGGAGTTTTTTTTTCAGGCTAGCTCATAAATACCGATTTGGGCAAAACAGGATTCAAGGAAGTTTAATATGTAGACGACACCTACAGAAGTGCTCACAGGCCCCTCCCCCCCCCCACCGGCTGTGTGAACGTGAGCAGGAGACACCTCCGTTCCCACTAACACCCTGCTACATCCCCAGCCTGCATTGTGGCCAGACAGGGCAGGTGATTCTGAGGCCAACCAGTACAGAAATAACCCCGTTCTCAGCTTTTCAGTCCCATAATTAAAAAGCACTTGCTTTGACCAGAAGAATGTGCTTCAAGACTATGTTTGGATACCCCCCCCAACAAAGTTCTCACTTTTATTAGGGCCCGAAATTACCCCGTCTATCCTGAGCGCTTGAGCCTATCCTACAGGGTGGCATTCCTCACACAGCCAAGGCCTCCATTTGTGTTTATTTTAAGAGCCGATTCGCTCAGCAACTCCACCCAGATCACTGGATATCTAGCATAATAAGGTCAAAGGTCAACCTGGCTCAGCCACAGAAATGAATACATGAATGAAAAGTGAAAATAAATGCAGCCTGGAGGCATGCTCCCTGTTAATACCGCAAATATTTAAGAAGTACAGCATCTCCAAAGAGGGCTGAACATGTAAGTGTGCTAATGTGCATCTCTGCGAGAGAAATGGTCTCTACTGAGCATGAGGTGACTGCAGGTAATTTTTTAAAACACATGGATGGAACTTGTAGTCATACAACTGAAGTCTGGCAAATACCCAACAATACACAAATATTAGCATGAAGTTTTGCGGCCTCATGGTCTAATAATAATGTATTATCTGATAATAATTATAGGATGTGATCTGTGACTTCACAGGCCCCAGATTGGCCCTGAAAGCTCATTCCGGTATTTTTTCTTGGGCTCCAGTCCAGTGCTCAAGTTTAAAGTGCCGTCGGAGAGCCGAGTACGAAGTCCATGGTGAGAGGAACAGCAGGTTTACAGTCTGGCCGTCCTCCAGCCTGGCCGCAACCGGCCGGTAGCCCTTTGTGTGCGGCTTGGTTTTGTGTGGCAGCCTGTTACCAGGTAGGGACTGATTTATTAAAAAGAAACAGAGGGGAAAAGGAAGCACAAAGGAAAACAAGGGTGTGAAGGGAAGCGAGGAGGACCGGAGTGCCGCGTGGCGGGAGAGAGGGCTTGCCGCCTCCTTTCTGGGGACGTCAGTGTCCTGGCAAATTGGTCAGGGACGAGCAACGGTTCCCTGGGTGAGCAATGGACCCGAGGTGGTGCGTAGGGGTGTAGCGGAGCCTGGCGTGTCACCGTGCACCGTCAAACCCGTGCCCGGCACCTTCAGCCTCGCCGGTGGATGTGCGAGGAACCCTGTCAGAGGGAGTGAGAGGGGGAGCGAGTGGCGTGGCGGGTAAGGCAGGGGACTCCGTGACAGGGCTGCCACCTGCCTGCGTTCCTGCTCCCAGCTGCTGTCTCTCAGCAATGTCCCTGAACGGTCACGGGAGGGATCAGGTACGTCGACATCTTGCTCACGGCCCACGCCGTTACTGCGCCGTAGACACCAGGCAGGGTTACAGTGCGCTGAAGCATTACAGCGCAACACATCCAGATCCCACACGTATAAATACCTAAAAATGTAAAAGCTGTGCCTTTATTTGCACACACACACACGTGCACACAGAGACAGCATTCCCTGCAAGAGTTCGGCATATCTCTGCCTGTGAGCATTTTATATCTCGGTCTGCAAGTTAACCTTTAACACTGGAGATGTTTAAGCGTGCTGCCAAAATTCTTCTCATTTTTTGTGAAAAAGGGGTGTACTGGTGCTTTAACAAATTGGCACAGACTTTGCTCCTGCAAATAAAAAAAAAATCGATGACTGTCGTCCTTGAGCATTTCGACCAAATAACAGAGTTTGTACTGGGTGCTGTTGCCATGCTAAAATGAAATTCATTATATCAATATACATGTCTTTATTTCATAAGTAAAGTAGAACATAAACCAAATACATTTGCTTATTAAAGTAAAGTAAATGAAAGTTAAAATTTAAATGTCAAAATATTGGCAAGATCTTTTGATAAATAATTATAGCTATATAATTATAATTATATGTTTATAATGCTTTATGAATGCATTATTATTTGTTATGAATGTGCTTATAAATTACTAAAAACATGGCTTTAAGAAACGTGTTACCAAAATGCTAAGCTAGCAGTAAATGTTAATAGATCAGTAACTGTGATAGCCTTGGTACCATAGTGGGTAGCTGTAGTAGCCTCAAACAAAGAGCTTTGTGAAACTGTACACTGTGTGAATTACAGGATGAATGCGTGAGGTAAACCATTAAAATAAAACGGTTGTGCTGAGCCATGAAAGACAAGGTGACTCCAGTGAGGGTGTGAGCTGCAGACTGAAGGTAGGGTCAGGATCTGGGCCCGGATCCTTTAACAGGCTACTGTCAGCGAAGAGGGAAGACGTTAGTCACGCGTGTCTTTATTTATCCTCCAGTGCAATACCTAATTCTCTGTCTGCTAGGCCCATCTCAGTCGCCACGGTAAACAGCCGAGGTGGGCGAGCTCCGGACGCTCTTCCCCCATCCTGTGCTTTCTACCTCTGTTAATTCCTTGAGAAATGCCTGACACCCATTTTTGGGCTCATACTTTGGGCGACATTCTTTGCTTAGCTGGCTAACGTAATCCGTGTCACATCAACAAGAAACATCATCATCATCAGAAACATGCTGATTTATTACAAAATTTCCACCCAGTCTGCAGAACATTATAATAAGGGACAGTGTATGGGAATATTGTTTCATATAAAATATTTTTCATAAGGGCAAATATATATTAAGTGATTATAATGTGCCTTACTCACTTGTTGGATAATTCAAGGTCAACTACAGCAATGTTCAGGACTCAACCTCTTTCAGTTGAACTTAACACTTAAGGATCAAAAAACAAAATGAGACATGTCTGGCTGTGTGTTCTGAGAGGGACACATCTCAGACGATAAGATAACAGCCCCGGCGGGGTCTGTGATGTCATAACAATGACCTCACCTTTACCCCCCCCCCACCCCCCATTTACCACCTGCTAAAGTGCTCAGCCACTGCTCAGCGTAACGCCATAACTCCCTGGCAGCTTTCATGGCCTGATGGCCATCTCTGCATGCTTCATGACTGCGGGAAGAAGATAGCAGCTTCAGGTGCACGTCCTCCCACCACTCGGCACGGAAGTGAGCACTGAAGTGAGCAGGGTGAGCAGCCTTTTGGGGGGGGGGGGGGTATTGTCTTATGCACTTTGGCAATTCTACAGTTTTCTAAGGTGGGGAGGGACATAAGAGGGGTTGTAGTTTATGCAGAAGGGCCAACTTTATCATTAGCCAATGATGTGTTTCAAATTAATGAGCGACAGGAGACATGGCACTCTGGGAGCCAATCAGCTTTTAGCTGGGGTCAATACCCCTGTATATGTTGTACGGCTTAATGATTAACATGTCTCCATTAGGGTTTCAGTGGAATTAGAAGTCAGAAGTGTGGTGCTCTTTTGTGTGCCTCCGTGTTATGATGCACTGCTATCACGATTGTGCAGAGGTGAGTGGGAACAAGGCAAGAGTGGGGCAGCTCTAGAGGATGTAACCCTCCCGCTAAATAAACACATAGGGGTGCCCCCATGACCTTGCAGGTGGACGGTTATCCCCAAAATGGCCGAAGACTCAGGATGGACTGCTGACATGACCCTGAAAGACAACAGCACTAAATTCACAGAAGAACAGTGTCAGATTAAAAGCAGTTTTTAATAATTTTTTAATTACATTACGCCACCATCATATCACTGTAGCCCCTTGCAGAGGTGAGAATGCAGGCTGGTGAGGGCATGTGTTGTATTCTGGGAGAGTTCCAGTAGTGACACAAGAGTATGGCAAGCCGATTTGTAGAGGATGTCACAAATTCAGTTCTGACTAGCAAGAATGCTAAATCTTGATTGGAAATTCTAATTTAGCTAGAGAGACTGAAAACACTTTTCTCATTCATTCCAATGGAAGCTGGAATTTTAACTAGTTAAAATTCCAATATCTGATATCATCTGATAACCAGCATTAATTAACATTTTTTATTACTAGTTCCAATTTAATTCCTGATATAGGAAACTGGATTTTCATCTCGATAAATTGTTATTTCTGATATCAATAATTGGCATTTTGGCTAGTTAATACTGAATTCCTGATATCAGAAAATGATATTTAAGTTAGTTGGTTAAATCCCAACTACAACTGAAATAAATGAGGAAAACATTTTGACTCTCACTAACTAAAACAGAATTTCTGATATCAAGAATTTGCATTCTAATTGGTCAGAATTTAATTTGTGCTATCCTCTATAGATAAATTAAAGCTGTAGGTAGAACGGCTTGCATACAAAAGCATTATTCATCTGTCTCCATATGTATCTAGTTACACTGCATTTGTAAAACTACTTCCATTATCTCAAGGATTTACTCAAAGGATTTAATTATTATTATTATTATTATTATTATTTTGCCATGTGAATTGCTATCAGATAACTAAAGTGTTCTCTGGGGATGGAAACATTGTAAATATACATGGAAACCTTTAATAATTTATGTTGTAGTGCTATTGTTTATATAATAAATATATACATAGATAAAAACACCTGCCATCCCAAAAGTTTCTTCTGGGTGAGTCAGTTGTTATTGAGTTTTAATACAAGGCCACATGTTGCCATTCACAACGCATTACCAAAGAGCACTTGTGTGGTCTTCTAAGTTACTGTTTGTTCATTGATTTGCATCAGTATTGCTTGATAAAACAATAGTCTGCATTTATTGAAGCATAAACCAGTTAAATGGCCTATTAAATTAAATAGCCTACTATAAAAAGAATCTGATAAAGCCAACCACCAGGTTTTTAAATAAGGAGGGTGTTATTTCATTTAAATGGCTAAAAAGTCGTTGAAATGACTATTTAAATGATTGCTTAAATGACAGTTAAAATGATACCAGCCACCAGCCCTGCTCATGACCTTACGATAAAAATGGTGTATATCGTGGCCACGTTTTAATATATCGTGAGAATTAATTACAATAGCCCCAGTTACCAGCGGTTAAACCTCAGTCAGAAAGAAAAATTAAACTGTATTTAAAAAACATTTTAAAAATGGTATTTATGTTTTTTCATAATCCCCTCGTCCTTTTGATGGGTACACAAAAGCATGATTGTTCGTTATCCTTTGTTGAGTATTTTCCATTGTTCCATCATCTCTTGAGAATTATATGCGGGGTCTGCGGATTGTTTCGGCTATCTGCGGTCGATCTCCGAACGTATCACCAGTGGATATGGGGAGACTGACGTAAAACGTAGCTTCGATAAACATCAATTCTATCGTTATGATAGAGTCTGCGTATTTATCTTAAAGTTAGAAGAGTTTGTTTAAGATTTTGTGAAGTTATCTATACACATTTCCTGATAAGAACAGTAACTCTACTGTTATCCTAAAGTTGTGACAGCTTATTTAGGATACTGGGAAGTTAGAATGTAAACAGCCCCGGTACGGAACAGATTAAATACGGTTAAAATGAGAATTCGATCGACTAGCTGAGATCGATTTTTGCTTTGCGTTGCTTTGCAATGTAACCAATCAGATGTCGTGTTTTGTTTAGAGTCCGCCCACTGAGTTTGATAGGTGACTTTGATAGATAATTTTAATGGTGGCTGGTATCATTTAAATTGTCATTTAAACAATAATTTAAATAACACTTTAAACGATTATTTAAATAATCATTTCAATCACAATTTTAATAAATATTTAAATAACATTTATTTACTGAATATTAATTGTGACAAAACACTCTCCATATTTAAAGGGTTTTTACTTGGTATTTGAAAGCTCTTAGTTGACTCGCAGTCCATTCAGATACAAATGTAACAGGAGACATTACATGGGTGGCGACTATTTAGAACCCATTTGCAAACCCCGAGCACCGTGCGAATCGGCGATGTGAGTCGCTGCGGTCTGCGTCCTGGGAGCGCCGCGGCGGCCGCCGCCCGGCTCACCGTAGGTGCTTATTACGATCGCCGTATCCGCGGATGCCAGGCCAGACCCTGACTCATCCGCAGGGCTGAAATTACAGCCCTAAGCTCGGCCAAACTAGCAATGGCCAGCTTTGATGAAGTTTTTAATGAGTACCTCTGGACACGTGCTGGGCGCTCGCGTGCGTGTGGCGCGTGCTGTGCAGGAATTTCCGAAGGGTTTATTAGCGTCTCCGCGAAGGCGGAGCGCTTTTTCTCCGCACGTACAGTTATTACTTGTGGATGTCCAAACATATCACGAAGAGCACGGTCAAAAATAAAATGACTTGCACATGTGTAACAACATGTACATAAACAAGTCTCTTTAAAGATCGAGCGGTGTTGTTTTTCTCATACGTTACTATTACGTATGAGAAAATACATTATCACATACGTTATTATTGGGCTATAAGGCTTGTCCAATTTTGATCAGCTGCCTTTAATGCTCCCGGGTTATCAGCAGTCCTGACATTATTGATTCCCTCTGTTGTTTTAGAAGATTGCTGTTGACCTGATGTGTTTTGATGTGCAAGAGTGAGACGCATTATTCAGAGGTTCAAATGACCTATTGCTGACCTCAGGCGGTGAAATTGCATGGCTTCTTGTTGACTGCATTGTTACACAACACACTGATGAATGCTGTATTTAAACTGATCAAGCTGACAGTCCTTGACCTGTGGTAGTGAGATGGACTGTTGTTTATATGTTTCAATTCCAGGGGTCATGGCCCATCCAATCAGCAATTGAGAAATCTTTACCAGCAGAACACCAGCCTCTTAGTAGGTGTGGTAACAGCTCTGCTGTTGCTAAAATAGTCACAATCTTATCCACTACTAGACTGGTATTATACCATGTGAATGTTAAAAACAGATTTGGTCCAGCTCTGTCTCTTTAAGGAAGAATATGATTATGTCATCCCATAACCACTGCTGTAAATTTACACTTAAGTATATGATTATATCAGTTTTATTTATAACTTGCAATGTGCAATTTGGCATGCTTAGCCGGGTATACACTATAATAACTGTGCCAGGCGAATTCTCCCCAGCTTGTGTGCTAAACGTTTTCTCTCTGGGAAAAGATCTGGAAAAATATTCTCCATCCCTGGTTTGTGACCTTGTATTAAAAGAAAGTCTCAATGTAATATAATGCAGTGGAAAAGTAAGCCCATGAGTTGTAGTGCATTTGAATGCCAAGGACGTGGTACGGGAGAGTGCTTGTTACTGCTGTCAGAACAGAGTATATTCTGTTCAGGAAGACACAGAGTAACCATTAGGGGTCTGAAGGGGGCTGGCAGGATTTGTTTTAAGTAGCCTTCTGCAAACTTTGCTGCTCAGACAATGGGGGGAAAACTCAGTGGGACTCGAGTACTTAGAAGTTTAAAAATAACAAATCGTCGCTGAAGCCAACGAGAACAGTTTGCCCAAATTCCATGAGAACGCAAGTGAAATATCTCTTGCTGCTTTGCTATTAGCTAATGGAAAGAATTTCTGTCTAGAGGCTGGGTCGGTGCTGTTGGCAAAGGCCTGAAATCATCTGAGAGACTTACTGTATGATGTGCAAATCGGCAATGTATGAATGTATAAGCGTGTCTATAAGCTGTGACCTGGGATAACTGGCCAGATGAAGATGTAGATTGTGACAAACTGGATCAACATGGGCACAGAAATGGGCGAACTGTGTATGAATTTACAGAAGAAACGACAACAACAGCAATTAAAGTTATGCACAAGTAACACCTAAATTAGTAACTAAATTGCCGATATATTTTAAAGGGTAAAACAGCCAGTTCCAGTTTTCATCTTTCTGTATTGTGTTGGTTTACTTTAGTCAGTTCTAGTCCTCTCATTTTATCTTTTTATACTGCATTGGTTAAAAGTGTACAAGAAGTGTACACACCCCTGTCAAAATGCCAGGTTTTTGAGACCACGATAAATAATTTGAAAACTTTTCCCACCTTTAATGGCAAGTTGAAGGCAGGTGTGTACCCAAAAAGAGTGAATGCTTTAATTAAATCAAAAGGTATTTCAGGATAGTATTAGTTTTAGGGGGTGCACACTGATGCAGCTTTTTATTTTTTATATTTTCCCCCCTAACAGTTTTGTTTGTTTTTCAGTTAAATTGTACGGTTTATAGGTCACATTAAAGGTGGCAAAATTGGACTCATTCACAATTACCGGCATTTTAACAGGGGTGTGTATACTTTTTATATCCACTGTAGTAGTCTTACAGTATTTAGTTACTAGGAAATGGGTGACTAGGAACTTTCCGATAAGATTATATTTGTTTTATAGTTGTATTTGCATTTAGATATAGTCAAATTTGATAATGGTTTAAAGTGGAATAAAGGTTTGGCGTGTGTGTGTGTGTGTGTGTGCGTGTGTGTGTGTGCTAGCTCTGCTTCCTTAGAGGTATTCTGTCATTCACTGGCATGCCTCTCTGTGCTTCCCACATGGCTGTGACCCAGGAAGCCCGTGCAGACCCAGACATTTCTGACCGTGTGCCGGAGTTCCCATTTCATGGCTGCCACACTCTTCTCGCTCTGTTTAGTAGGAATATTGGAACATTTTAATCCTGTGCACTGCTAATGGATAATTTGGTTTATGGAGAAAGGCTGTCAGAGGGAACAAATGCCTGCTTTTCCCCTGAATTATTGTGTATAACTAATATTTGCCCATGTATGTATAATGAATAGAGTAAAAGTGTTTAGCAGCTGACAACCAGGTCTATAATCTTAAATATTTAAATATTTCAGAAACTTTAGAAGGGGATCCATAACTCTGACAGAGTACCAGAAGTATTATGAAGAGAATAAATTAGGGCTTAACTTCATTCGGCCATTTGTTATTTTTATCCATCCATCTGTCCGTTCATCTGTCAGTCTTCTAACTGCTTAGAAACACACAAGGCATCCTGGGTGTGACTCTGGCTCACTGCATGGCAGTAACACACTCACACTGGCACAGTAAGCCACTGCAACACAAGGCAGGGGGCATCCTGGGTGTGACTCTGGCTCACTGCATGGCAGTAACACACTCACACTGGCACAGTAATCCACTGCAACACAAGGCAGGAGGCATCCTGCGTGTGACTCTGGCTCACTGCATGGCAGTAACACACACACACATTGGCACAGTCATACACTGCAAGTAATTTAGATGCACCAGTTAGACTAATTGCATGTCTTTGGACTGCAGCAGGAAGTCCGTGTGTGATGGGGAAGAGTGTGCAGCTCCACACACACACACGCACACACACACACAGCCTCGGCGTACCTCTCTAAATGGGGACCTTCCATTCATTTCTATGGGAAAAACCCTAATCCCAATCGCAACACCCTTAACCAACCATAAGTAACCAACCCAAATACAAGATGATGTTATGAAGAGGTTTTCCAAATGGGGACCTGAAAAGAAGTCCCCAAAAGTAGGGAAATTTAAGGTTTTACCACATTTTGGGGATATTTTGGTACTCAAAAGTGATCTATGCAAGCCCACACACACACACACACACATACCATGTATTCCCATCTTTTTGGGGACACTCCATTCATTCCTATGGGCATAACCCTGATTCCAACTATGACTCCCTTAACCCTAGCTCTAACCCCTACCCAGCCCTAACCTTAACCATAAGTAAACAAACAAAATATGAGACTTTGGCATTTTTATTTTTTTTTATTGCAGACACAGATTTTTATAAAATTGTGGTTATCCTTATGGGGACCAAAAAAATGTCCCCACAAGGTAGAAAATAACAGGTTTTTATCACACTGTGGGGAAATTGGGTCCCCACAATGTAATATAAACATGACCACACACACACCCACACAAAGCAGGACTGGAATGCTGAGCCCTCTTTACATTCCCTGAATGTTATGTTGTGCTTCTGGTCCTTGAACAGTCTTAATAGCTGCCCCAGTTCTGCTTACACTCACAGCAGGACATTTACTGGAAGCTCAGCCTAGCTGCACTTACGCCAAGCTGACTCCTTGACAGCATATGTGTTTGTAATGTGCTTTTTCTCTCATTTACATGTCACTGTACTGGACGTGTCTGCTAAACATGTAAATGTAATGTAAGGGAACATGTTACACTGGAGATGTGAGGCGGATCCACGGTGTCTCCCTAAAGCCTGATTGTGAAACACTGAAGCATTAAGGAGATGGCAAGATTATTCAGAAAGCCTGTCTTTGGTGGTCATCACCACGGGGCTGCCCCGGGAGGCTAGATACGGACCCGCCCCATTTGGATCGGACCCCCCAACTTGGCTCATCTGGAGCTGGCCATCCTACCACACTGTGGAGACGCTTATCAAACTGGCTCTGGCGATTCCGATTCTTTGCGGCTCCTGGCTGATGGCCTGCAGCGTCTCTGAGTCTGCACTCCCTCATGGAGATGTGCCCAGAGTTCAGATACACATTCCAGCTCAGCCGAGGACAGGGCGTCACTGGTGGGAGTATTACTCCTGCATAAGCAAAGTGTAACCTCAACATCTATATCCACTTCCGTAGACACCTTCCCCCGCTGTGTAGGCAGAGTGAGGGGCGTAGTATTATAATAATACAACGTGGAACCGATATAAGATTAACTTTATAGATCCCTAGGGGAAATTTTGAAATCTATACAATTACCATACATGACAAATGTATTTAGTGTCTGACAGATCTGAATGAGGAATGGACCATAATGAGTGTCCCAGCCAATCAGGTGGCTTTGTAGTCAGGTGACCCCAATCTGTCTGTGTTAGTGGGGGTGTCCAATGAAGGCACTTTGTTAACAGAAGATAAATGTTACATGTGTAATGTCCAATACCACGTCCATCAAAACCGTACCCTCAAGTGAAAAATTAATGATCTGTCAACTATAATTGTATTATACTTTATTTGTTTAGAAATGATCCAAATAACTTTTGTATTAACATTGGTTTATGTCACAGAGGGGCAGTGTTGTGGTGCCATGCCTGTAATGCCTGGGTCAGAATAACTTCACCATTTGGCACTTGAGCAAGTCCCTTAACGCCCATCTGCATTAGGGATGGTCTGACCCAGCCTTCTCAAAAATGTACGTCACTTTGAATGAAGGCATCTGGTAAATAAATAAAATGTAAATGCCTTCTGCCACATTAGTGTACTCTGGCTAATGAAGGAGATATCTCATGTTATCAGTCTACCTAGCGGGTACTGAAATATGTCTGTGTTTTGCTACGGACCCCAGTCCTGATTTTACATGGACCCCTGGATCTGGCAGCAGCATTGATACAGGTATGTCAAAAGTGTACTTTACGGAAGCGATCCCTTGTGATTCCAAGCTCAGAGTCCTGCTTGAAGTTCGGGATGTAATTCAGCAAATAGGGTCTCTCCATAGTGTCTATTCTTAGGGTCACTCTAACCACACTGTCTGTGACACATTGTTCAGGCCCCAAATCTTGTAGAAGATACAAGCTTAATGTTTCTGTTCAGGCAGGATTTCTGTAAGAGATTAAGAAACGTTTTCTGCCCAGTTGACTTCTGTATATTTGCAAATATTTACAGTTTAGATTACAGTTTATTTAAATAGAAATGCGAATGTAAATAGAGATTCTTCTGCCTGAGCTCCCACTGCTTGCCGTCCTTGTCAGAGAAGCTATTTTTAATCATTGTTTTGCTTCTATTAGGATGAAGAGGTGACTCAGAGAGGGAGGCATTTCCAAGGCTGAAGGAGAATCTCGTAGCCCGTGAAGTGGGCTGCTGCACTCAAGTGTCATCCACTCTAGTGGACGCCGGCCTCCTCTCTGGAGGTGGTGACACTTACGTTGTGGGGAGGACCGCGAGGAGGCTGCCACGTCATCTCCAACGACCTGTGGACGCGTCTCGGCTTTTCAGGTTTCCAGCGAGAGCCATGAACTTCCGTGCCAGGAGGGTCACCCTGCCGGCCATAACGCCAATCACCCTGCAGAAACGGGTAAGGCCGTCTGCCTGTCCTCTCTGCTGTCTCCTGCCACCTTTTCATTGTCAGCCTCTCCTATTGCTCCGAAGGGACCCGCACAAACAGCACAATCAGAACTCTGGGAGGGTCCCAGGAATTACTCCTGTCCTCTTCTGACATGTCAGCTGGGTGTCTCCCGTTGTTTAAATGGCAAATGAAAGTCACCATTTTCTTCCCAGCTTCCCCTAATATTTATGCTCTTTTTGGCACTAGAGTGTTATGAATGAGTCAATGTATTTTAAATATAAGCACATAAAGACATTGTTATGGCCCGATGTAGTAAAGATATCACTGGGGTGTGATATAGTATCCTTTTTCAAAGTTGTCCAGCTGGATATTTTATTTGAGTAATTCAAGTTACCTTAACATAGGGAATTATGGGAGGGAGGGAGGGAGGGAAGCTGGCCTCGAACCACAGTACTACTCGTATGGCGAGAATTTAAAGCTAGTTTACTGTTAGCCGGAAATGGGCAGCTATAATGATTGCTCGATTGTTTTTTCTCTGTGAAACATTACAACGCAATTCCAAAGGGAGGCCCTTGGCACGTAACTCTTGCGCTCCGGTACTAGAAAAATTGATCTACTTATGTGTGCTGTACGCATTCTTGCCACGTGCCAGCATGTTCAAATAATGTAACGTTTTATTTTGTTTCAAATGCAGGGTTCCGTGATAGTCATTCTTCAGCAGAGGGGGTGGGAGTATAATGTCAGTCTGACACCCCCCCTAGTTAATCCCAGATCTTTTCTCTGTGTTATTATGCTAAGAGTCGAAAAGTGGACTCAGTTATGGCTCGTGGTGAAGAACAGATTTCAGGCTCAGCTCCAGGCTTCTTTTTATTTTTATTTTTTTTTATTCTTCCATGATGGCAGTTAAATGCTGATGGTTTTCATGGCTTAACAATTCACTCTGTCGGCAGGTCTTACTATCACTACTAGAGCACAGCCAAAAGAAACAGTAAAAATTGTTTTGGCACTGAGACTCTTCTCCCTTATATAAATCCATGCTCGTGTCCCTAATGAACAATGCAAACGAGTTTGTAGGATGAGAAATGAGTGAATGAACAGTTACTGTGTCTGGATGCCGCAGTTAACATCTTTGAGATGAAACACTTTGATGACTTAAAGTTAGAAAATACTTCTATAATGTACAATTGGGAGGAGATTTTTTGTGGGATGGTTTGTGGCTCAGGACGCTGTGCCTGTGATTAAAGGTCGTCAGATCAAAGCAGCACAGTGATTTCACTGTTGGGCCCTTGAGAAAGGCTCTTAACCCTCATTTCTCCAGGCCTGGCTGACCCTGCATTCTTAACTCTATTTCGCTGTGGATAAAATCATCTGCTACATAATATTGTATGAATTTTCCAAAGAGAGAGCATGGAATATTTGTAGCAACGACTGGATTTTAATTGACCCCAGCATAGGGCACAGGATGGTAATGAGGTCAAAGATTCAACAGGACATGGAGAGGATGCGAGTTCACTGAGCCGGCTGATACTGGGAACATTGTGGGTGTGCGTAGAGTCAAGTTTGGGGAACTAACCAGTCTGCGTATGAACAGGCTAACTGGTGAATTAGGTTTTGAGATCCTGGGAATTAATCCTGGAAATGAAGCACTGAATGGTAGTTGAGGGCATGATTGCTGTAGTGAAACTGACTGGATATGATGGTGCTATTGCTGTAAATATAGGAGTAAATTATCCTGATGGCCACCTGCTAACAAGCTGCAGCGGAGATTGTTTGGTGGATTCTAGTATCCATTTGTGCAACGTGATCCACTCTGCCTGAGGTGTATTGATTATGTCAGATGGTGTGCATGGATCTTTGGATCAAACGATGGCGCTGCTTCTCCACATGGACGTTCAGAAGGCGATGTTTTCTGAGACTCTGTATGGATGTGACAGCTGGAAAGTGAAGATGCAGGACAGGATGAATACAAGCGCCTTTGAGCTTTGGGGTGGTGAAGACATTTAGGAATACCATGGCTCACAAGGAGAAGGAGCAAACCAAGCCTGATCTTTCATTTGGAGCACACATAACTAGATGGAAGGTGTCTAATTCAGGACATACTATGTGAAGATCCAGTGCATTGGAGAGAAGCAGAAGAGGATGACCAGAGACAAGGAGAACATACCTTCTGGAAGCCTGAAGAGCCAGGCGATGATTAATGTGATATTTTATCTCATGTCAGTATAAACCTACTCAGCAAATGAATTACAGTCTGATAGCGACCAAACAAAACTGCATTCGTCTCGATGACTTCCTCATTGTTGCGGTGGAGTGATGTTAGCATATTATTTTAGATATTATTTTTGTTATCATATCTTCAGCAGATATGTGCTATGTAGAGAGAAAACTCCCATGAAAAGAGGGAGAAAAAAAATCAATAAACCAGCCTGCCGACTTTTGTTTTGTGGATGAAAGTGGACACCCTTTTAGCCTGTTACAGTAAATCATTGGCACTGATTATGATTGAAATAGCTGCTCATTTACCTCGTTTGGGGATGATGTCACGGCTGCGCGCTCTCATTGGCCGGCGGCTCCTGAAGGGTGCTAACTCTGTCCGGGCTGGAGAGAGCCGTGACCTCGTTTTCCTCCACAAAGGCGAGCTGGCCCATCCTGTCTGACAGCCCAGCCTTCAGCTGCAGCAGGAGCAAGGGAAAAAAAAACTAAAACAGAGAGAGAGCATGATCGTCAGTCAGACAGCTGATATTCACTGCTCTTCGCTCTCTTAACCACCCCCCCATCCCACCCCACCCCCAAGCAGAGCTGACCCCACCGGCGCTGCTTTTACCCTGCCGCTTAGCGGCCGTTTGCAGACCCCCGCTGGGCTCTCAGACGCGGAGATCGGCGCTCACCAGTGCCGTGTCGATGGAGAGGGGCGGCGAGGCTGCCGCTGACATTTCTCACTTTCTCATTAGTCTTTTCCCCCTCTCTTGCGGGGAGCTAGCCCTCATCCTGTGCCCCTTTGCGTGAGGAGAGCCGGCAGGTGATTGGCTGACAGCCCCAGTGACGTATATCTGCGGGCTGGAGGAGCGAGCAGCGCTTTCTTAGTACTTCATTTGAGCTGTGCTACGGCGAGGCGGGCGGGCTGGCCGCCTCCCAGCGCACACGGAGCGAGCAGCCCGATGCCTCGTGTCTGTCTGACATTATAATGTTGTGCACTCAGCCCTATATGAGCTGCAGGACTAACCCAGATTCACGGGTCAGCCCAGCTCCAGATGGATGGGTAAGTAACACACTGTGACTCGCTGCTCTCCTCTCTGTCTCTCAGCCGGGGGAAATCAAAGGGTCCCCCCACTGTCTGTCTGTCTTTGGGTGCAGATTTCAAAGAAGCTGTTTCTGCTGTGTTAGCTGACCCAGTCTGACATCTCGAAGAATGTTCTGTGATTCGCCGTGAACATCAAAGCACTTTTTTTTTTGCAAATTGCAATCACAGGATAAGGGCTGTGTGTTACGCAGGCTGCATGGCGTGACTGGAGATACTCTGCAATGATGGGGAGGTCTCCTACTGCTCATTTCTTAAAAACTGACCGGTTTTAGCATTTATGATTTATGAATTTCGTGGAATGTTCCGTCCCATTCCATCCTAAGAAAGACATGCAAAGTCCATGCAAACTACAGTCAAGGCATTACATATGGCTAATAGTAAACTTCCGTAGCTTTAAATTCTCTCCACCCCCTCCCTCCCAGTCCAAACTCTTTCCAATGCCATTGACTGGGAGGAAAACTTAGAGCTAAAAAGTACTCAGCTAAAAGTACTTATGTATGTGTGTGTGTGTGTGTGTATATACTTATGAATGTATTGCAGGTAAGGGTGTAACCTTTATTTCAGCATCGGTAGGGACCAAGTTATCCTCGAACTCCTCGTCCCTCCAAACACACGCGCTACTCCCATAATCCTGGCAGGGACATTCTAAAGGGACAGCCTACTGTCCATACCCAAATCTTCGCCCTTGTTTGCAGGTCATCAAAGTGTTCAATGACGATAACACGAGTCGAGCACTGGAGGTCCCCGCCGACGTCACCGCCAGAGATGTCTGCCAGCTGTTTGTGCTGAAGATCCGGTGCGTCGATGACCACAGCTGGACGCTGTTCGAGCAGCTCGTTCACTTGGGCATAGGTAGGGAATGTCAGCTGGGGCCTCTTGCGTCATGCTGCTCCTCCTCAGCCGTGAGCGTGACCGCTATGACGAGCTCTGGCTGCAGAGGAAGGCCAGGTATCGAAACTCCTGCACAGCAATGGTTGATAACGACTGATGACGTGAATCTGACCGGTTATGACTACTGAAAGCCCTTAGACCAGACCCCTAAAGAGGGGGCCTTTACTAATTTGTGTACATTTATTTGGGTGCTTAAGTCCCCCAAAACAGCCTTACAACTCTCCTGCTTTAGACTGTGACATAGGCCTATTAATAAATATGGTTTCTGAACCATTTTTGTTGCTGGTCTTTAGCCAATAGCTATCAAGCAGTGTTGTCAGGATACCAAAATGAAGACCTGGTTACCAATATGCTTTAAATATCACGATACTGCTACTGCAAGGATACCAACACAGTATTATTTATGGTAAATTATGCACTTATGTCACTGAATCTTATATCACTGAAATTAAAACACCCTTTAAATCTGAAATTTTAATGATTAAGCAACATTAAGGACTATGCATAGAAATTATAATATTGAAACATTAAACAAACAGAAAATAAGAGAGGAGCGTAATATACATGATAGTTCTGGGGGCTTCGGGGGGAGAGTTGGGCCAGCATGAATGATATTCATATATGGATTTTGGGAGTGCGATACATGAAAGCAACAACATGTGTCTCTGCCACTATGAAACTCATCCCCATTAAAAAATTAGCGGACAGATAACATGAGATAATCTACTATAGAAGTTACAGCAGTTTCTGCTGCTTCTTCCATTCATCCGCTCAATAAACATATAAAAAATGTACCAGTCAGCGCATTATGCTTAACTGGCTGCTTGGAAAACAGCGTAGCATAATCACCGGTAGCCTCAGATACTAGTTTGATGATTCTCTGCTTGCCCTCTTGTGACCATGCAGGATTCTGCACCACATCTATTAAACACTTGGATTTTCTTGGGAATATAATGTTATCGATGTCTGTAACAGTGTAATTAGAGCCGGTGTTAAAGAAATGTAATACCGAGCAGCTTTCAAAAATGCACGGTACCACGGTACCTTTTCAGTACCTGTATCCCGTGCTTCACTATAATCCCAAGGTATGGCCGTCCTCGGAAACACACCCCATTATACGCTATCAGTTGGAGTGCATTCTGGGTCGTGTATCATCGGGTCATTTTGGCTATGGTGCCAAGCTTTAAAATCATAGGTAACTTGTGTGGGAGCATGCTAAAGAAGAATTTCAACGAATGGTTCGAGCCCCGATAAACGATATTAGCGTATCTTGCGCACACATCATATATAAACAACATATGGTTTGTGGCTCTTTGAGATGTTTATTAATCGTTACGGAACTCGTGAGAAACTGAGCAAACACATAGGTATTTACACATCTGGGTGTATCTGGGCATCAATATTCTGATATATTTTAATGGTCAAAGTGTTTGTCTTGTCGTTGCTAATTACAAATTTTAAAGCAACTAGTAGTTCACATGATTTGCAGTGCAGGACAGTATTTATAGTGCTGTTAAGTTTTTAATTTTTTAATCTTTTCAGTAGCACACCTGAGCATAAGAAGGTACACATGGAACACTTACGTTTTCTGCTAGTTTTGTAGTACAGAAATAACAAATTGTTAGTCATATGTCTTTAACTAAACACATAGACCTCTGCAGCTGTTTATAGCTAGGGTAAATGAAAACTCCATGTTTTAACTTGTACGTTCTCTGATTGTTAGACATAATGCACATTAATTATTGATGTATTTTATGGCATCACAGTTTATCACAAGATTGTGTTTTTAATGGTTCACATGCATCTGTACTCAGGACAGAAACACTATTTCTTGATGGTCCAAGACTTGTAAACTTGATGATTTATGTGGCTTTCCACATCGTGCTTTTTCTTCCTGAATCTCAATGTCTACGGTTAGAGTATCTGGGCGATCCCATAGATGATCCGGCTTTGTACATTGCCGTTTCTCTGATTCCCAGAACGAACCATTGAAGACCACGAGTCAATGATCGAAGTTCAGTCCAGCTGGAGTGTGGACAGCACCAGCAGATTTTGCTTCAGGAAGCATTATGCCAAGTATGAGTTTTTCAAGAAACCCCTGGTAAGAGCCCAGTTCTTCTGTAAAGTACTGTGAGTCCTTAAATGAAGCTGTGTACAAACTGCAGTAACAAATACCGATCCCGGACAAGTATTTTGGATTGTCATTTTGTATTATGAATATTTATTAGCAATATGAATTCATTATGTAGTCCTTGTTTACAACGGAGTGCCCTTGCTGAGATCTGCATATCCTGTTTGCTTTCTGCTATACACTTTGGGCTAAACACCCCCCCCCCCTTATGAAGCAGTTCAGTAGATATTTTTGATGTTACGGTCTAGTGTGCTTTCATTTCGGCTCTTACTGAAAGCTGATGTCAACAGTCTGATATATTTTGTTCGGGAGGCCGTGCTGTGGTAAACACTTTGATTATGAGTTTGATGCTTGTCCATTCAAACCTCATTAGGACTTTTTCCCAGAGCACATGGTGTCTATATCAAGTGAGACCAACGACACAATAGCCCATTCTCAGCTGATACAGGTGGGCTGCTTTCATTGATTTTATTCTCATATGGTTTCTTCCTTACTATCTCATTCCAGTTTTCAATGTCAATATGAACAGCCTCTCTCCTTGAACAGATGTTTCTCAGCTCCAGCACGTGCTCAGAGATCTGTGGACACCTTCATGCCAGAGAGCAAGGGAAGAAGTCTTGGAAGAAGTGCTACTTTGTTTTGAGGAGGTCTGGATTGTACTTTTCCAGTAAGGGGACATCAAAGGTAAGCTGTGATGATATTTGAGGACCATCTTATGTTCAAGCTGTTTACCTCTTTTCTGTTTAGAGAGTCTGAGACCACCACTAAGCAAATTTTCAAAAATGACTCAATCTATTGTTGTTTTTTAGATGATTATGTCCATGAACTAAAGTCTTCACGTTATCCAGCAATGAACTGCTGTTAAATTTGTTAAACATGTCCCATGGACTGAGTCACGCTCCTTTGTGAACTGATGTTACCAAAGAAGTAAGAGTGAGATAAACTTTGACATTCTGATGATGTGTCTTAATTTAGCTGGGAAGACTGTTGGGTTGCCAGGGGCGTTGCCGCAGAACTAGTCAAGCCGGTTACTTGTCGCGTCCATCGACATGCCAGCGATGGAGCCCTTGGCCGCGTTGACAGGCACAGCTCATACCTGCGAGGCATGCTGCCAGCATGTTCTCCTCACTGCCTTCTGGAGAACAAAGAGGCTATTGTTAGGTGCCCAATGTAGGCCCAGTTGGCCTGCTTACTGTTGCACGTATCCGGACGCGCTGTTCCCATCCTGGCCAGGTGTGTGTAGCTCCCCTGCCCTTTTGGTCCGGCTCAGGGGGTGCTGATCGGCCACCTTCTGCACTGCACCCCCACCTGCCTGTTAAGGAGTGCACTGGCACCCGGGAGAGGTGCCGATGGCAGCATTTACAGCCGTCGTCATGGTGACCCAACAATGGCTGCATTTATTCCCCTTCGCTTACGGCACACACTTGCCAGGGTCACCACGTGTTTGCCTAATCGACGTTCCCTTCATTGTGCTTTGTATGCAGCCCCAAACTTTTACGCTCACCAGTTGGCGCGCAGTGTAGCGGATAAGGGATGTTTGAACTAGATACAGATGAGATATGACCTGGCCAAGGGTTACGCAGCCGTTTCCTCGTCTCTGACTGGTGCAGGCTCTTTCCTCATTCCGTCTGCAGCGGCTCAGCTCTCTGGAGCTCCGTAGCGATGGGCCAGGGTGAGGCCGCGGTTCCCGCCACCCGGCCGTCCGCTTTATGACAAGCCCTCGCCGGGCCCAAATCAGTGCTCGGATGTGTCTTGTTCCACCAGGACCCGGCAGTCCTCAGCGCCTGTCCCAGTATCTCGCCCACGCCGTTACTGATTGTCTCGGTTCCCCCCCACCCCCCCAAGGAGCCACGGCATCTGCAATTCGTGGCGGAGTTCGGAGACAACGATGTGTACACCATGCTGTCGCCGAGGAAGACGTACGGCACGCCAACCGCCTTCGGCTTCTGTATAAAGGTATTTGAGTTTTAACTTGAGAGCCTGGAGCCTGTCCCAGCCAACATGAGGCATGAAGCAGAGGAATAGCCTGGCCAGGGTGCCAGGTCATAGCAGGATACACATATGCGCAGTCGCAGACACAGTCACGCATTACGGCCAGTGTAGGGACGCTTAACTGCATGTTTTTAGACTTCAGGAGGATACCTGGAGTAATCACCACAATTAAACAACAAACAGATACTTTATACCTCAAATTTACGCTATAGTGTGAGGGTTGGGGTGGTACGTGGCTTACCAGGCTGGGTCTGTGATCAGAAGGTCATTAGTTTGATCCCCAGCCATGGATGAATAGTCATATCTCCATTGGCTTCTTGAACAAGGCCCTTACCCCCCCCCCCCTCCCAAAATGCTCTAAGGGTGACTGATAAATGGCCTGGCCCTGAGCTTAAGACCATGTGTACATGTCAAAAAAATGGTATTATGTGAAAAGAGGCATTCCAGTGTACTTGTGCAAATGGCAAATAATCATTTCATTAGTATTTCTAAGAAAGAACTTGTGCCGACTGTCAGGTATTTCTGACGTTAAGGACACCACAAGTGCAGCTGCCAGATGTGTTCATTAGCGATAAGGCTCGAGGCTCGTGAGATATTGAGATCAGACCTAATTAGCCGTTGGTGTTATCTCCGACGACGAGCACGCGGTTCCCATGATCAGCTTTCTGTGTGGGGCCTTATCGTCGGAGGGCTGGCACTGGCAAAAGCAAACACTGAAAAGAAGTGAAATAGCAGCGGACGGATGTAGCATGGTCAGAATACGACAATAGCAGGAAATGGGGTAAAAGAAAATAAAATGAACAATGATGTCATTGTAATGTAAGCAAGGCAGCGACTAGGAGGCCTAGTTTGCTTGTACAGTGTTATGCAGCGCTGTGCTATTTTACAGCAATAAGGTTGCATTTGTGTGCATTTCGCACAATCTGCAAAATGAGTCCTAAGTTGCATGTACCGGCTCACCAGCCTCACAAGTCGGATTCTCCCCGGGACCTGAAGATGCTCTGCGCTGATGATGAGCGCACGAGGACATGCTGGGTCACGGCGATGCGCCTTTTCAAGGTACGCTAGCCCTCCGCATGGCAGGAGGCTCTCAGTTATGCCTTCTGCTGTGCTGGGAATAACTGGGGTGTATGGTGAGCTGGATTCTCAGGTGGTGGGCTGGATTCTGCATGCAATGTATATAAGCTGCCAGCAGAGGTCATTGTTTCCTGCAGGTAAAGCAGATGCAATTAAAATGATGGAGAAAAGGGTATTTGCATGTAAATTATCCAAATTCACAGTTTTTAAACATTTAAATTAATATGAAAAGTGTACAAACATTCCTCTGATGCTCTCACCGGAATGAGACTAATTGAATAAAAAATGTATTTGATAACAAATTAAGTGTTATGTATGGCTTATTTACTTTTGATTTAATATTGATGTCAATGTCTGGATAATATCAATAAACATTGTGCTTATAACTTCTGAAATCTCTTTTGATATATGCTTAGTAATGCATGTGTTTCCTGTTAGCATGGGATGCAGCTGTACCAGAATTTCCTACAGCCTCATCAGAAACAGAAACCATCACCGCTGGTACGTTTTACCAAATGAGCTTTATTTACAACCTGGATAATTATGACCGTTAAATGTACACATGAAGACCAGGGGCCATTGCTGATGAACTTTAATGCTGCCTGTGATTTTGTAGAATTTAATAAATATACATTGACATCTAGTTGTGCCCCATTTGTATGGAACAAATTTATTTACTTACACGGCTATGTTTTCTGCTGGTGTAGGTTAATTACCTTGTTCAGTTCTTCCTGCTGCCACCAGGGTGCCTGGGTTCCCAGTATATTCAGTGTGCATGCTTTTTAGTGATGACCAAAGGAAGCTTGATGAACCGTCTGCTGTATTTTCTGACCCCACTAGATGGTGCTCTCTGTTCACAAAAGGGCTTAAAGCATGCCTCAAAGCTAATCAAGAGCGCCATCTAGTGGTGTCAAAAAATACAGCAAATGGTTCGTGAAGCTTCATTTGGACATCACAAGTGTCTTTCCCAGAGAAGCATCTCAGAGAACTCCCTAGTGGCCATGGACTTCTCAGGACACGAGAGTCGCGTGATCGAGAACCCTTCAGAGGCACTGTCTGTTGCTGTGGAGGAGGGCTTGTCCTGGAAGGTGCAGCACCGTTCTTCACATCCGTGGTTCATCTCTATCTAAGGGCATGTACAGAGCCGTGGCTATAGGGGCACCGGCCCCAGCTGAAACTGATTGGACCCCTGAGTGCCCCATCCTCTGTTTCCCACTGATTCAAAACATATCATTGGCTAAAGATAGGATGGGCCCCCCTGTATAAATAATAGGGGTGCACGATTCAGAAAACCTCACGATTCAATTCGACTTTAATTCTTGGGCTCGTGATTCGATTCAAAACCGATTCTCGATTCAAAACATCCATTTTTTTTCCATCAGTCTGATAGGAAATACAGCCCTGAGATAATAGTTAAAGTTGCATTACAAAAATATTAATTGTTGCAAATATAAACTGCAGACCTTCAACTTAAATTAAACAACTTAAATTAACATGTTACTAGAACATAAGAACATAAGAAATATACAAACGAGAGGAGGCCATTTGGCCCATCGAGCTCGTTTGGGGAGAACTTAACTAGTAGCTCTGAGTTGTTAAAATCTTATCTAGCTCTGATTTAAAGGAACCCAAGGTTTTAGCTTGCACTACACTAACAAGAAGACTATTCCATCCTCTAACAACTTGTGTACAGAAGTGCTTCCTCAAATCCAGCTTAAAATGTTCTCCCGCTAATTTACCTAT
Source organism: Petrocephalus sullivani (assembly GCA_026780845.1). Classification (NCBI taxonomy): domain Eukaryota; kingdom Metazoa; phylum Chordata; class Actinopteri; order Osteoglossiformes; family Mormyridae; genus Petrocephalus; species Petrocephalus sullivani. The sequence goes on from JAODKM010000034.1 coordinate 10,875,126, forward strand.
CTGAGCAGAAAGCGGTATTACGCCTACTATAGGATTGGCAAACTCCTGTCCGGAAAACCAATCAGACCAATCAGCAACTCTCTGATCAGCAGTGCTTTGCGCTCAATATGCTCCGCTGACCGTGGGCTTCAGCGCATTCCACTGGCAAGCTCCCTGGGTGGCGTGGTGCCGCTCCTGCGCTGCGCTTGGCTCAGCGTAGCGCCAAACGCTTCCTGTGCCGCGCACGCCATAGAAAACAATGGGTTTCGGAGCGTAGCGCGTGCCACGTTTTGGTCTGAAAAGGGCTTTTAACTCGCGCTGTTACAAGATGGGAAATATGAATCGATTTTGTGTCCTGTATGAATCGATTTTGAATCGGTAGAGATAGAATCGCGATTCTTTTGTGAATCCATTTTTTTGCACACCCCTAATAAATAATGGCCCCTTTTACGTCTCCACTTAAGAAAAAAAATCCTGTCAACGCCCCTGTTTCTGTCTGTACCAGCAGAGGTATTCACGGGGTGTGATCACTCAAGGGAGGGTAGGGAGTTTCTCGACAAGTGGTCCTGTGAGACCTTTGGTAGCCTCTCTTGAAGATTGGGTGCAGAGAAAAGCATGTCAAGGTGTGCAAAGCAAATCCCTCCAGAAGTCTTGGCTTGTCACCCCCCCCCCCCCAGAGGAAAAGCTGCCACCGGTTGAGTGCCCATGGGAGTCCATCTGCTCTCCGTAGGCCTCTCTCCAGCCTAGGTCAGTGAAGCGTGCTCCCTCCCCAAAGTTCCCAGTAAAACGCGACTGATGAAGCTGACATGCTCTTCACCCCAGCAGGCATCCACAGGGCTCAGCCCTGGTTCCACTGCAAACTGTCCAGGGATGAGGCCAACCAACTGATTGCCCAACAGGGTCTCATTGACGGGTAGGCACAACATTGTCTGTTGCTTTGAACATTTGTATTATTAGCTTCTTGCTAGTTTTGAAAGGTGCTGTGTAGCTCTTGCTCCCATATTGCTTACACCAAGGCATTCATTGGAAGCTTGACTCCTCGACAGCTGTACGCCTGTAAGGTGCCATTTGCCTCACTTGTACGTCACTTTGCACAAAGGTGTAAAAAACATAAACTGTAGCTTTATCTGACATTTTTATTGAGCTGTAAAGAACGTCGTTTACATAGGGTGTCAGCATGCATATCGGAACACAAAGAACACCTTCAGCTTTTAATGGCTTAATTCAATTTATAGCTAAAACGACTGTAGAAGGCTGAAAGATTAAGGTGTTACGTGCACCACATTTAAGCTACGTTATCTTGCCTTGTATCCTGACGTCCATCGGGTGTTGTAATGTATAAATATATGCTGCATACCCGATAATAGAAATTCACAATTCCTTTGTCCATCCATCATCCATCATGCATCTGTCTGCTTGCTGCTGTTTCTGGATAGGGTTCATGGGGTGGATTCAGCAATTGAAAATGTAATAAAGAATGTTTCAGACAGTTTAAATTTTTCTCATTTCTTCTCAGGGTTTTCCTGGCGAGAGACAGCCAGAGCAACCCCACGGCATTCGTCCTGTCACTGTGTCACGCACAGAGAATAAAGCACTTTCAGATCCTGCCTGTAAGCATGTTTTCCTCACATTCTGTGTCTTTTGGGGCCCATTACCCCGGCACCTCACCCTTCTGTCTGTGCCATACTCACCCGGCTCTCACCGTGCGTGTTTGCGGAGCAGGTGGACAAAGAGGGGGACTCATTCTTCAGCCTGGATGACGGTCAGACGTGCTTCACCGACCTTATCCAGCTGGTGGAGTTTTACCAGCTCAACCGGGGCTCGCTGCCTTGTAAGCTGAAGTACCAGTGTGGCAGAGTCACCCTTTAAGCCCGGGCACACGTGCCTTACTACTCTGAGGGCCACGTTCTCCAGCTGGGAGCAGCTTCGGGCTGCGGAAGCCCAAGACTGCACCGAAATAACGTAACCAAAGACAGCTGTGACAGCCAGCAGCCGCACTTATCAGTGAGTCTCAACCCTCAAGCTATAGGCCACATGAGACTGAATTAACTCTGGGACTCACGTTGAGTACCAGCCACCAGATCATGTCCTTCCAAGGCCCCTGTGAAACGCTTCGAGGAACTCGATATGTATTCTCCAGGAGAATATGCAAAAAGTTGAGAAAGTGAATAGATCCACTGGACCGTGGACCTAGGAACTTTCAGGTGATTCTCTGTAATAGGTACAGTTTCGGGTGATTCTCTGCGTTGGTTGCAGCACAGAGGGACGCTAATGGTTGTTTGCACTAGGCTCAGTTCCCATCTTGTGAGATGCATTCGTTGGAACTTCAAACATCACTGTATATACAGAAAGTGTTTGCTCCAGCCAACGGTAAAACCAGACCTATTTTATGCAGGCTGGCCATGTCCGTTACCTGTTTGTTCGTTGTTGTGAGATGGTAGATAATCAGGCACTACAGAGGGAGGAATCATTTCTTTGTCTCATAATACTTCACTCTATATACAATATATCTTTTATTTTTGCTTTTGTATTTGTGCACTCAGATGAGCTCTTTGGGGAACTAGTCTTTGTTATGTGATGTACATCTCATGGTATTCGGGTATTTTATAAAATTGGTCTTGTCATCGCTTTTTAACCAGGAGTGATAAATTTCAGGACATGCTATAGGACATGCTATAGAAGTTGCATTTTTATACTCTGGGGGTTAAAAGAGGAAACTGCCAGTACGATTTAATCGAGGAACTGATAACATCATAAATGCAAAAAAGAACGAGGAATGAAGGTGTTGGAAATATTTATCTTGGTATCTTAGTAATATTAGTATGATTTTTAGCACTGGGAGGAATGACATTTTGTTATTATTATTATTATTATTATTATTGTTATTATCATCATCATCATCATCATCATCATTATTATTAATAACAATAATAATATTAATAATGATTATTGTTAATAATAATAATAATACATTTTAATGTCATGGTTTTTAATAAAATGCTAGCCACTGAATTTTGGAAATGCAGTGCACTTTTACAAAAATGGATGGGCAAATGCTGGATGGAAATATATTTTAAATGAGAGTGCAAATGGGGTACTATGTGACAATATGCAGTGTTTTGTAAAAATTAGTTTCGACTTGTAGTGTGTGTGTGTGCATACTTTTTGCATTTTATAAGTGAGACTATTTTATAACATATTTTGCACTTAAAATGTATAGCTCTTGTAGTTTTTAAGATTTTATAGATTTTCAACAATTTACAGAGCAATTTTGATTGCACTGTAGTGGAACATTGGTAATAGTTATTGGCAATTCTGATTATTAGACATTGGCTGTTAATGACTGTCAGGATACACACTGTTTGTGGCTGGACTCTGATTTGTGAAAATCTGGTCTTACATGCTCTGTTTTCATAATTTTGGGACTTAAATATAGTCTAAATGTATGTGCCTATGTAAGCATAGTTTGTCTGTAAAGTCTTTAGTCTAAATATTCATATATTGATCAATAAATCATTTTTGTGGTTTTCACAAAATAATAAGATGGCACTTTCTTGAATCCAAATTTTTTGTGAATTTCTCAGACAGATACATTTGTGGCAGATGTATTGTTAATTCAGTGTGAAAATGTGCTATTAAATAAATTAAATAGTGTGAGAACATCTCCAGCTGAATAGTAATATGTTTTTTATACTGTAATGTTTGCGGGAGAATTTCCGGTTAAGAACATCTCAGACCAGGGGTACACCTCCATTGTCCATCTGCTGCCTTAAAGCATAAAGCGTATTTCTGAGCAGAAGTAGCCAACAGTCCATTATTACAATCAGTGAAACTTTCTACTCAGGATGTGATACTGAAATATAGATTCTTTCGATCTCATTTTATTTTATTTATTTTGTTTTATCATCAGCACCCTAAATATCAATATCAGTTTTTGTAATGGGCGGGGTCAGCTGTCCTAACCCCACCGTGATGCCACCCTTGTTATTAGTTGGTATCGGATTGAAAGGAAAATCAGTGGTATCACCCATGCCTACTTCCACACTGTAGCCCCTGACACTGAAATCATCATGAGCATTTTGTACATTCCCAGCAAGCCTGAGGAACAGCATTCTTCCAGGGAGTTTTTCCTTGCCACTGTTGCCTGTGGCTTACTCACTGGGGGGTCTTTACGTGGCAGAGGAAATGTAAAGCGCATTGTAATGTAATGTTGTGATAATGCGCTATATAAATAAAACTACACTTGCATTGCTTCCTCACACCTCCAAGGTTTGGGGGCTCAGGTCCCCCCCCCCTCCCCCACCCTCCCCGTGCATGTTCTGTGCTCCTCCTGAGTCCCTGCAGCCCAAAGACATGCAGGTGTAGCTTAATCAGTGGATGGTGTTAGTTACTTTACACTAGGGGGCAGTAAATCACAAGAAATTTACCCCCACTTCTCTGTGCAGCAAAGGTGTGTTTATCTAATCCATTATTTATGTTTCCAAATATTTATGAACCATTTTAAAACTTTTATAGTTTGAGGTAATGTAATTCAAATTTGCATGGTTCAGAACAATATTTATAATTTTCTAACAAAACACAAGACATATTTAACAAACACATATCCTTAATGTGCCTTATGCGTTCATTAAGTATTCAAGATCCAATCATTATTTTAACTTTGCGTTTACATGTAATTTACATAAATTTCTTCAGTTAAGTTTTAATTGAATCAACAATTCTTAATCGTGGAGATGCACAAAAAAATTAATTTGGATGAAATTACTGAGAATCAAGATCTTCAGCTGCAAATTGTTTGCGATGCACTCAATGCAGCGCACTGTAAATGACTACATGATGCATGACTAACAACTGAAATGGGAAAGATGCTGCATGGTTAAACGCTCCCTTCAGATTCCCACCGAAGCTGTGGTGGCTGTAGGGGAAGATGGCTGCACTTTGAGACAAACTCCCCCTTAATGAATCCTCTCGGCCAGGCAGGCAACAGCCCGCGGACCCGTGGCTGGGGGAGTGCGAGGGGGGGCAGTGTCTGGGCCAACACCTGTTGCCTGGCAACAAGAAGGACGCAGCCGAGAGAGAGAGCGCGGTGAGACCTTTCGGTGAGAGTCGAGAGACTGGGTTTAGGCAGTGTTGCCAGACTGGACCGTTTCCCACCCATTTTGATTTCCTTCGGTGGGTAAAAATTTTGAGCCGCCTCTGTGTATATCGAGCAGGCTTTTTTTTGGGGGGGTTACTGGAATTGGGAGAAATTCTCATTAATCGCGTGGATCTTATAGAAGGAAGTCGTCAAACAGCGAGAAACTGACAATTTTAAAGCACTGCGAATTGGGAAAAGTGGAAGAAGAGGTACTGAGAGAAGAGAGAAAGCCCCTGAAAGAAAGATGTGCATGGGCCCTGTCGCCCATAAGAGCCCAACTCAGTGACTTAAAAGTGCACACAGCCACAAAGAAATATGGGGGTATTGCTGCATACCTACTGTGAAGTCGTTTACAGTTTGGACAACAATCTAATCACGGTGATGTTAAATTAAAGATCACCAAAAGCACAGAGAACTATGTTGCCAGTCATGCATCAATTAATACAGTCAGATATACTGTGGAATGAGGGCATTTAAAATGCACAGGAGCTGGTGCAGAGCTGAGATCAAGTCAGTTTTAGAACCTTATTTCAGGGAGAATTGTAAGAAAGACCTCCGCGAATCGCCTTATTGTATTTACGTAGACGAAGACACTGATATATCCGTGAACAAACTTTTATGCATGTGTGTGAAGTGTCCCCCAAAGGAACACGTGAATTTGTCAGCGTCTATTTGGGCATTGTTGAGACGTCAATAGCTAATGCGAATGGAATAGCAGAAGCGATTTTGACGTTTCTGACTCGGTTTGGCCTGGACATCAGCAGCTTGGTAGGCATCGCCAGAGACGGTGTCGCGGTTAGAAAACAGAAAAACACTCACTTTTCTTGCCACTCGAAGAAAAGCAGCCGAATCTGCAGCTCATTCGCTGTTATTCGCTCTTTAGCTATAGCAGCAAACAGCCATGCACCTTTAGATGCTGCGGTTAGCACACCCCAAGGTACGAACATTTTTGCATTTAATTGTTCTTAAGTAAGTACATCTTGTATCATTATGTTTGTTCTGTGCTGTTTTGCTGGGCGTGCAGTGTGTATTATATGCAGTAATCATTAGGCCTACCCTTTATTAATGCATCGTTTAAAGCAGATCTTATGGATATTAGTATTCTCTGTTAAGTGCAGGCCTATGGCATTTTTGTGTCTTTTCGGGATGAATGAAATGTTGCTTGGGCGGTATTTTTTTGTCGGATTTTAGACGTGTTTCGGCTGTAAATACGCAGTTCAATCTTGCAGCCCCGGGTTTAGGTTACAAGCGCACTCGGACAACCCCGCTGGGCAACAACAGAGACTCCTGCTGGGCGGACCGACCTGCCCCGGGGCGGCCTGGACAGCCTCACTGCTGTCGCCATGTCAGATGTCACTATGGCCCCGAAGGGTGGGCTGCTGTAGCAGTAAGAGAGGGATATATTATCCCCTCACACAGACACACACACACAAACTCACACAGGGTACAATGTATTCATACTGCTCGGTACTTGAAGACAGTTCGTCTAAGCCTTACGCTTCTGGAATCTAAACCTTCAGAAGCCGGATCATAAACAACTGGGGAATTGGCAAAAGGGAATGCCACCTCCCAGTGTCATTGGCACGGATTAACCGGACAGTCAACCGGCTGACATTGCACGGCTGTTTGATGGCAGCTCTTGGCAGTGCGTGTAGCTCAATCACATCATATAAATGTAAAACTAAAAAATGGAAGTTTTCATTTAACACAATGAGCCTCCTCTAACTGTTGTCCTGTTTAAATGTTTCTCATCTCCTAAATTATCTAATTTTTTAAGTATCCCCATTGAAGTCTGGCTAGCTGGCCGCCTCATTAATTACAAGGATAACATCCAGATCAAACAATCAATATGCCTCCCGAGTTTGAATGTTAATAATCAATTGCACGGAGCGATTCCCCATGAAGTCACAGGAGAATCGCAGGAGACTCAGGCAATGTGCGGTGGTCCCATTGTCTTATGAAAGCTGTTTAACTTCCTTGGGAGAAATTGTCATGTGCTTTCCTCTTTTCCTTCTTTCCGGAGCTGGACATTTCCTTTACAGGAGGAAGTTAAATCAGTATTTGCTCAGATCATATCCATTAAAAGTCAATGGCAGTCAGATATTTTTGACTTTAAAACAACTCGAGGTGAAGGGCCGTACGTGTTTCAGTCGATGTCCTCAAACTTCTCGCCGTTTTGAGGTGAGATAATCCCGTAATGCCTCCTAGATCTCCGGCAGACGTGGCGACGGCTCCCGCAGGTGCCCATGAAGCCGCGGTTACCTCCATTGTCCTCAGATCACCGTATCACATCGGGGGTGGGGGTGACCTTGGGAGACGAACATGGAGTGACTGTCTCTTAAATCTCTTAAAAGTCATACAGAAAACAAACAAAACAGCCCCGACAGATCCAGCGTGTAGATCTGTGTCTGTACATGTGTTTCTGCAGAACGCGTCTAGTCGTATTTTCGCTCCTCACCACTTCAGTCTTCATTTTAGAAAAATCTGTGAATATTAAAAATGCATTAAATGCAAAACAGCAAAAATGTCCTAGGTCTTGTATTTTGTTTGGTTACTTATGGTCAAGGTTAGGGCTGGGTAGGGGTTATACGGGTGTGGTGATTGGGATTAGGGGTTTTCCCATGAAAATGAAGGGACAGTTCTCACTAAGATAGGAATACTAAGATAGGAATGTGTGTGTGTGTGTGTTTGTGTGTGTGTGTGACGCACAGGCAAACACCAGACACGCAGAGGTAGAAAAGGCAGAAGCTGTAAATATGGATCAGGTGGATTCCGGTCGAACGATAAATCAAAGATGACAGTCTTCTCCATCGCAATGATTGTAGTCATAGATAATGTGTGGCGATAGCGCTGGTGTTTTTAGGGGTTACAATCAATAAGTTTTATGTATTTAAAGTTTATGCTTTCCTTCTCTTTGGAGACCCATAGGAATGGGAAACGGTAAGAACGGTATCATACTTTGGTAAGGATGTCAGAACAAATTTAATAAATACTGGCAGCGCTGTTTGTTTCTGAGTATTTTGAAGGTTACATTGTAGACTAAAATATGTTATGTTCAGCGATTATCATGCAGATAATCCTTTTCGTGTAAAATAGTCAGAACAAACTTTGGGTGACCGCTGTTGCACACTAATCCGAGATGCTCACGTGGTTGCACTGGTTTAGCAGGATCTGATTAAGCATTTACCTATCCAAAATCATTTGCATGCTGAATGATTGAACCCAAGCCGTTCCCGCAAACGGTGCGGCGCTTATCAAAGCGCGGAAACGGTAAGGCAGCCCCACCAGCGATTAATTTATTCCCGGCGAGCGAGAAATCGCCCAGACGCGCACTACAGAGAGCATCTTTGAAACGAGCGAACTCGCGATAATGCGCACACACAAACCCGAAAGCACACACCCGAAAGTTCCGACGAAGGACATGAGCATCGCTGCCCACACACCCCCCATGTGTACTGAATGCATTTACATGCGAATGCTCCTGTTAGATTTACATCGTGCATGAGCACCACTGGCACCCCAGAGGGGGGGTGAGGGCTGGAGAATTTCTCTAGAGCAGCATATGCTGGGCTTTAAACGCTCAATCGATGAATAACCCTGAGCGTTGCGTGTCTGTGTGTATGTGTGTGTGTTTATTCTCTGTTTCTGGACAGGGCAGCGGTGCAGTGGACTGTGCTGGGAGAGCCTGGCTTCCCAGCAGTGAGGCGAAAAAAAAAAATAGTCAAAAATATTTGCAGTGCTAGAAGGCATTTACAAAATGGAAAAAAGCAAAACAATACATTTTGATGCAGATCTGACCTTTTACTGGGCATAAGTTACTACTACCTCCAAGTCTCAGAGGAGATCTGCGAGCATTGCTCTTAGGTTGTCAGCATCATGCTTTGCTAAGCGCATGTGTAGTAATTTGATCAAATGCTTGCAATCAAGTAGAGTCCCGAAGTTTTGATATAAATCTCATTTCACTACTATCACGGCTTGTCCTCCTACATTATCTGCACCACCTCAAATAAAGTGTTACTGTATTTGCTGATGTATTTCTGTTGAAACAGATGGTTATTTGGGCCGTGGGAGGAAATACACACATCTGGTTGTTTCTTGACGCTCAAAAGACATTTTCAAAATTGCTCGAACTGTAGTGTGACAGTGTGCTTGACTGTTATCCCATGCCAGGAGTGCCCTGTTTTGTGCCCTGTACTTTCTGTGATAGGCCCCAGGATCACAGTGACGCTGAATTTAATGTTGCACTCCTGGTCATTAAAAATCTTATTGTTTCTTGCTCCTGCTGTAGTTCTGCTTACACTTATAGCTGGGTATTCATTGGAAGCTCAGCCTAGCTGCAGTTATGCCTAGCCGACTCCTTGACAGCATGCATGTTTGTAATGTGCTATTTGCCGCCCTTGTACATCGCTTTGGACAAAGGTGTGTGCTAAATATGTAAATGTAAATGTAAGAAGTGGTTACGGGCAAAATGATAATTCTCTAAGGGTTTGCATCTAAACACAATACCCCTAAACAAATAGTGTTGTAGTGACACTATAGTCTATTATGAATATGCAAAAGAGGCATTTCGTTCATTACAATAACACGGCACACATAATCATAGAGAAATAGAAGCGATTTATACTATACTGTTATGAAGCTAAAATAAGAGCCTGCATTATATGTTTGGTGCATTATGATCTTACAATGCTTGGTGTTAATGCTTAAGAATGTTTTTATCTTTTTTCAACTTGTAAAACAAATTAACTGGTTTGAGCACTTGGGGGTGGATCAGGTAAAAGACTAAGTAACAATATTCCCCCTCCCAAAAAAAATTCCACTTTATGTATGTAGCTAATGAAACTCTGTATTTTCCTGTTGTTTTTGCGTAAGAGTTTGAACCATATTCTATATTTTCTGACCTATTACCCCATCTTCCAAACCGAATCACTTGATGAAAGAGATTTTTAAAAGGGCTTTGGTTCTGCATGGACTGTAATACTGGTAAGGTAGGGTATCAAGATCTCCTTGCATGGTAGGCCCCTGTCCGTGTCTTTTTCCCTTTACGTGAAGTACACACCCTTTTTGGAAGAGGTGATTGGCTCCCATTACCACCAGCAGTGCCCCGCCCACCCATCTGATTGGTCGATCCAAATAACTGCTGACTGTTGCAGAGCTGCCCACGGAGTGGAAGGAGGGAGGATGATTATGGGCAACCAGCGAATGTATTACACATCCCTGCTGATCGGCAGAAGTTTCCCTGGAGCAACGGGAGGGGGCCTTGAGTACCAGCAGGGCAGTCGGAACGGTGGGGGTGTCCCAGAACGTTTCGCAGTGCAGAACTGCTGTCTCTAACTGAATAAAGTCACTGGTAAATCACAGGTCCCAAATTTTATTTAAAAACTATATTTAAAAGAAATGAATTTCACAAATTGCACAGGCGGCAGAGTGGCTTGATGGTTAGCACTGTTTCCTTGCTGTTCTATGGTTATGGGCTCAGTTCCCTCCTTGGCCTTGTGTATGGATTCTCCATATTTGGGCTTCCTCCTATGGCCCAAAACCATGCATTTAGGCGAGTGTTTCCCAAGCCAGTCCTCGGGGACCCCCAGACAGTCCACGTTTTAGCTCCCCTCCACCTCCCTGGGATGGGAAATACTGGTCTAGGTCAATTGCCATCCTGAAGTTCCCCATGATGTCTGCTCTCTGATGCATTGGCATCTTGTCAAATGTGTCTTTTACCTTGTCTTTCCCCCGAACAGTCTCCAGACTCCACAGGACCCTGCAACGCGTAAGTATTATGGAAGATGGATGCATAACACCTGAACTAAATATTTACGTTTAGCAGTAAAATTTACATACACATTTAAAGGAAGGTCACCCCATTCGGGGTGTGCCCCTGCCTTCTGCTGCCTGGGATAGCATCCAGACCCCCCCTCCCCCACCCATGATCCTGACCAGGATAAGTGGCTAGGAGATGGATGGAAGAAGTGAAATTTAGTCTGTGTTCTGATTATGTTAAGATTGCACATACCCATACATCAACTTGGTTAGTTAGATATTAACCAGATTAGTTCATAGGGGAACACATAACTCTCATTCATTTAACAAAATAAGAAAAATGCACTAAAATGAATGTAACGCTTTTAATATGTATAACATGAGTTTTGATGATGCGCTGTCCTTATAATTATCCCCGCTTATGGGCTTTTTAAGTGCACGTTTAAATTTATGTGTATGAACATTATGTGAATCAGCAAGGCAATCAGTCTGACTGATGTCATTCTCTCTCCTCAGGAAATGTCATTGTTTTTCATACTCATTGTGTTTTCATAATGTTGAATTGTTGTTTGAATCTTAAACCATACATAGTATAAATAAAAAACATGATAATTATGATACACGTGGTATTTATCTCTTGTTTTAACCAGTAAAATATATACAGTAGTCCCCCCATATCTGCGGGTGTTACGTTCCAACATCTATACCCCAGATAGGCGAAACTGCGGATAAAAGCGAACCATCCACTGACCCCAAACGCAACGTGATTTTTTTTAACCTGCTTATAGGAATTGATAAATTACGCTAAATTAAAACACTACCAACATTAAATACAATAGTGTTAGTAATAGTGACGTACATCGCACATTATTATACGGTAAAGAAAGGGATTCCGATATTTTAGCATTTTGAATTTAGTTTAATTCTTAAGAGATAATAGCACGATAAAAAATATAATGTAACCATGCAGCTACATATGGATCAAGTCTATGTTCTGTTACTATTAGGTGACGTCAAGTTGGTGTTGACTCCTGGCGACCATAGCCACGGCATTCCTCCTGAAGAAAGTCTCTGCTGTCTAGTTCTACAGGCATGTCCATTGGGTCCATCCATCTTACCGATGGTTCTCTGACTCTTTTACCCTCAACTTTACCAAGCATTGCTGTCTTAATGCGCTAGGTATTCTCATAATATACCTCAACTCACATAAATTTAGTATGGTCATTTTTGTTTGTGAAAGCATGTTCTATAATAACTGTATTTTTTGTTGTTGAAGACGAGCTGTAACAAAGATGACAATATATCAGTTACAATGGTCTATGGAGTTAAATCTGCTTTGTTGAGTTGAGGTTAATACCAATTACTGCATAGTCAGCGAGGAAAACATTTTCACGCCTTGTACTAATCATATGACAAGGGTTCTGTGCTCACCCTGGCAAATGGCGTCATTATGATTCCTCGCTATCTAAGAACAAAATGTTTTGCACATTAAAGGATAGGAAAATGCAATCCCACCCAGAGACACAGAAGGAGTTCGGTGTGAACTCAGCTATCCTTTACACGGTGTCTTAAATGAACGCCAGTTATTTCCATTAAGTTTTATAAACCACTATGGAAGCTAATTATCTCCACTGTACAAATCACTACAACATTGAAAGACAAATTGGTACAATTTCCATTATGAGTTCCATTTTCATCTTCAGTTTTCAGTGAGCTGTTGTATAGGGATTAAAATTCTAAGTTTTAAGGCTCTGCTCTATGAAATAAGTACAGCATAGATAGTGGAATAATAATCTTTTTGGGAAAGTAAAGTGAGCTGAAGAGCCTGTATTCATTCATCCTAAAGTCCTTGATATTATAAAAACACAGGAAACTCAGACCCAAGCTATAGGCTAGTTGACCTCCTTGGGCTGGTCATTGACAGACTCATTTAGTAACCTGAAAACGTGACGTATGACAGATGTTCCGAGATTTCTTTGGAGCAAATCCTGGATTGTTGAAAGCAGAACACTGGTTTTTAAAACATTTTACAGCACAGAACTTACAACTAGTAATGTATAATTTTATACATAATTATATAAAGTAGTCAAATACTTAATCAAGCTAAATCCTTAGGTTCCTTTAAATCAGAGCTAGATAAGATTTTAACAACTCTGAGCTATTAGTTAAGTTCTC
>JAODKM010000034.1:10888273-10899875 GCA_026780845.1 Petrocephalus sullivani
TTAAGTTCTCCCCAAGCGAGCTTGATGGGCCGAATGGCCTCCTCTCGTTTGTATAGTTCTTATGTTCTTATGTTCATTAACATTAATGTTAATAAACATTATTAGAAAGTACTCATTATTAAATTGAATAATGATTTTTCTTTTAATGTCAAATATATTTAACAGTTTGAGATCACAAATAAGATTCAGGGAGATACATTAAATCATTAAAATACTATAGTAATTTAAGAACTATTTACTACACCGGCATGTCTGAACATCGGAGCATTGTAGCAGCCCAGCGTTAGCACATTAGCCTTACATGGTTAGAATTTGTGTACGTAGTGTTATTTTTTACCTTATTTGCAGTTAGACTGATTGGTGTCTTTGAATTTCCCAGCGTGTATTATTATTGCTATGAGTGTGTAGGCCTATATTACCTGTGTTAGACTGGCATCCCATCATGGGTGTACATCAGCCTAGGATAGGCTCCCGATCCCTGCACAATCCTGAGCAGGATAGGACGGGTTGGAACGAATGTATTATTATGATTAGCAGTTAACACTATGATAATTTGAAACAGACAAACGCTGTTTTAAAGTAATGGCATATAATATATACATCGAACCAGCACTGGACATTAAATCGTGTATTTCACAACAGGAACACACCTTGTGGCTGTCGGTACTGCTTAGTTTACAATGTGCTAGTAGGATACAGAGCCGTGGGGACCGGTACAGACTCAGCATTATTGCATTTGATGTACTAATTAGACTTTCCGCTGACTCACAACAGGGTTCCGTCATATGACGCTCATAAAACGAAGTTATACTGTGGCTTTCGGAGCACTGAGGCATAAGCAGAAACCCAGGGGGTACCCGAACACCCTGCTTTGAACTAAACGTGAATATGTTACTGACAGTATCCATCATTCCAACACTTATACTTACTTATTGCATTTTCCCGGAATGCTGTCCAAGCAACGCTGTGCTTCATTTTACAAGATAAATCTGACAGATGATTTAATTGTTAACAAAGCACAACGATCATCTTTCTTGTTTAAACAAGATCTCTGCAATATTAGGCCTATCTCCAAATGCTCAAAAGCATGTCTGGCCAGAGACCCTAAATGGGGGCTTTCTGTCCTACTTAAAATTAAAAGCATGACTGAGCTTCTGAATGCCGTTTGGTCAGCGAGATTACTAAAACAGCAAGCCGATGTTTCTCCAAAAAATAGCCATGCAGCTTTTAAAGTTTTATTTAAGGACTGGTATTAAAATAAATGTAGCACATTACACTGGCGGCAAAATATTCTAATTGAAATAAATTGATTTCAATTCTGATGTTTCGGCTTAGGGATTATGTGGCGCCTTGACAATTAACGTTATAGTAATGGCATGTTTAAATGTTAGGCGACGTGAATATCCTCCGTTGCATTTGTATTCATTACAAACATAATGTGGCTGCAGGAGCTAATAGAGTATTGACTTGGGTGACATTATATTGACTTGCATTTTAATTAAATTTAAAAGACTTCGATACTTTTGTGTATGCAATGCACTCACAGTGTAGACAATCGATTGCAACGGAGACCTAAATGCTTCCATATTTTTATATATCGCACCTTTGCGTTTTTTATGTTTTTTAAATTTTATATAACATTGCGAATGCATTAATTTGAACTGCGTTTGATTGAATGTTTTCAGAGGGTTGGTGCGGCACCGTACCCAGTGTGAGACTGTTTCGTATCAGGGGTAGGAGCTGTCTGTTTTCTTGATTGACAGGAGCCCACATTAAGGGCTTTGGGGGTGGGGATGCCGCTCCACGGAGACCTCCCCGCGGGTCGCTAGAGAGGGAGGGCTGATCTCCGGGAGGAGCCTTTTTAACCCCACTCATTGGTATTCTGATGTGTGGGCGACAGGCCGCTCTCTAAATGGCTGAGGCCGGCATCCAGACCGCTATCCTCTTGACTCGCTGCTGCACCGACACATTCAGCAGTGGGCCAACGATATGCAGCACAGAACAGACAAATTAAGATCATCCCGAAAACAGTGCGGCACATTTCACAATCAAGTAACAGAAATGCTGGTCCTTTGTTCTCAGCTTTGGCTTAACTTTACAAACTTAAAAAAAAAAGAAATGTTCTTGCCTGGATAAGTTAGCGACATTAATACAATGGCCATAAAAATAAATCTAATGCGTAAATGTATTAATTGAAAAACTGGATAAATCTTACCCATACCTTTTACTTGCTATGGACCTGAATATGTTTCTTCTGGTCCCATCAGTATGATCACTGGCAACAGCAAACTGTAACGTAACCGAAGAGGTAACATGTGCTCTCATTTTTATGACTAGGTTGGTTATGCTGTAGGAGAACTACTTTTTTCAGCTTTCAGCATATGGTCCAACTACTTCCTGTAAAGCTTGTACATTATATTGCAAATAATAAATATTTATATCTATTTTAAAAATCTGTCATTCTATATTGTCAAAAAATACACAATTGACGCTTGTCTACAATTAGGCCTAAATTCTGACAATTGTTTTTCAGACTTACATGACAATAGGATCTAAAACCAAATCAACAGGCTTTGATACAAGCCATATTTTATGAGAAATGTACAAAATATAATCCCTTAAAATCCCACATCACATTGTAATTCATGTAACAAAATAACTAAACGTTTAAACTGGAAATGGTTTCACCCAGCAAGCTAAATGGGATGGTAATAAAAATTGTGACAAGGAGTACCTGTCTGATTGTGAGGAAATGAAGTGTACTGGCTATCAAACATTTCTTACAATTTAGGATGATGCTAATGCTTTACCTCATTTCCAGAATGTAAAGGTGTTATATCATGAATATAAAATGCTAGAACATGATTAATACAATGTGGATGTAAAGATAACTAGATCCAGGGACAGCCTCCCTTGACATTATTACCAATTCGCTGAGTTACCTGTTAAAATTTTAGAGGTCAAAAATGCATAATTGCACTGTGAAGATGTTTTCTTTGGAGTGAAAGGGGCAGAATAGGCACAATGATCATGTTAGGAGCTTTGTTGACTGTAAATTAATGTTTGTCTAATTAATCGATGTCTTAGTCAGCCAGCTCTTCAAATTAGCATTTTACCTTATTACAGAAGATTAAAAAAAAATCACACTTCCCATAATTACCACAGACTCTCAGTAAGACAAAAAGAGAAAAATTTGTACATTAATGTAGAAAAACGTCTTCACGTGATGACAATATATGACAGTGAATCCAACTTCTCTGACATTAAAGTACATTAGCTGCACCCAAAACAGTTTTGCTTGATTTTGCATTTAATCTAATCTCATTAAATCATCCCGGCATGGCAGCACTATTCACCATTAATGTGTAATACTCCATGGTTGTAAGTACTGATGAAAGTTATGTCTAAAATGTGGACAGTTGTGAAACCTTTGTGGCATCGTTAAACCTTTTATGTTGAACAAGCTAATTAGCTTTCTCTTTTTCTTCAGAAAAAACACGAGATCTTCCATGTATTATGTAGGTTTTAATATTAATATTGTGCAATACAGATAATATAAGCACATTGGAGAATAATATTTTACATCTCCCCACTTCCCATGATAATAGTACAGTTCAGAGACAGTGCAATACTCTTGGTGTCACCAAATTGTGTGCGTAATGTTCAGAGATTGACCATGTATTTATTTAGTTTCTTTTCTGATATTAAAACTACTTTAAAGGGGTTGCTAAGGAGCAGTGATTGCACATTCAGGGATATGTTACTGGACTAAGTGTCACCTACTTACCAGACACAGAAACATAGCTTATTCCCACATAATTAAAGGCAAAGGCTTTAGTAAAGTATGTGACTACTGGCCAAGGGATAGTTTGCCCCAAGTGTCCAATTATTGGAGAAGAAACACTCAAATATATATAATATATAAATGTTTTTCTAAAGAGGCCTATTTATTGGAATAAAATAGGCTTTGACATTCTAAACCAGTGTCTGCCGATCCAGTCCTCAGGGACCCCCAGACAGCCCATGTTTCTGCTCCCTCCCAGAGGACCAGGTTGGTAGACACTGCTCTAAGGCAATGAGTGTGTTTGGATGAGTAGATATTTTTTTAACCTCTGATTGAGGGGGGGGGCATCATTCCCACTGTTTTACACCTAAGTTATGTTTGCAGTAAACTTTTCAGTAGCTCCCTCATAGCTGTGTGCTAACAGAAACAGATTAAAAACAATGGCTCCCATACATCTTATTAAATGCTAAAACCCTATCACATAATCTCTAAATCAAGTAATATTTATTTGGTCCTTTTAATGGGTATTTACGAGCTTAATAAGGCACTTTAGAAGGAAGCCTATGAAATCTCTGGGAAGTATAATAGTGATTTTTTTAATTATAAGTATCCGGCGAGCAGAATTTAGCGCTTTCCTAATAATTAAATTCCTCGCTCAGCTGACCCAGCACACGAAGCTGGCATCGGCGGCTCCAAGGGAGCCGCGCGGGAATCAGCACCAGCGGGCAAAACCGCCGATTGCACCTTTCTGAACCCCGTCATTAATAAACCATCTCTGGCACAGGAAGTCCTCTCCTGCAACATCGCTCACAGCAGCGCGCACGGTGGAGGTCGGCCGTGCTCCGATGCCATTCCGGAATTATTCCACAGGTTGCCTAGGATATACAACCCCCCAGTATGACTTTGAGGGGGATAAGAGCCGAGTGAAGACATGACAGATTGGGTGGGGGGGGGGGGTGGTTCTGGTCAGACTGGCTCTGCTGTGAGCCTGGCAGCAGGCTGAAGCCGTGCTGGACCAGGGGACCTTTTGAAGTCTTATTCTTCAGGTGTACAGTCATACAGAAGGAATGAAGAACCTTCCATCCCCATCCCATGTAAATATGACCACCAGCCTGCAAAGCATCTATGATTCCCTGGTCAGTGCCCCAACCCTGGGCTACAAGATAACATTCTGTCACCTTAGAGGGTATTCAGTTCAACAGCAGTGTTTAGTGTTATTTAAGCAGCATTGTTAACTCAAGAAAATTAAGTTTTTCAATAAAATAAACAAGGTATAGAGTGATTTTATTCCCGTGGATTTACAATACAGGCAGTTATGTAAAGGTTATGAACAATGTCTGTCTTTAAGTAAAATGTGTAGGTAAGTTTAAAAAATAATAATACTGTACATAATGACAATAATGATTATACTGTAATAATAAAAGTAACTACATGCAGTACTGTACTGTGTAAGTGAACAACCGCTTAACCCGTGCATGAGCGTCACAACATAATGCTTGCCTTCTTTATTACAAACCATTTTATTTATCCAGACTAGTTAATAGACTTTATGGTAGTCCGTTGGCAAGTACAAGTTGCCCGTAAATCAGACATTCTTAATGCGGGGATTGCCTGTAAATATTGCTTTCATTTGGAGTTAGAAGTAATAGTCTTGAGCTATCAAACATGGTACACATACATACCCCTTCAAGGATCATGACTTTGGCATGGAGGTATCACCCAGACAGAGCAGGCTTTACCTCCATATACAGTGTAAGCTCTGGAACTAGGCCTGCTGACAGGGGGTGAAGTCTCTCTTACTTCAGATTGGTTGTAGGGACACAATCAGTTGCCAAGAAGAAAACACGGACACATTGAATGGCAGTTTGGAACATGCTTGGAGAGAGTGGATGAGGTGCTCAAAAGGGTTCCTCCTTAGATGGAGAATGATGGAGAAATGTGCTGAACTATTATTGGACTTCTGTCCGCACAAATGAGCAACCAGGTGTTCCAGGGCACTTCTGGTTGAAGGTTCTCACAGCTCTGAAAAAACTTTTGCCTTATGCCGAGTGACATTCAGAGCATTGAGCGTGAATAGACCAAGTTCAATCCACCATCACCATAACAGCTGCAAAGAGCTGTGATCAGGAGGGAGTTGGTGCCTGTCATGGTGGTAACCCTGGGAGCCGCCGGTGGACACTTGTGGTGAGAGAAGCTGTCAACCTGAAGGAGGAGGACTTCAAGGCAATGCTTGACCTGAGGTATCCCGAGACAGCTGAAGGGTTCTGACTGGGCAGAACGGCTTCAGGGAAGTCAATCACCCAGACAAACCCTCACGCACACACAAGATGTTTGGAGAGGCCAAGGAGAGAGACTATCAAGTGGGCTGATGTCTCAGGAGGGGGAGACGTAATCTATCTTAGGTTGTGTTCTGGCGGTTTGGGAAAGTGCTGGCGAACTCTGGGATATTGCTAAGTGGCAGAAAGGAAAACTTTGAGAAAGGAGGCAATGGTGGGAAATTCTGTTAGATCAGTGCAGCTATCATTGGTCAGAAGGCCCCATGGTGGCAGGGCTACAGGGTGAAGATGAAATTAATCCAAAGATGAGGAAAGCACAGGAGGGTGATGTGACACGCGTCTTTAATGTTGCATGGAAGGTGGGAAGTGCAGAGGGGAGATTGTCCCTATTTTTAAACATTGGGACCAAAGGGTATGTTCCAACTATAGGGGGACGACTCTGTACCCAGGGAATGCATATGCCAAGGTACAGGGAAGGAGACTCGCAGGTATTCATAAGTGAAGCTAGCGATTAGGAGGAACAATTTAAATCTTTTTCTGTGGTTGTGGGTATCTTGCAAGGGTGTGTCTTGTCCTCACTTCAGTTTGTTTTTTTTCATGGACAGGACATGAAGTCACAGCTCTGCCTGGAAGGGAATCTTCCGGTATTGAGGGCTAGAGCTGCTATCGATGGATGCCGTACTCTTGGCCTCATGCAACCAAGACCTCCAGCCAGGGATGAAAATCATGCCTTCAGATCTCAGACTAAGGTACTCTTTCAGAAAAGAGTGGATTGTTCCTTTCGAGTGAGTCTGGATTTGTGTCACGACTGATGGTAAGGGGGGAATGTGAGATTGACAGGTGGATCGGTGCAGTGTCTGCAGGTTTGAGGGCACTGAACAGGTTTGTGGGGGTGGATTGAGAGCTAAGTTGTCAGCAGCTGACTTGGGAATGTTTGGGGATTCCCTAGAATGAGCTAGAATCCATGGCTGCAGTAGGGGAAATCCGGTCTTTCTCTGCATGCTGCCACAGTGATTCTTGCCAGATATGCTATATATCAGAGGTGTCCAGCCTTTTTTTTTTTTTACAATGAGAGCTACTTTTACACAAACATAAACTGAGGAGCTACCGGGGGGTGGGGTGAGGTTGTGGGAGTGAAACTCCCTGCCGGCTAATGGCTAATTATATTGCCACTGAATAGCAGAACGTCAGATTTCCAGGACATTGCTCATCATTTGCGTCATGGAGCTGCTGTCAATTTGAAGGGGACCAGAATGTCCATGAGCGGTGGGATACCTGCATTGGTTTTCAATGTCAAATGCATTCCAAGACAAAAATACTAACCTGTGTGCTAATTTAGCTAGCGACCCGATGATGCTAATTCATGCGGCCATGTGAAGGTGACGTCTCATCGTCGCGATTGACAAGGAATGTCTGAAAGGTCGATCTGTCGATTGAGATTGACTTGTTGGTGACCACTGTTACATACAGTATGTCCCATGCAATATTAAGAAGTTAATGACTTTCAAGTCTCTATACAAGCAGACCTGAGAGAATCATAAGTAGTTCACAAGTGGGAAGCTGCTGTTGTTTCTGACCACTCTTACTCTGCATTACACAAAAGTTTATAAAGAAAACTGAAAACTAATAAGCTGGTATCTGTGTGATTTTTTTTCTCATTTTAATTTTAATTTCAGTTTAGGGTACCGGTCAGGAACTCTGTGAGAGACACAAATATTTATATGTGATTATGTGTCTAATATAGCTGTCTCTTGGTGTTGCAGTATTAATCTAACAGCATTTTTTTATGCATGACAACACATGCGTTTCCATCTCCTCCCTCTCATAAGAAATGGATGAGAGCAGTCCGGGGCCTCGCATATCTGGAATGGCTTTCCGAGTTCCCTGATGGAGGGGATTACTGCCGAGATAGCAGGAGCTAACAGTACATGTGACAGTGACACATCTCGGCTAATAGGGATTCCCCCTTTGCCCCCCCCCCCCCGAATTTCAGCTGCTTGAGAATAGCAGATATGCTAATGTAATATTTCCCAGAAACTGATTTTAAGTGTAAGAAATTACAGACTCCACAGCAATTCTGACCTATTTCTCAGACTTTATTGTGGCCGTACAGAGCAGAATGCTCCCATCAACGAACATTCAGGTACGTTCTTTTACCCTTCACTAGCCAAATGAGTGAAATACTGCTGCTGTACATAAGATTGGGTATGCATACACTAGAGGGTTATTGTTACACGCCTGATATTCTGCCTGCCATTTCTTAATTTGTTAAGTTTGTCTATAGTGTAATTCTGTGTATTGTACATGTATGCAATTTGTCGCTCTCTGACAAAAAATATCTCCAAAAATCCATCATTTTAGGAGCATGAAATACATTTTCTCAGAAACTATTCCACGGAATTTGGTGCTAACAACATGAAGGCATGGGTTCATCCTGCATGTGTCCATCCTGCAAGTGTCCATCCTGCATGGGTTCATCCTGCATGTGTCCATCCTGCATGGCTCCATCCTGCATAGGTCCATCCTGCATAGGTCCATCCTGCATGTGTCCATCCTGCATAGGTCCATCCTGCATGTGTCCATCCTGCATGGGTCCATCCTGCATAGGTCCATCCTGCATGGGTCCATCTTGCAAGGGTCCATCCTGCATGGGTCCATCCTGCAAGGGTCCATCCTGCATGGGTCCATCCTGCATGTGTCCATCCTGCATGGGTCCATCAGCAATTCAGACTGCTGGTGGTGTAATGGTGTAAGGCAGGGGTACCCAACAGTCCTGGTGGGCTAGAATCCAACACAGTTTGCAGATTTCCCTGCTCAAACATACCTATTAAACCTCGTAATTAGCTGATTATAATGTGTTTCAGCAGGGAAATCTGAACAGGCAGTTTGGTTGGATTTGTGCCTCTAAATTGCCAGTAGCTTGTGAGTGTGTGTCCCATAATGGACCTGACATCCTGTCCTGGTTGTCTTCTGTCCAGTGTTTCCAGGGATAGGCTCCCTATGAATCTGTCCAACATAATCAGCTAAGAATAGATTGATATAAAACATCTAAATGCAAATTTATATTAAATATATTAAATATGACAGATTCAATACATTTTTCCCACTTCAAAAATTGCTTTTTAAACTTTTTGTCCTCTGAGTATTTAATAGCTTAGAGGTTAAAAGTGTTAAAAGTAAAAAAAAAGAGTGAAAAAGTCTTACACACGGCTCTTGGTCATTCCTCCTTTTAAATGCTCCCACAAGTTAAGCTGTGCATTTCTTTTAAACAGGCATCTTATATTTTAAAAGAACTTTTTCTTGGATTTATGCAGGCAAGTCTCCCGTCTTTTGAATGGTCAGTGTTCATTCCATGCCCTATACCCTTTTGTAGCAGGACGGCCCACAAGCGACACTAGCACTGGTCTCAGAGTACATCCTAACCGCTGTTGTCCGCAGCCCGCCTCCACTGAAGCGAAACCGGAGTGTCAAAGTAATGAGCCAGCAGGGAGCATTTTCCGAAAAGCTACTCAAGGGGTGGCTGGAGCTTTCTGTTCCCAAGGTCTGGATCCTGTTAGCTAATCCCACCAGGAGGCCCACCCCCGCTGGTCTACCCCTCCACCCCCACCGTAAAAAAAGCTTTGGAGCTTGGGGGTGGAGGTTGCCGCGGTGATCACCTGCCAGCCGTTGCCATGCTCTGCCATCTCACGTCTCCTCATACGCACGTGGCGTAGGTCCGAGCAAGGTTCCCCCGTGCCCCATTAGTGCGCCGCCACGCCACAGTCCAACCTCGGCCTTCCTCCAGGACACCTGTTTCCGGTGATGGTGGTGTCCCCCCCAAATCTTAAACCCGTAGTCCTGGCTCCCACTGCCTAAGAACCGGTTACTGTGCCGACGGGTTTCCTTGTGGAAGAAGGTGCTGCTAGATTATACTTTAGCACAATTACGTTAATGAATGAGACGGAAGCGTCGGTGCATGGCCGCTGAGCTGTAATGAGACGTTTGTTGAGCTAAATCAATATGCTGATGGGCGACGGCTTCGGCAGACACTCTCACAAGGGGAGCAAATAACAGCCGTCATAATTGGAGGTGGTGTGAGGAAGCAGTCGGAGGATGTAATTAAAGCGTTACTACCTGATGGCGTGATTCGGTGGAGGTGTCTGAGAGTCGCATTACACCACAGAAATAGCATCCTCTTAGAATTTTGCTGCATGTAGGTCTTTTCCAAAACCAATGTTTTTGGTTTTTGTTCCATAGCAGCACTGACAATCAAGTATGAGTTCTGCCCACCTGCCACGGCTATTTATCTAGTACAGGGTCATGATGAACTTAGAACCTATTTCAGTAATCACAGGGTCGATCTATGGACTGTGGAGGGGGAATTGGAGTCCCTGGAAGAGCCCTGTGTGAACATATTTGGTACTCAAATCCACAACTGTAGGTGTGTGGCTCAGTGTTTTCGGACTCTGTGTCTGAGATCAAAAGTATGTTGCTTTGGATAAAGGTGTCTGTTAAAGTTAAAGAATGTGATGTTAAGGAGTGAATCCAAAGTACAAACCAAAGATCAAGCCCTGTGCTGTTCCCCCCACCATCCTGGATGGATTCCTCCCACAGCTTCCTGTCCACTCCTAGTAATGGCTCCGCCCTCGTCACCCTCCCATACGGGATCTATTTAAGCAAAGCTTTCGGTAACCGACGCTCCCTCAGGTCACACTCCATGCGCCTGTTCGTAGTGCCTCTTTCCTACAACTAAGGAATGTTAGTTAAAAGTTGAAACTGTCATCGATGAATGAGCACAGGAAACAGATGGCTGGATAAACAATAGTTTAAAAGCGGCACAGGGATCGTTTTTGGTGCGCCTGCATTGTCTGCCCGAAGGAAATTGTTAGAAATTGAAACTAAGAGGACTTTGGGGAGTTTGTTTTCTTCTGAGGAAATGTATGTTGCCATTTCGTTGATATCCTTTGGCGTTTGAGGATAGAACTGTTCTGAAAAAAAGTATGTTCTACTTCTGTTAGCCGCCCCTCCTAACCCTAACCCTATGGGTGTGATTTTCCGTATTGGTGCGTTTATTATGCACCAGTGATGTTTATCTTCGCTACACTTCAGTTTGCGATTGTGTAACCGCGGTAAGCTCTGCACCATCACAGCACAGTGTTAGAGTGGAGCTCCACTCTGGTGCTAAGAGGAGAGGAGGGCCGCAGTTCATTTCGGGGGGGGGGGGGGGTTATAAAGCAGGGGGTCTGAAGACACTCTCCCGTGTCCCAGGTGCTTTTGCACTTCTGAAGGGATGTCAGCGGCCCGGCCTGATGCCAGTGCCTGGGCTGGCTTTGCTCAGGGAGGTGGCGCAGGCTGGAGCCCTTGAATGCCAGGGATCAAACAGCCCTGTAGCGGGGGCTGACACTGAAACGCGTGAATGCTAAATCAGGCCACCGCGCCTCCGGGCGTCCGCACTTGACGGCCGTGTGGCTCGGATCCACGCCGCCCCCCCCCCCCCCCCCCCCGCATGCCGTCGCGGCACAAGAAGGCCAGCCCCACGAGTATTCGTGCGCCGCCTCCCGTC
>JAODKM010000034.1:10907407-10918247 GCA_026780845.1 Petrocephalus sullivani
TCTGAGCTATTAGTTAAGTTCTCCCCAAGCGAGCTTGATGGGCCGAATGGCCTCCTCTCGTTTGTATATTTCTTATGCTCTTATGTTCTTAAAATGATATATCGCCCCCATCATTGATTTCACGTGCAGGGATCATCTACCTTGATTTTATTTTGACCTGTAAACTGTTATGCTGAAATGTTTTTATGTATGTTCTTATATTTGATTCTATCCATCTTCCCACTCTTTTTCCTGGTTTGCATCACAGGTGGGGGGCTGGAGCCTATCCAAGACAGGGACACAGGGGGTGGCTGCGCTTGGAACCATCAGCTGCAGGACAGACACATCTGCAAAGGGGAACATAGAGACAGACCTTAGAATAACGGCATGCTTTTGGACTGTGGGGGGCAAATCTCCAGGTGAGAGCTTGAATATTCAACATACCAAAAGAATAAAATGTGCAATTTATGAACTGAATCTGGGAGGATGTTTAATGTTTGAAATTTTGCTCCTCATGCAATGAGGATGTGCAAATGTGCTGCTAAATTTAGTCAAATATGAAACCACCTTTTTCTACCTAAACTGATCATATACTGTAATGGTTCAATCCCGACTAGAACATTAAATGTCCACTTTCCCTAAGTACTGAAATGATTAAACTTACAAACACCATTTATATGCAGAAAAGCATTTTGTGCTACCAGTCCTGTGCAGGAGCACACATGCTTTATGGATGCCGTGGAATTCGTGGATGCATTTCATGCGAATGGACTCTCTGAGTCCCAAGGCCTCACTGATTGCTCAGATCTGTGGTTCATTGCTTCACCACATGATGCCCGAAGACGTTTGTGGTCACACAACATCCAACTGGGGCATAGATATCCCGCATATGGCAGGAACTGGGACTTCACCAGTCTCCCCAGCGAGGTACCGTCGCTCTAGAAATATAAAACGTGACTCAATTCACACGCACCCTGGTTTGAAGACACAAGACCCTGTTCAGGAAGCAGCATAGAAAATTCAAGCGGTATTTTATTTTTAGTCCGTCTTCAGTCATGTTTGTTTTTGACTGGGAAAATAAGAATGCCATTACTCACGATGACTTTTTCCTAGGAGCGGGAAGCACCTCACTCTCAGGTATCCTGGAGTTCTAAAAGGGTCTGCCACTTAGCACCTGGAAAGTAGATACATTTCTGTAGTGCATTTAAAGCATTTGTAAAGGGCAGTACAGGTGTTTACTTTATATATTCACTAAACTGCGTATTACTTGCATGTGTGTAGAGAAAACTACATGTACCTGCCTAACTCATCATTTCTAGGCAAAAACAATAACCATTTTTTTTACCTGACATTCATTTCAATACTCTATGGAATTCTACTATGCCAAAACACATAATGCAGTAATCTATGCATATAATAATTAACGGAATTAATCAACAGTATGTGCAGGTTTTAGTCTTCCAGTTGGATAACCCATAGATTCACTAGCATACATACATGGAAATGCTCATGTTTAACTAACAGAGCATTACTGGATACCTTGTTTGGGAAACTGTGAGTTTGAAGAAATGAACTGGTCCAATAAAGTTCAAACCAAATGTTCCTCTGTTGCTTAGCAATGAAGAATAATTAATTTATAAAGACATAGTTCTGTATGCTTAAATAAACTGTATTTAAGCAGACATCTCCTTAGAGATGTCAGTGTTTCTGGTTATGTAGGCCTGCTACATTTTATGCTTGACATTACACACTTATTATGGGGCTAAGGACGTAGGATAGTTTTATTAGCAAGATTATAAGGGCGTTTTTTTACTTTTGGAAGAGAAGGGCAAGGACTTCCATGTGATATACCAAAGCACATCGACAGCTTTTTCTCTATAGCACCGTCAGGCACACTTTTTCCATATCTAAATAATACAGAAAGTAATATGTCAAAATTGCACATTTGGTGCTAGCTGAAAAAGAGAAACACATTCTTATTTCCAAATAAATTAAGAAATCAAAATCAGCATTGACTTAGTGGACTGGGAATTGCTGGAGTTAATGAAGGTAACTGACTAACGTAGAGTGAAAATGCTTTGGTATGATCATGCTTTAAAACACAAAGAGCTAACTAAAACACTGCTAAGTGTTATGGCGAATTGCATTTAATGATTATGCACGGTGGTCTTCACTGAATCCTGTTAAGTTTAACATAAATCCATCACATTTTCGGTCACACGGGATTCAGGCAGGAGGCAGGCGGTAATTACTGTACGTCTGGGCAGTGCGCCTCGTAAATTCATCTTTAAGCTCGTCATTGTTAACAAAAATTCACGGAAATTACTTACGGCTTTCAAACATCCCACCAATTAACCTCTCGGAAAAAAGGGGGACGGTGATAAGACCCCATCTTCTTAAAACACCTCGGTGCTGCCTGGCCGTCCTGCCGGTGGAGGGAAATGGCAATATTTTAATGGACACTTTTCATTGAATTACTCACCTGAGTTCTGTGTCTTCACTGTTTATTATTGCAGCCCAGCTTGCTTCCAAAAATCCTGATTTTACAGAAAATAGAATCATTTGCAAAATTTAGATAGCTGAACATAAAATGATCATCACAATGCAGTGTGTTCAATGTGTAGGCCTATCCCTTTCCCTCATACTGCTTATATAGCCACTTAACGTTATACTTAACATATAATGTTATATAGCCACTTTGCATTGCACATAGGGTATTTATTTGTAAATATTTGATTAACTTGTGCCCCTTTTTATTGGCCAAAATAGCTAAGGGATGGTTAAAATGTGGTGTCTAGCTAATGAGCAACTACACACGGGCCATCCTTCACCGCTTCCGGATTCCTGGGGCGGCCACTCCATCGCTGGGGCAGTGGGCTGTGGGTGTCATGGCTGTTCCCCTGCCTGATGAGGAGACCCGTATTGCGATCTCAGAAGTAGGCCACGAGCAAGCGGCCCCCATGCCGGCGGCCGCGCGGAGCTAAGTATCGGGAGTGACCCGTCCGCGCTTCGCCCGCGTCTCTGCCCGTCGTGTCCCGACGAAGGTGATAACGAGCCCTCTGAAGTGGACGGCGGATGGGATGTCCCGCACATCTGGCGGCCCGATCCCCTTCGGGGAGCCAGGGTTGCGGGACTAACCCGGCGATCCATCACGGCAGCAGGTGCTGTCTTAGCTTGGTGATAGCAAGACCTGGGAGATAGTGAGAGAGGGAGGTCATGCAAAGCCCCTGCAGCTCTCGCTGGCACACATCCAGCCTTCACTACCACTGCCCTTCACCTCTTTGGCACAAGCTGAAGTCTACATTATCTTTTTCTTTTTTCTGTTTCTTTTTTTTTGTGGGGGGGGGGGCGGTGCTGATGGTTTGTTGCTTATGTGTGGCAAAAAGCAATAAAAGAGAGAACATTTGTCAGATTAGTTTATTAATAGACATCGCTATCGTCTTTATATAAATTTAAACAGCTTTGTTCGTTGAAATGACACAAGTATGCTGAAAGAAATGTTGATGAGTTGGCAACACCTGGCCTTTATTTTTTTTTTACATACAAAATTAGCAAGCTTAATCAACTTCATACTTACAAATTAGTTACTCATTCTGAGCAGCTATTTGCAACCATGTATAGTGGCTTATTGTGTTAGTATTTTTGTCAGAGAAGGCAGCCAATTTTATTTGGCCAAATTCATCAATACATTATCGACAGGTGTATCAATTTAAAAGCTGAATGACCATCCTTAAATGAGCGCAAAAAATGTATGTAAAAAAATCCGAACGTACGCTCTGTCAAAGAACGTACCTAACAATACCAAGTCCCAACTGCTTATGACACAAGTCCTATTAGGGCAGAGGCTAACCTTTGGCTAGCTACAGCTTCAGTCTCCATAAGAGGACCTACCATAGTGCCTGCAAGGAAACTCCAACGGGCAGATCTAGCTGAGCGAACTGGGTAGAGACTGGAAACTGCTTTAACAGAAAAACATGCATCAACTTGGCAGTTATATGCAATACAAAAGTATCTCTCTTATGTTCTACTCTACATGTTAATTGTGAGCATGTTTATTCATTTTTTAAATGAATATGGTGACTTTATTTTGTGATATATGTTTTACTAAAAATTAAAACAGGAGGAGCTGCATTGTACGACAGTGTCTCATTGCCGTCGAGCGTTGAGGCATACTCGGTCAGGGGAATTCAAGGAAAAATGGTGCTTCCAAGCCCGAATTTCCTCCTCTGTTATACAGTGCCAGGGGTTCCAGAGAGATCATTTTTTGTTATTCAGGATTTAATATGATTTTGCCCAAACCACAGGAGTTTACAGTGTTTAAAGGAATGTACTGGCCTACAAAAATACATGAAAACTTATATTTGAAGACTTCCAGCAAGAAAGCTGGAGCGGGTGAAGGACAGAGCCATATGACTTGGGAATTCAGGAACGGACAGAGTGTATTGGAGGCGAGCCCCCCCCCCAAAAAAAAGGGGAGGGGGAATCTACACAATGAACAAAACAAAGGGATGGGACAAGACATACTAGTTGGACGGTAGGCTGACATGAAAGATCCTGGTTAGCGGTTACTGGCAGAACACACACACAAAGAGATGACCACCAATCACGATAAGGAACAGGTGAGATGAATCACAGTAAATGGATACGGTCACGTGGCTCATCCTCTTGAAACAGACCCTTCCTTTGGTTTCTGATATATCCGAAATCTACCCATGCTCCAGCATATGGGTGCAGCCAGCCTAGTCTGCCCCTGGAAGGACAGGGCATGCGACAGGTAGGAATGTTGCTATGGTGCAAATGCATGGTTTTGGATGCCACTAAAAACCAACCAGACACTGAAAATGCTCACAGTTACTTGATACTGAGATCAAGGTGCAAAGTGTCCATGAGTGCCCTGCACACAGAACATTGTCAATATTTTTATCAATATGGTGTTCATCAACACTTTTTTGACTTATTTTTGGGTGAACAGAATACTCATTTTTAAAACCATTAAAAAGCATGGAATTTCTGTTTAAGTCTCCATTAAAATTCTTAAATTTGCATATCTACATCTTTTTCTTGATAAATGACTAAAACCTTTCGTGAGTGTAAAAATTAGTGTAATTGCATTATGCAAATATTTAATTTGAATACCAGATTTAAGTATCCTTCTTATAATGAATTTAACCATATTTCACATTATACGATATTATATTCATATTCGTATACTTTACACAAAGATAAAATGCCACTTTATTCATATTCTCTATGCTGGCTTCTGACAGATCTTATTAATTTAAAATGTAATATGGTAACTTGAGTGCCTCTCTCCTCTCCACTACATTCTGAGATGACAGGTTCCCACATTCACCCAGCTAGAAATATTCCTTCGTTAACTGATTTGGCCGGTTGAGACAGAGCTGTCCGGCTGTTCCTCAGCAGCCTTTGGCCAGCATCACGGCCCAGGTCCAAAGCGCTGGGGAGCTGATGTACCGAGGCCTACATCATTCAGTGCCAGCCTACTGCTGAAGCCCTGCCCATAGCCTCTGAAGGACAATAAATGCTGAACAAACAATTCTGGGCTTTCCATAGGATGTCCTTCTTTTTTAATGGTTTGAGTCTGGATATATCTATTCTGGTTTATTAATGAGAAAATTCTAAATATCTGCAAGATATTTTACATGTTTATGATGACGTTTATGAAAATACTACTATTCCTTTTCATTTGGGCATTCATACATAATACATCGTTGTATTTTTTTTTTTAGGGTAAGCAAGGCCGGTCAATCCTATAGGCCAATGTTTGCAAACCCAGTCCTCGGGGACCCTCAAAGAGTCCATGTTTTTGCTACTGGGAGTCAGGAGGGAGCAAAAACGTGAACTGCCTGGCAGGGAGCAAAAACATGGACTGTTTGGGGGTGTCATGAGGACCGGGCTTGGAAACACTGCTATAGGCAACATAGGCGGCCACCTAGGGAGCCAACTTCTGAGGGGGGGCTGACTCACCAGCCAATTTCACTTTGCCTTGGACCCGTGATGTCAGCAGAAATTTTTGTTTTTATTATTTTGATGTGGGGTGGCGAGAAGGGTGGCCACGTATTTACTTGGACCACCCCTTAGATCTGCTCAGGGGGCGCTGGCGGTGATGCTCGCCTAAGGTGCCTCTCGGGCTGGGACCGGTACTGAGGGTAAGCATGTGTTTGTGTTACGCTGGGCTAGCGAAATATTAAAACTTACATTATTTGTCATACAGTATAAACTGAGAGAATGATTTTGAAACACAATGAAACATTTTGCTCAGATAACTTGATGCAGTCAGCTAATGCGCACTGTGTATTTTGTATTTTTCCTACACATCACAAATAATACTGGACGGGAATAATGCATTGCATGCAGCATTTTCCGATGAGCAGTATAATGCCGACAGAGGAATTGAGGGATTTGAATTTGGCTCCTCCAGTCGAGCGCATGCGCAGTGCGGGACGTGTGAGCTTTCCGAGAGCAGCTGTTTTAGGTTTGAAATTCCAACATGGCAGAGGCTGTGCCTAGTCTTCCCTTTTACTCTTTTGGAATGGTTTCAAATCGCTAGCATCACCGATTAACCAGATAAAATAGACAGGATCGATGACACTGTAAACCCCAAAGCTGTCCTGTCGCACTTGCAGGTAAGACTTTGCGTACCGACGGTATATCCGAGACCGGGGCAATTAGAAACGCACCGAGGCAATGCCGCGAGAGCCTCCGCATCATCTGCGAATGTAGCCGGGGCGCAGATGTCCGATGCACGCAGTGCAATGAATTATTCTGAATAAAAAAGGCTAAATGAGGCGAGAATATGGAGCGGATGGTCTTCAGGGTGCCCAAGTTACTTTTATCATTTTACTTTCCTGTATTTTAAGAAAAAGTGGGAGCAGGGTGCGGTTGCGGTAGGTAAAAAGTAACTTTACTCATGATAACTTTATGCACCGATCCTTGGTTAAAAGTTGCATGCATAAGACAGACGAAAAGGTACTGTCACAAGTCTCGTCGGAGGGGGCTGGATCTGCAGGCTTATCATCTATTTTTAAAGTCTGGGGGTACGGAGTGGTGCGCGTACAATGTCCTCGGAAAGCTCGTCTAAGTGTGTGTTATTGACACGGTCAATCCACGGATCCTCTTCCCAGCACTTTGTCGCCTTGGTGGCTTCAGTTGGAGCGCTGGAAATTGGCTCGGGGTTTTTTTTTGTGCAGTGGTCAGGTGTTCGCTCCTGTCTTTTTGTTCACTTTATTATCCAGCGCAGCTCCTGTTTGTGGTCGCGTTCTCTTTAATTATATATGGGTTTTAGTTTAAGTAAATGGCAGGCGGAATGCCCCCACGTTTAGGGGCAATGAAAGCTGATAGCTGGGAGGAAGATTCGCTCTAAACGAGAAAACAACCTTTGGAATTCCCCCCCCCCCCCATTCCCCAGTCCCCAGCCGCTTACAACCATCTTTTCTGTTATTGCAGCAAGGAATGATCAGCGGCGCCCCTGTTTATGGTATGTCAATTTTGATATCTGCTTGATTATTGCCAAACTGTATGCGTACGTTATTTTTGGAAATGTTACGGGGCTTGTGTGTAACGCATTTTTAAACCATGCATGTCTTCAAAGTTGTTCTGTATACACTTGTACTAATTTCCATTGCTTATGAGTGAATATTATTTCGCTTCTGTTTTTTGCATCCGGCACCAAAATGTCTTTACATATCTTACTAGAACGATTAAATATCTTGCTTCACGATAAGTTTAATGAAACAAGCACTAATTTCGCCCGCAGGACGTGTTAACAATTTGACCTGCAAAGCAGAGTTATAAACTAAACCTGTGTTTAAAACATGCGACGGAATGCTACGCTTGTACCATTATACACATCTCCATTATTTCAGTGTTTTTGTTGTTGATGCCAGTCTAGTTATTTTGTGTGCCGCATCAGTATTTTCTACTAGTATCCAACACAGTTTCCATGCTTTAAAGCAGCATCCAGTTTGTCGTGTTTTGCATTAATACCTGCAGAACCGGCTGTGCAGGGTTGATTGAACTTAGGGATTTTCCCCCCTGATAATCGATAGAAGCGGAAGGACGGCGTGCCCGGTGCTGGCACGTACACGGAGGCTGGGTTGTTTGGGAGTGATGGGACGCCTCTGCCGTCTCTTATGGGGGAGCTGATCGTCCTTCACATGTTAAAGCTCTCATATATATGCGGCGCAGATTGCTTCAGACGAGCGGGATGTGGCGCTATACATTTTTAAACCGGGGGGCCATAGCGGAACTCGGCAAAGTGTGTGTGTTTCCTTCTCCCCCCCCATGACAGACGGTCTTTAGGAGCGGTGCGGGTGAAAGCGTGCGATCCGATGGGCGCGCGGCGCCGCGCGGACCCGCGCCACAGCGGCACGTGACCGCCCCGCGCCTTTGATGTGGTTCCGCTCCAAGTGTTTAATTGATTTCATTGAATTAAATCACGAATGCATGAAACCATTCAATGTGGGATTGCTTCTGGTTATAGTTATGTTAGCTGTTGGGATAATTCTCTTACGGTAATTGGAGAAGGGGGTGGGGGGGGGGACGAGTTATCGCAGTACCTTGCCATGGTACATAATCCTAAGTTTGTTAATTAGGCTAAGGTAATTGTTGCCTCTTGTGAAATCAAATAGCGTTTACTTGTAGTTACGTATCAAGTCCCTCCGTGGATATTTATACCCTCATTAAAAATGTATTTTCCTGCATTGCACGAAGAGAAATCTAACAATTCAAATCTAACAATTCACTTCATTCATATTCATTTAGTTGTATTTAGAGAACTGTGAAAGACAAATTCGTTAAGAAAAAATAAACGATATGTTTCACAAATTTATAATTATGACTATAATTATAGTTGGCCATATTTGCGCATTTCTATACTAAATTGTTCGGCTCAAACCCATCCTCTGTTAATGTAAGCTGTTTCTTTGTCACATGCAGTTACTACGCGATAGATATTTTCTAAAACTTATAACATAAATATCTGCTTTTGCTTTCATACTCAGTGCGGATCCTAAAGTCTACAATATATCTTGTCTGAGTTACACACTCGGTGGCCAGTTCGTTAGGTATAACTACTGTACCTCCTAATACAATCAGTCTGCTTTTCCAAAAAACAAATCATATGGCTGCAACTGAATACGTGCAGCGTGTAGAATTGGTCAGGAGGTTCAATTACTGCTTGACTAAGCATTAGAACGGCGAAGACACCTGATCTAAGCAGTTTTGAACGCGGTGTATTTGCTGTTGCCATACGTGGTGGTTCCAGCATCTCGGAGACAGACACCCTGCTAGGATTTCCACAGATTACAATGTCTGGAGTTATGATGGTGTCATGAACAAAAACATCCAGACAGTGGCATTTTCGTGACTGATGACACCCTGTTAATGAGAGGAGTCGAATGGCCAGACTTCTTAAAACTAACAGGAAGGCCACAATTGGAAAAATAACAGCTGGGTTCATGCGCAGTACAAAGATGGTTTCTCTCACTGCTCAAATCTTCACCCTTGAAGCCGCTATAGAGGCTAAAGTGAATCGTATTTGGTATGTTTGTACATAATTAAGTGGCCACTGAGTGTAGTGGTGTTATGCAGATGATGCATAATCACGTGTATAGTACGGGTAAATGTGTGTTTCCTATAGAATCACGTCAAATGTGTGCTGTCACAGTGCAATGGGTCTGATACTTAAATGGTATGTTGCTCCTATTTACAATTACTGTGGGAAATAAATTATGAGCTCTCACAAGCAGGAACTACATTATAGGAGATATCAGAGATTTTTTTTCTTTTATGTCTTTCAATTATATCATAGTTTTAGATGTCGTTCTGTCAGCGATATGCACTAGTATTCATATTTTCTTGGGAATGTAATTTTTTTGCATCTCCTGTGATCTGTCATCATCAAATGCATCTATTCCGGCATTGGCAGGCAGAGAAGATGTTTGAACTTTTCATAGAATTTAATGTGCCAAGATATGAACTTTGGAAAAAAAAAAACATACTATAAATTATCTGTGGCAGATGCCCGTTTTGAAATGTGCTGCTAATAAGGGGTGCTGCATTGGAAGGTGTTTCGTTCAGCTTTGAAGTGATTATGGTTTCTGGCCAGCTATTGTTCTCAAAACGCCGAAATCCAAAGGACGGGACCGTTGTCCGTTAATATGAATATTGGCCATCTAGCTTTGCGGCTAGAGCTGTGATGTTTAAATGCAAGAAGGAAACGTGTTCTTGACAGTTAATGTGTTTTTTTGAAAGGGATAGAGCTGAAGCAATGGATGGATTGTAACACAAAGCATGATGTTTGTTTGTCTGCAAGGTCAAATGCTGTCCCCTGAGGTGGAAAGTATTGCGTGTGAAATTGGTCTGGGAATTTTAATGCGTTACATAAATGCATATGATAAAAGTATAACATGCCATATAGTTTCAACAGTGCTTTATTGGCATTCGGGATCTGTATTGTATTTTAAAACGTACTTTAGAATGTATTTCTCTTTTTGGATGCATTTTGGCCGTGGGGATTTTGTGTGATTTTATTTATTTATTTTTTTCTTCCTAGTATGCTTTGTTCATTTTATATAGTTTTTGTTTAATTTAGTTCCCCGTCTCTTGACGGAAGAGAAACTGAAGCTGGAATGACATCTGTTCATGGTCACTGTAGTACAATACAGAAGCTGTAAGTGACATCCGGTCATGGTCACTGTAGTACAATACAGTGTGAGGCTGTAGAAGCTGTAAGTGACATCTGGTCATGGTCACTGTAGTATAGTATAGTGTGTGGCTGTAGAAGCTGTAAGTGACATCCGGTCATGGTCACTGTAGTACAATACAGTGTGTGGCTGTA
>JAODKM010000034.1:10918347-10935519 GCA_026780845.1 Petrocephalus sullivani
AGAAGCTGTAAGTGACATCCGGTCATGGTCACTGTAGTACAATACAGTGTGTGGCTGTAGAAGCTGTAAGTGACATCCGGTCATGGTCACTGTAGTACAGTATAGTGTGTGGCTGTAGAAGCTGTAAGTGACATCCGGTCATGGTCACTGTAGTACAATACAGTGTGTGGCTGTAGAAGCTGTAAGTGACATCCGGGTATGGTCACTGTAGTATAGTATAGTGTATGGCTGTAGAAGCTCTTAGTGTGCTTTGTGAGTTCTTGTGTTACGCTTTATCTCCCCCGCAGGGCTTCAAATAAGCATGTCACCTAATGTGACATTTATTCCATGCGGTGTGACACGTGTCACTGTGGGCTAAGTGCAGAGAGGCACAGGCTTGGGGTTTTGGGTGGGCTGCCTAACCCTCTCCCACCACCCACTTTACTGGGTGTCTTATGCCATGATAGGACAGGGCAGTGATTTTAGGGCTGAATGTTGAAGTTGTTGCAAAACTGGCAAAAAAATAAGCCAATCTGTGCACAATGCAGGATTTGGTGATCGTGAGGGCCGCTGTTTTCCTGCTGACTCCTTCCTTTTTGTCATCGCCCCTCATCAATGGGTTCAGGTTCGCACTGGCACACCAGATGAGGACTTTGAACCAAATCCTCACCAGCCTTTTGGTTCTGTTAGTTGTGTGTGAAGAGAGTGCGGGCATCTTCAGTGACCCTAACCCTAACACACCAGGTAGCCGTGGTTCCGGCCATGGCAAAGCATGGGTCATGGAAAGGGGTCTGATGTTTTTGAGAGTTCATGGAAAAATAGTTTTCATTGCACTAAATATTTAAAATCTGTTAACCTACAAATCAGTTTAGAGGTCACATACCAGTCATACTGTAGGTTTTTCTTTCAGGAGATTGATCATAATTAATCAGAATTAATTACTGATTATTTTGCTTGGTGATTTAGGAAAGCTTGTTTGCCTGGGCACCTGGATCCAGGTTTATTAATTTTAAGCAACTTACAGTATCTGGCTTTGTGATAAGATCTGAAATCTGTCAATCAAGTGTTGAATGACCAATGAAGTGTTGAATGACCATTTTAATAAGTAAACACAGGAAGTTCCACCCCCTCAGTTTTTTTTTTTGCTGCACACTTCTGTTGTCTGCTAAAAAATAGGCTATCCAGCCATGCATTTCTTGGTGAGCCTGCAGCCTATGGCAGTAAATGCAAGACAAGCGCAGTGTGGCAGAATGCCCATTAGTAAGAATGATAAATGCTTAGCTCTTAAAATTTTCTTTCAATATTTGTGTGAACATATTGTGTATACATGGCATCAAGACAGAACAGCAACCTCTGATAATCAGATGGACAGACAGTAACTGATGATTTATGTATCATCAGTTACTAATCATTTTTATAAACATAGGTCTGAGAGCTGAAGTTGAACATGTGCACTAACATGTCCAGAGATGCGATTACTGTTGTAAAATCTGGCAGATTTCAGACAGTGCATCTTAAGGGTTAAATGTTAATTCCGAACCGAATGCGGCGAGCATCGGATTTAGCTAACCATGTCACAACAAGTGTAAGGTCTGGATTTATCGCTGACCGCAATGAACAGCGAGTTTTCTGACACTTTCTGCTTCATATATTAAAAATAATAATAATTAAAAAAAATGATTTAAAAATCCTCGCATGAATAGCTTTGGCAGTCTGACGGGATTCTAATTATGGAATAAAATCCAGTCGCTCACCTTCAGAGAAACTCGTTTTGCCTAATTGACAGTTGTATGTGATGTTATCCATTACACACATAATGGGTCGTTTTGTCTTAATCCGGCCTTCCGCTTTAATAGCTCCTGACAAAGGGATAATGAAGGGGAGAATCGCAATTATTGAAAACACTCTACATTAACGTTTTGGGTTATGACAACTGACGTACCGAGCCCTGTCGGCTGGATGCTGCCTCCTTTTGAGGGCTCATATTTATTTATGTAATGGCTCTTTAATGACAGTTTCCTTTTTTCTAAAAAAGAAAAAAAAAAACAGCGTACGCCTGGGTGGTCTGAAAGCAAACGTGCGACAGGTCCATCTCCATGTGGCTTATCGGCAAAATGACGAAAGATTCTCATAGAATCATACAATACTTATAGGCTACGTTACATGTAAGGAGAATGTTTACCACTTTCCCACAAAAAAAGTGACGAAAAATAGCAGAGCGATTTTATTATTATTATCATTATCAATAATAATAATAATAATAACAATAACAACAACAACAATAATAATAATAATAATAGTGATAATAGTAGTGATGATGGTGATAATAGTAGTGATGATGGTGATGATAATAGTAGTGATAATACTAGTGATGATGGTGATAATAATAATGATAACGGTGATGATGATGTTGACGCACAAATGAGGCTGCCATATATTCAGAGAGATCTTGCTAAGTGCCATCTCCCGTTTCCCTGCCCCGGCTCGGCTAGGGACGGGCAGCCGGCAGCCGGCCCTGTTATCTCGGCGTGTTCCTCCTCAGCGCGCTGACAAGCTGCCTTGCGGCCCGGAAGCGGCGCTCCGCTGCTCCGCTGCGCTCCTCGGGACCGCGCCGGCCCCGCTGCGGAGATCAAGGGCTGCGGATGCGCCGCGTCCCGAGACGCCTGGCGCCATTTTTGGGGGACACTTTTGCGTATGAGATCTGTGCCAGTGTCTATAAAAGCTAATGAACCCAAATGTTATGTACATGGTGGTACTGTTTGTTTTCATTTGTTCTTAAATTTGTGTCTAAGAAACATGCATGGAATTTCTTTTTATAGTAAGTCTTTCTTTTTCGGTTTTTTTTTTTTTTTTGGTCTATGGAACCCTGAAGTGAACTGTATGTTTCAGTGTCAGGAATCAAGTGTGTATGTGTGTGAGTGTGTGTGTGTGTGAGTGTGTATTTTAATTACGATTTTCTATATGATGAGCACTGATGACTGCATAAATAGTTGGCATAGCAGCCTTTGGCATCAATATTTTAATATATTTTTTAGAAAATATACTTCCACCAGCTTAAATGTATAGCACTTTATTATAAATTGCCCCTTTTTCATTCTTAGGGAATTTTAACAGCCAGACAGACTTTTTGGAATTAAGTGGAAGTTTTAGGACAATGGCTACTAGACATATCATGTGAATTCTTAAAAATGACACATTGCACCATTGTGTACCTATCTTCTCTTGGTCCAGAGCATTAAACAGCCGTACAGCAGTAGCTTTTTATCTACTGGGTATTTTTTAAAATGGACAATACCGCCTCCCCCTCGACAGAGTTAAGCAGTAATGCTCTGTTTGATTTGTATGGTGTTCTGGGCACCTTTATAGATTCCCTTCATTCATTACCATACCCCAGGTGGCATAGGGAAGAGATGTTTGCCTCAAACTCTGATGTCTTCATTACACTGTTTACATTCTAATTAGACACTCCAAACTTTTTAGCCAGGAAATGGTATTCCAATAGAGTTTTTAACGATGGAAGGTTTATTTTGTATAGATCTTCTAAGACTATCTGCAGTAGGAGGCGTTTTGGTTTTGACACACATCACGGCAGATTTATAAGATCTTTAGTACGGAGCTGCTCATGTAATGCTCCATATTGAACAAATGTTTCCTTAGATTTCCTTAATTTTATTTCTTTAAATTGAAAATTTCCTTAAAATGTTACAACGAAAATATCACAGTCAAGGATAAATACCACCCAAATGCATTCCACTAACATTTTTAATTAATTAATTAAGTCGTAATGTTTGGTCAGATACAATTAGTTGCTATACATTGCTTAAAAAAAAAAGCTCAAAATATTTATTTTTTCAAATGAGAATGTATATGACCCGAAGCCATAGATGTATTTTTGGAGGTATTAAAAATAGTGTACTTCCTCCTGACTGCATTATAGTGGCGCTGCTCGCTTTCAGTGTCTTATGTAGTTTGTGAATAAAAAATAAATAAGATAAATTTGCAGAGTATGTTAAATAGAAATATTCAGCCTAAACCCCAGGTTTATGCTAAGGAGGTATGGAGCCGTAGGGACCTCTGACTAAGGACACCTTCAAGCTACTGGTCAAATAACCGCTGTTTTTATTTTTTATTTTTTAAAAAAAGCTTTTACGCACTATGCCCTTGAAGTACTTTCGAGTATCCTTACTGGTTTCTGTGCGAATAAGTAGTTTCCTTAAAAGCATGCCATTACTTATGTATCTGAAACCGATAGATTGACCTTGTTTCTCTCCCACTCTTCCACCTCTACACTATAGAATGTTTCCCATGGTCATTGAAGATCCTTTACCGGGGTTCCCTGGTTTCCTGGCCCAGTTCCCATCCTTGCTCTCTCAGAAAGCCTAAGCCAAGGCTGGCCTGTCGTCCCGTGGTATAACTGGCTGCACGCTCGCTCCCCTCAGCGTAAAAACACCAGTGTGTGGACAGCGGCCGCAAAATGCTGCTGTGTATTATTTGGGTAGCTTCCATATCCTGGTATTAAGTGGGATTATTCCCACCAAAACCTGGGAAAACCACCGTTTACATGCACTTCTTAGCATGTCCCTGCTAATTGTGTCCAATCATTTAATCTGGTATTAACGGGTGACATTTGTGTGGTGTCGTTCATTGCGTGAATGGATGAATTTCACACTGATCTATGTGTATCTTATGTTGGCTATAGCCCTCCGGTTGTCTGCGGGTAGAAGGTAGGCTAGATTTTAGCAAGACATTTCACTCAAAATGTCTATAATGTACACCCTTTAGGTCTATAATGTAAATACCCAATATTCACGCAAGAGGTGTATAACGTTGCAGGTTACACAATGGTACAAATGGCCCAAGTACTATCTTTATGAAATAATACAGCTCTTACCCTTTTAAAAGTAGAAAGTGGTTGAAATATCTCATGACATAAAAAACACAGCTGGAAATCTGGAAGCAGCCAGGCAAGGTGATGTAGATGACGATCAGAGCCTATACCTCCCATGCTGGTCATGCTGGCCAGGAACTGAAGGGGAACAGAAAGGATTGGAGCAAACAAAGTTTTATCAAACATTAAGAGAGGTGCTGTAGTTTTGCCATGTATCCACATCTGTGTGTTCTTCTGTTAGGATGTTCCCCATATGCTCTTGGAAGTGTGTCTGCCCTGGTTAACTGATTGGATGGATGGAACTGTAAAATACATCCATCTCTTGTATGCTTATTCTGGTCAGGGTTGTGTGGTAGCCCAAGGCCTATCCCAGGCAGGTTAACACCTTTTGAAGTAGATAAACATATCTTGACTCTCTCTATATACATTAAACATTCTATACAGACCTGGGGTGCGTTTCCCGAAACCTTCTTGACGCCACGCCGTTCGTAAGTCCTCCATTAAAGGGTAGCATTGAGAAGGCTTCGGGAAATGCAGCCCTGACCCATACTGGCATTGCATAAAGACTAGGAGTGTAATGATACACTAAGCATGTGCGCATAGTTACGGCGAACACCGATAAAGCAGTAATTGGAGACCCTCTACTATCATTAATGTCCGCCGTTTGGGAACAAGGTCAATTTTACTTTATTAGTTGGTTGTAGCAATACTGGCAGAGACTTTAAGTCAGTCATACTTTGTTCTGCAAACCGCTGTTTAATAAAGAAGGAAAAAAAAGTACCCCCCCCCCCCATCCCTGTACGGAACATACCGAACTGTGACCTCAAAATCTAGGTAGGTACCAATCCCTGACTTCTGTGTAGCGTTACACCCCTGTTGAGGACAGGACCCAGGTTGATGAAGGGGACTTGCAGTTGTACCAGACGAGCACAGTTCTCAATAAAATGGGAAGTGTCTAGGAACGAAGTGTCATTTAACTGGAATGAGCATTAATCACGAAGTGGTAGGGATTTTATCTGAGAAATTAAAATCAAACCAAGACAGTTCATGTTGAAGTGCTTGCCTGAAAAATATTGTACTACGTGGGACATTGTTTTGATCTGTCACCTAATGCATAAATGCGATGGTGATGGAGAGCACTGTCGTCTTCAGGTCTGAAATACACGTCTTTTGCCCGTATTTTGAACTTGTATGAACCTGTTTTTTTTTTTTTTCTTTCGAAAAGATGGATGTGTTTAATGGTCCTAATGTCCACCTGGAGTTAAATTAATTTAAAGAGGGAAAGATGAAAAGATTGCGATGTTAAAGAGTTCAGCGCTGTCCTGGAGGATTTATGGATATATGTGGGCTGATGCTACCTTTGTGTTCATTATCCTCCAGTCACCTCAGGAACGGGTGGCTGTTGTCGCAGATTTTTTAAATAGCTGTAACGGATACAGCACCAGGTTTCACACTGACTCCGTGTCCTTAACGTCGAGGAATATCAGCGACGGCAAGCGACGTGTGGACCAATCAGAATGGCAGGATTCATACCTGGCCTCTTCAGTGACGTTTCCATGAATGTACGACTTCCACTGGTGGTTATCTACTTCATCAAAGTCGCAGGTGATTCGGTCACTTATCAGCGTGAAGACGGAGACACTGATCCATTCCAAAATTTAGCTGCAGTGCAATTTACTTAATTGAGTAATAAAACGTGAGGTCATATATGTAAAATTTAGGACTGCTAGGCGCAATGAGTGAGAGAGTGGTTAAAAATACTTCAGCAAGTATCTCTTTTAATTAAAAGAAAAAGACCTTTATCAGCCCAGGATTATTAGCCCATTATGTTTTATGTAGTCAGAATGAAAAATCATGTATCAAAAATGTCTTGTGTATTACAGTGAGTACTGCTTATTGTAAGAATAACCAGAGGATTGTACGCAGTTTGAAAAGCACGCCACGCCTGACATTTTCATCCTCTGTGGGGGCTCCTGATAAGTGTGTAGGGGGGTGCAGACAGATAAGATGTCGGCATATTTCCTCCGTGTCCTTACACTGCCCCACTTGAAAAATGTGGCAGCGTTTTGTTTCCCGCTAATCCGGCTCGCTGTGCTGCGGCGACCGCTAGCCTGTCCAGCTTCCTGTTCCAGCTGTCGCCGTTTTTATTTATTTATTTATTTATCTTTTGGCTGGAAGTTCGTTTCCTGACAAAAGTAGCTGGATTTGTTTTCGGGTCTCCTACGTGCACGAGGGCAGTGGTGTTTCAGGTGCACCTAGATGTTACGTTCAAATCCGGCTGAAGTTATCACTGGAAGTGTAAATCTGGATGTTTTATTGGCAGTGATGGTGAAGGTTGTTCACTAGGCCAGCAGTGCTGAAACATCAGCGGTGAACATGCCGTTTCTGTTTAAAGTTGGGGTTGGTGTCTGGCTCAGCGGGTTAGTCCTCTGTGCCAGTGCTATGAAGGTCACTGGTTTGAATCCCGGCC
The DNA here is from genome assembly GCA_026780845.1 of Petrocephalus sullivani. NCBI lineage: Eukaryota > Metazoa > Chordata > Actinopteri > Osteoglossiformes > Mormyridae > Petrocephalus > Petrocephalus sullivani. The sequence continues at coordinate 10,925,685 of JAODKM010000034.1, forward strand.
TCCGCAGTATAGTCATGTGTCCGCTGGGCCCTTCAGCATGGGCCTTAATCCCCCAAAACGCTCCATAGGTGGTGGATAAGTGGCTGACCCTACGCTCTGACCCCAAGCTATGCGCTCACCGCTATATGCCTGTGTGCATGCTTCAAAAAAGTGAGCGTGATCTGTGAAAACTAAAGACTTCAAATATACCTGTACTCAGAGCTATACTTGCGCAAAGGGCAAATGTTGTCATTTTATCTCATTTTTTTTCCATCATTTAATTTCAGACGGACTGTAATGAGTGTCGGGGTATTTTAATCAGTCACTCGATAGTCTAGTGCGTGTTGACACACACACACACACACACACACAATCTGCATGAGAGGTTTCCACTGACTTGAAAAGTTATCATGCTTTAAGTATCACCTGTTGAAACTGGGTTAACCTTCAGACATTTAGGAAACCACGGATCTGTCCAGCCTTTGAAAACATCCCTGTGTTGTGCCTTTTTAATTAGGAGTTTTATTTAATGCATTCCTGTGGTATTAATCACTGCGGAATTTCCTTGCGAAAGACTTGGCACGTTTACTGTTTTCCGCGTCTGACTGTAATGGCTGTTTAATTACTCAATAAAGGTGGCTTATAGATCCCGTTTCTCTTGTGTACTGTGAAAATGATATTGATTTTGTCCTCCAACGCAGTTAGAACTGTGTGCCTGTCAAGGTGAGCCAGCCTTTAAAGGAGGTTTCCTTTCCATCCGCCTTTATGGCCTAAATGGTAGTAATGCCAAATATTAACATTAGCATTTTGCAAATTTTTTTTATGTCTTGGCCTGTGGACACTTTAATTCTTAATTTAGGGCGCACTTTTTGTGAAAATGAGTGAACTGAGATGTTTTCTGAGGCACCATGCGTTTTTCTTCTTGATGTTTGTACGTGCACGTATATAATTAGATACTGCATTTTAGTCTCCTCTGCAGACCGGGGCCCGTGCTCCCCGTCACGCTATTACCGTAGATATATTCTGCATGCGTGCCTCTCCCACGGACGGGGACGTCGGGCGGCCGCCGCTCGCCCCCCGGCCCGGTGTGTAGCTGTCAGTCTGTCAGCGGCGGCTCTCACCCGGAGGACTTCATCCGGCGGCCGGCCGGCCGACGACAGCGAGCTGCCACGGCGTCACGGGCGCCCGGTGACCTGTCCGCCGCGAAGGACGGCCGTCTCTGCTGTACCGCGCTGGGGGGGCGGTGGGGGAATAAAACGCCCCGCTTCCCTGCGTCCGTTCCCGGCAGCCCGGACAGGCAGGCTGCGCTACTGACCGCCGCCCCTCCGGAGGAGTTCCACCCAGATGCGTGCCTTCTAACCTCACCTGCGCCCCCCCCACTTCCCCTCTTTCGTTTGTTAAATCCGTAACTATCACAAGATACTAAATATTGTACTTGGCGAGGAGCCGCGTGGCAGTGCGACGTCTATGTCCGCCCTGTGAAAGGAGCGCGCTTAAGATGCATCCCATAGTGACACGTCTTGTTTATGATTTAAATCGCATGATGAAACCATTATCCACAAAATGCACCCCGTGTATTTTTTAGAATAACACAAATGTAGAGATTTCCTCCCTTTTCCTTTAAACTGAATATCCTGCAGCGAATCATGCATTTGTGAATCAAAATAACTTGGGCAATGGACCTTTAGCGAAATTACGCTCACCGCATCCATAGCTGGTCAGCATATTCTGTCATAATTTGCATATCTTTTCTTTGACAAATGCTCTTCCAACAGATAACTAAAACCTTTATTTGGCGTGAAATATAAATAATTGTGGTAAAACATAACCTCCCATTTCAATTATGTTATTTTGCTTGGAAAGCAGGGAAGGTTCATACAAAATTGCCCAGAATATGGATGTCATTAGACAACTTGTTACATTTCTGTGTGACACTGAAAAGCTCAGTTGAAACTGCAGTACACCTGCAGTGAATTTTATAACTGCCCAATGAAATCTCATTTAAAATCAGTATGCTCATAAGCACATTAATAAAAAAATGGAAACCTCATACACTTTTAGTGGAGACATTTGGCTTTACATAAATGTACAATTAATACGTATAATTGTTCTTCCAATAGCTCATTTGAAGGCAAACTGAATTATAGGCCAGCTGATCAATCATTTTTATTTGTCATTACACAGTAATTAAAGAAGAATAATAATTAATGACATGTATTTATTTATTTAACAAGCGCATCTCTATGTCCTATGAGAGAGTTTCTTGAGTAGCTCCCAGTGATTGAGACCTTTAATTCGGTTGAACGGTTAAAAGCTCTTCTCTGCTGCTGTTTCCGTTAGCATGATGCCTGAAGTCGCAATATGCTTGGGCAGTGTGTGACCTTAGGCTGTGTGTAGTGATGAGTGGGGATTTGCTCTGTAATAGAATTGTATCTAATTAATTTGCGGAACCTGCAGATGCAGCACATCCGAGGCTCCCTCATTATTCAGCTGCATAAATAATTGTGTGTATGTGGCTGTTTAGTGTAATGTGTACATTTTTTAAAATGAGCTTTTTTTATTATTAAATTGATAAGGACGGGTCCTCACAAATGGCTTTGTTTCTCATGCTGCACGCCGTTACGGAATCCAGTGTAGGCTGTAGATTGGATGCACATCTCCGAGTTCATAAACACAAGGGAATATGGAGACCTCAGTTTGTGTGCCGTTTCATTAATTTAACTGCTGCTGATTGGTCAGCCCGGTCCATAATGTGCCTTGCATGCATAATTAGGAATCTGACAAATTCATGAAGGACGTGGTGGCCCTCTGATCCTCCTCCTCCTCTAAGTAATTAGTCAGTGGCCGAGCTATGAAATCTGTTCCAGGAAATTCAGAAGCCTTGAAGGTGTCTTCTGGAATATTTCCTGTTTGCTCATCTTTGTGCCTCATTTCCCCTGAAGCTGACCAGTCTAACCAGGCCATGTTCGTTCCCCCTTTCTCCCTCCCTCTCCTCCTCTCTCTCCTGCTTTCTTTCTCTCTACCTCTCTGGGTACCATGTGGCAGCTGGTCTCAGTCAGCAGTTTATTGCAGATAGTTTCCATTTCAGTGCATTAGGCTGGACAATGACCAATGATCCACCACAGCCTATTGTAAAACATTAGATATGGCTTCATAAAAATGGAGAATGATGAATTTACCCTTATGAAAGAACGATCTGGAAATACATCTATGGGAAGTAGTGGGTGGCGGGGGGGGGGGTATTTATGAAGGGGAATTGGGTGAATAGGTCTTGACGTATGGTTCTTGGGTATAGTTGTTCTCTTGTCCTTAGTAACCCGCTCCAAGTCTTGGTACAGAACCCTGAGACGTCCAGCTTTTAGACCCTTAGCTATGCCTTCCAGCACATATAGCCTCAGAAATGGGAGTTTACTTTGTGCCTGTTTGCACGCCTTCCACCCTGGCCTAGCCAGATTCCAGTGGCATTGGAACATGCCCTAATCTCCGAGCAGGGATCCCTATTCCCGCCCAGGCCTGCACCACGTGCTTCCCTTTGCAGTCCTGACACTTTAACAGCGGCATATAAAATGAACTGCCATATAAGGACAATATTTTTACCACACTACCTCTTACTCGCACCTTTAAAATTTATTCTCCGTATTCCAGGAGCAATATAATTTCAAAATATATGGCCCTCTGAGCTTAATTTGCACTTGCACATCAGTATAACATAGCACACTATTTACCAGTGAGTACTTGTCAAAATTAGAATTGATTAGATTCAGCTTTGTCATTGTGCTGAGTACAGGTACAGAGCTAATGAAATGCACTTGGCATCTAATTAAGTGCAAATAAAACATATACAGATGCAATAAATATGATAAATTGTGAATTTTAAGTGTAAATTATGGTTCTGTGAATATTTATATGCACGAGGTAGTCCATAGATTAAGTTGCAGACAGGAAGTACAGGGTGTGTGCTAGGAACTGTGATGGGACATATGCACTGTGCAAAGACGGTGGCCAGTGCTGAAGTCTCCTTCCTAGGACGTGTATGAGTAAGAGCTCCCTAAGCATTGTTGGTATTTATTAGTCTGGTTTTGATGCTTGGTATGTTTCACCTAGCTGAGTATAAAAACCAGGCCCGATTTGGCAGTTTTACTTTTCTGTACAGTATTGCTGAACAGAAGTGAAAGGTCATCAGCTTTTGAATATCCAGCCCTGAACGTGCTCGAGTTTCATCATGAGTTTTTTTTTTTTTCCTTTTCCTTTTCCCCCATCTTCTCCCACGTTGGGGAATGTTTGTCAGTCTGTTTACACCCCCTCCCGATGTCAGACCTCGCTGAGCAGAAGACTTCACGGCAACATTAATTCTGATATGTATCCTCAGTCTCCTGCCAAATCAATACTGGAATGACAGCTAAACCCAGGCGATGAGAAGTTCGGGCTTTTGAAACGCGGCATGTCAGGGGCAGCGGCACAAGATTATCTCACACGGTGCCAGTTTCGCGTTCCCTCAAATCCGAGGTCCCTCACATCAGTCTCGCTTGCTGACCGCTTCTTCTGAAAGGTTGCATGCAAATCTTTCCACAAGAAGTCATCTTCCCTGAGATCACAGCACTGTCTTTTTTATCAGACTTTGAGAGCGGGCCGTTAATTTTGTCTTTTGTTTAATTAATTTAATTTGTTATAATAATAACAATTGTTAAAATGCTATACATTATTTAGCTATTGCACCTGTGGAGACGAGTAAAGTGGAGTGGAGTCTTTTTAAAGTCTTTCCCTTCATTTACACAAAAAGGTATACTGCTGTAAGAGTTTTTCCTTAAATTAATGCAGTTTTTTTTCTTATTTTGTTAACATTTGTTAACTTAGGAAATTGATGGCCAGTTTCTCATAGTATGTGGGGAAAATGGCACATTGGACAGGGAAGTAAAATATGATAGAAGGGAAGGGAAGTAAAATATGATAAAAGGCATAAATTAATTTCCCATCATGGAAGTGCGTGCTCAGATTAGACTGCTCCCTGGAGCATTGTGATTATTCCAGTTGGTATCAGAAGCTTAACTCTTACTACATGTAGTCTTGAATGCATTTTTAACTAAATCTCATTTAACTTAAAATATTCCTGTCTGAAAAATAGGCCCACACTACCAATTCAGGGAGACAAATGGTGGATTAGAATTATTTTCGATCTTTTAGGTAGTATGTGGTGATTAGCCACTGGTAACACAAAACTTAAAATAAAATAAAAAATCTATATTCTCCTACATTATAAAATTTACAAAATTGATTAAATTAACTGAAGTTATCTAATTACAATTAGTGTAGGTCTGCAAAGTGCCTGTAGCTAGATGACTTATACAAAATAAGAACAAGTCACGCAGTTGTTTACGCAGTCCATTTTTTCAGGATATATTCTCTCTTCCTAGAGCAGAGCGATGACTACGTGCCTGCAGGAGAAGAGACTTGGAGCAGATTCTGGAGGTAGTTACATCTTCTCCTCTAAGATTAGCCATTATGAGACACAAGGACTGAGGTTTTTTCCTGGATCAGTGACTGATTTAACAGTGAGTTTTTTTTTTGTAGGAAGGAAGTACAAAATTCATAACTTGTATTGAACTGGTCCTTTATTTTTCACATGAGACCTTGTGTACATTAATAATAGTAATAATATTAAATATGTATTTTTAAATTTTGAGGTTGTCGATGTTCAATAGGCACCACCATCATAATGCATGGCTAATTTGTATCATTGTTTTTTAAGCACCTGTCTATTAAACACAGTTGGGACTATGTCCCATCCTTTCCAAATTTCAGTCCTAGTGGTTTGCAAGTAAAATACCCATATAGCCTTTACTATATCCTAATTGTTAATAAAGTGGCATATACCTTAGAATGTTGTGTTTTGGCCCCGCTGTCTTCTCCTGCTGTACGTGGACATTTCAGGGTGACATGTCTTTAGCCTGATGCTGTTGGGGCCTTCGTGGGTGTGCCTCCCTGTAGGATGCATCTTTATAGAGTTGGTTTTAGTCAAAGAGCCAGCATCAGCTGGCTTCAGCTTGTCTGGGTCTGCTCCCCTGAATTGAGTAAGCATTCCCCAGGGGGTGGGGAACACCCATGGGCAGAACTTGGAGGCTCTACGGGCCCGCTGCTTGTCCGTTTCAGAGCTTTGCTGGTAAATGGGCTGGTCGGCCCAGATTAGCAGCTCACGTTCAATCAGCTGGATGGTAGGGAATTCGCATGGGCCTGACTGCTTTGGCCTTCATTGTGTGATATGCCCTTTGTCTGGAGAATGTGGTCACACTGTATCAAGCTGTGTAAACAAGACAGTGCTTGGGGGGGGGGGGGGGTCTCTGTACCCCATGGATGTCGAGCTGGCTGAAAAATGTCACCGCATTTTGGAGAGACAATGGTGTTACTTCGAATTGTCAACATCCGACTGATGATTGGTGATTGGACAGATCTGTTAGATCTGTTTTTTTTTTTTTTTGCAGGGTTAGAGGAGTAGAACCTATATAAGCCAATCACAGGGTGCATGCAAGCAGGGTATGGCTGATTTTATAAATGCCAGTTGACCTAACTGCATGTGTTTGGGCTGTGGGAGGGAAGCGGAGTATCCAAAGTAAACCAATGCAACAGGCAGACGCGGGAAACTCCACATGCACGGAGCATCGGCAGGATTCCAACCCCTATGAGTTCAGTTATCAACTCCTTTTCTTTCAACTTTATATAACGTGGTTTCAGAAGAGTGATGCACACTCCTTTCCACCCACAGCCCGGTAGGGGTCCAGCTGACTGAAGGTGTCACTACAGAGTGTTTGGAGGAAGTGCAGCCTAGCCATCTAACCCTCCTGATGGGGCTATGAGACAGCTGGTGTTATCTGAACCTCCTTGTCAAAAATGGCTCAGTTATTGAGCCGAGTTCCTACTACTGGATGTGCTTTGCTTTTGTTGTGTTTATTTTATTTTCTTTATTTAGTCTGACCTCAAACTATGCTGCATTCTTAAAGTACAAAGCTATCAATAGACTGTCTGGCATATTTTACAAGGTGCTGCACACTCTGTACAGATAAAATGGTATAGTCCTACAGTCTGCAAATGTCAGTATTGTAAGACATAGGTGTGTCCCTGCTAATCAAGTTAGAACCTGATATCATTACTCGATTGTCTAGATTTCTATTACGTAATTATTTCAGCATATTAAATTTTGAGTTGCGAAGTTGGGCGTTTCAGTCAAAATATCTGACTAAAACGGCTATATCGATAAACAGTTACCTAATGTAGCTCAGGTTTCCATTCGAGTGAAATCACTTTTGTAACCCGAATATCTGTCGCACTGTTAACCGTTGTCTCATGCTGCTCTGATCATTTTCTAATACCGTTACTGAGTTTATCGATTGCTCATTACTCTAGCCATCTAAGAGATTATGTTACCTTGAAATTTTGTTATGCTCAGCCTGGGTTTCATTTAGAGGGTTCCTCCACTTATTTGTGCATCTTTGGTTGGTGTTATATGGTATAATTGTATGTTTTTTTTTTCATGGTATAAAAATGAACTCTCATTAAACCATCTGGTTAATAGGCAGAGAGTGCTGTGTTGGCCATTGATTATGGCTGCTCCACGTACTGACCAGTTTTATGCCAGGTTCATCAACAGCTGAAAAAGAGTGTCAATAAAATGTTAGGGGTCAATTCAAGAGATGAGGATATTCATTTACTTAACCTCTGCTGTGCTGCATTCATGGAAATCTGCTTTTAGTTTTCCTTTTGGGCGAAACATTCCCGAATTTTGATTCTGATTCTGGATTCTGATGCCTGATCCTACACCTCACTGCAGCCATTTTCCTCCTTCCCTTTTGCTGCATTTCTTTATTCTCTTTTTGCTGTTTTTTTTTTTTTTTTTTGGTCCCTCGTCTGCCCCAAACCAAGTCCCTACTCTTCCCTCCCATCCTCAGGTAACATTGTGTTTTCTCCATCCCACCCAGAGTGAGTTGGGCAGGACTCATCAGTCTGTCTGTACATGGACAAATGTGTCTGTGCAAAGACTTGTCTATATGCATGGGAAAATGTTTAGATTGAAAGAGAGAAAAAAATTGTTTTGTTTTTTAATACCATGGTAAAACATTGCATTGTTTTAAAAAAATTGTTGTTCACACCTGAGGTTGGGTACTGGTGTAGTTCAGAGCAAAAGCTTGAATTTAACCATATTGCTGTGTGGAATTTTATTGTAGCATGGTTGTCCCCTGGGGAGGTACAAGGGAAATATTTTTCTAGAGACGTATCCTTAATACATCTGTATTTTTTTTTTTTTTACCCCACCCCCACCCCAAGGGATATTTATATTTCTGTGATTCATTTAGCAAATGAAAGGATGATGTAAACTATCACTATCACTGCAGAGAGCCTTCCTAATAGAATGTCAGATGTTCACTCTCACAGATCAGTGATCTAGTCAAACACAGAAGAGTCGCTCTGGGTTAGTATCAAAGGGTGGTGTATAATGGTGTATTTATAAGACTTTTTTAAGGAAGTCACTTCACAGGAAATGTGGAATGGATCCCCTTCTGTCATTTAACTGACCTTATACTGAATATGTTGCCAATGTTGACGTGTTCTATATATTTAGTTAAACAATGTATTTGAATGTGAAGTACTCATGATAAAGCGAGAGATTATTAATTGCTTTTAATCTAGTCTGGCAGTGCGCAAATAAAGGTGCTTTTAATTATGATATCTGCATAAGTAGAATGCATATTCTGGCAATAGAGGGGGCTTTTTTATGTATTTGGAATTAAATAAGTGCAGATACCATCTCAGTTGTCTGCATATATAACATTTAATAAGGGTTTTAAAAGAAGGAATATCTAATTGAAACCGTGATAATGATGTATGTCCTGTATAATGCAGCATGATATTATCGGGAGACCACGGGGGGGGGGTGTTTGTTTATTTATTTATTCAGAGAATCAATAGAATATTCCATAATAAAGACGGGCAAAGCATATATTTCAATGCGTAATGTCCTCCGTGGCCCCGTGGCCTGGGATCACCGGCTGGCAGCGGGAGCCGCGGCGTGCGGAGCCCCGCGTGTGTAAAGCGGGAGCCGTGGCGTGCCGGCCGGGGTTAGCGCCAGCTTCGCCCGCCCCGCACTCCCACTTAGCAATCAGACTTAATGCTATTACATTTTGTCACCACATTTCCAATTCGGTTTGATTGTCAAAGTACGCTGCTGCTTTAATTCCGTATATTATTAAATTTAAAAGATGATGTCAACACCATGAAATGGTTTGTCCGTTTTTTTTTATTATCATTATTTTAAAAGGGATCATTTTTGGCAAATCCTGCTGCAACTTTTTTTCCGCCTTATTCCCGTGGACCTGTCTGGGCAGCTTTGGGGAAGAGGGACGGGGCTGCGCCGGCGGTCGGAAAGGCACCGTAGCTGTTTACCGGAGTGAGATGATTACAGAGCCCCGGCGGCGGGACGGGCGCTCCGGGCGGCGTCCATCAGCGCGCCCCTGAATATTACTGTGATTACACGGAGTGCTCCGGTCACGGGGAATTGACTGCCTGACTGATGTTCCCAAAACGCCGAGGACAATGGAGCTGCACTCGTCTGCAGCCCCTCCCCCGAGCCTAAAACGGGAGGGTGATTAACCCCTCTCTAAAAGCGGTGACCGGGCGCGGAGAGGAATGTGACCGTCAGTTTGGGGGACACAGCGCGCGCGCCCCTGCAGCCAAACAGAAGGACTTAAGTTTATTTCTTTATGGTGTCCGTCCAATTTTGATTTAACTTTTAATTTTTTTTTAATTGCATGTGATCCTGTGCCCTTTTAAAGATTGAATTGTTTTTAAGGAGATATTCAAAAATACACTA
>JAODKM010000034.1:10935619-10945762 GCA_026780845.1 Petrocephalus sullivani
CTGCAGCCAAACAGAAGGACTTAAGTTTATTTCTTTATGGTGTCCGTCCAATTTTGATTTAACTTTTAATTTTTTTTAAGCTTTTTTTTTTAATTGCATGTGATCCTGTGCCCTTTTAAAGATTGAATTGTTTTTAAGGAGATATTCAAAAATACACTAGGCAGCTGTGACTACAAAAAAGAGGCTTTGTAACCTAAACTTCTAAATGGCTAGAGAAAGGGGCTAACTTGGCTTGGGGTTTGGGAATTCATTGTTATGGCTGGGCGATTTGGTTTTGTGTATTTGTCTACTGAGATATATTGTGTAAAGGTTTAACTACGACCAACAACTTCAGATGTTTCAAATTTTTTTTTCAAGCAATTTATTTTTGTCTATTATCATTGATTATAAAATATTTTATGACAAATGTGTTTTTTCCCCCATGTATTTAAATTGGATAATTTCTGCTATTTACAGTTTACTATTCATAAGTACAGATATATTCTTAATTTCGTTGTTTACCAGAGCATGACAGATATTGTTTAAACATAAACAAGCTTGTTAACCTGGAAATATATAAGGTCTTAACCATCTTCATAAGCATGTTTCATATCAAAATTCTCCTTAAATTGTGGGCAAATTGGCCTTCTTCTCCAAGGAAGAAATAATAATAATAATAATAATAACAACAACAACAACAACAACAATAATAATAATAATAATAATAATAATAATAACAACTAAATAAGTAATAAAAGATGAAATGTAATGAACAAAAAGCATTAAATGCAACTCAACGCAACAGATATACATGGCTGACAATCCAAACATCCTAGAGACACAAGATGAGGATCCCCCCCCCGCCCCCGTCCTCTGCTAAATGCCAATTTTCTCAAGACGAATGTACCTACAAAGCCTGGGTGTTTTTCCGCACTGACATTTATTGACTGATGCATGCAGAGGCATCGTGAACCCTAATGACACCTCTGTGGGTCTTAAGTAGCCTTTTGACCATTTTAAAATATGTAAGGCTGCATTTTAAAATTTAGCTGCATTAGCCAAGCATAAATTAAATTTGGAGTGATTTAGTTAGATAAGTACCATTTCAGTTTCATGATTGTAGGAATTTATTCATTTTGCAGTGCGCCCACTTTGATATTAGGATGGATTTTTAGTAAAACTGTCTGTTCCCTTTCCTTGTCTGTTTGGCTGGCTTTTGTACTGGACTCTTTCTCCTGTGAGAACGTCACCGTTTAGCTTAATCTTATTGAAGGCATGGGGTAAGGGACACTGAACTCCATGTATCCTCTTAGCATACAGCTCTGCAGTCTTCTGTGCTCTTTGTGACATCGATGGACAGAGAGATTTCTCATTTGTCACACTACATCAAATGTACCCAAGTGGGCAGTGGCTCTCCAAAGCTAAGCGGACCGAAATATCAGGATAAAATAAACAGACATATAGGTGATGCTCAAATGCTTTGAAGTGTTAGTGTTGGATATCGGTAAATGTGTACTTACTGTCACTGCATTAAAATGTCGTGTATTAGTCTGATTAGTGAGCAGACGGACTCTGTAAACATTGTGGATGTAATGCGTATCTTATGCGCGTGCGTGCATGCGTGCGTACGTACGTTTAACACCAGAATGGCTGGTGTTTCTGAAATTCTTCCACCTTCCCATTAGTCTCTCCATCCATACATCCAGACATTTTCCATGTTTGGTAACCTGGAGTGCATCCTCGAAAGCACAGGGATTACATGGGAGACACTCTGGATAGGATGTCAGGCCGCAGTAGGGGAATGTTGATGAAGTGATCAAAGTAAGCAATTTTTCTTCCTCATTATTTCATAATAAATCAATATAATAATAAATAGGTTCTTCCAACTTTGAAAGTATCCTCCTCAAGTGAGAATAAAGTGTGAACTGGAACACTGCTCATCATGTCAAACTACACATAGCTCTAACGATAATGTTTCCTTTGGTAAAATTAAGTTTTGATAAATAATTGGACCTTTTTAAATCCATTTCTTTCCCCCAGTGGTCACGGAGCTCAGTTTGTGTTGCTTAATTATGATGCTGGGAACCATAGCGGTCTGCTCCAGCACATAATCACAGCGAAGCCGGACTTTAAAGAGCTCGTTACAGGGGTTTTTCAGAGGAGTGCATTATTAGATACTGCTACCTAACAAGCATCTCTACTGTGGCTAATAGCTGAAAACGGTAATGATTTTGATTATGCTGCAATTCCGTTTTGACGGCTTAGTGTGCACACTTTTTTTTTTGGGAGGATGAAATTGCGGGGGGGGGGTTGGGATGTGTTTCTCCATCTCCCCTTTTATTTGTCTCTGGTTAAACTTGAATTCCTTCAGCTCTCTTCCCAAAGACGAGGGAAGGAGCCAGACACACAGTTCGTCCGTGGCTTCTCATAGACAGGTTGCATTTCAGATGGAGGATGGGCTACATCATGCTGTATTTATACAGGAGCGCTATAGAATTTGTCTTCAACCTGTCCTCTCTCCTCCTGCTTCCCGGTTGCCTCCATGTTGACCGCGACTTTTTATGATTGAAATGAGCGGCTGACAGAGCTTGATTTATTTTTTTTCAGTTTTAGCTGTTTTCCCCTCAATCTGCAAGTAAAGCACCCGAAACGTTTTGGAATACTGCTAGCTACCGTCGCTGGGTCTGATCCAATCAAAGACGTTCCCTCTTTTGTATACTTTGCAATCCATGTTTTCCGGCTTTCCTTTAATTTCACTGCCTTACTCATTGGTACAAATTTTCACATAGATATGTGTTTATAGATTTATCATTAAATGATTTAAAAGGTTAAACTTGGATATGCTAGTCCAGAGTACCCTCTTTGACTTACATTTTGGGTTTCTTTAGCAATCTTTCAGTAGGATGATTTTAAGGCGTAAATGAGAAGCTTTTGCCCAAAGAAGGGGGACGCCACACAAGGCAGGTTGGTGCTAACACACATGTGTGATTTTTGTAGAATACTGAATGGATGAATTGGAATTCTTTTAGGGTGTGATTTTTATTCGAGCTGAAACAGAAGGATGTGCAAACACGGCCCGTTCAAATGGCCAGCGTGTACGATAAGAGCTCCTCGGGTTTTAAAGAGGGCGGCTTTGTTTACAGCCCTTCTCTTTGTCTTTGGCATTTCTTAATCATTAGCTTGGAAGCCTGACAGGCGCGCTGGCCACGGCACAATTGGTTTTGACTAAAACCTTGTAAATTAACCAATTAGCGCAGCATCGTGCCGCTAATTAGCTCCCGGTGTCTGGTGCGGCAGCTCGGAACGCAGCGGGGCGGGAGTCGCGTGGGAATGTGCCGGGCCGCGTTGTCACCAAACGCACACCGAGCCCGCCGCACCTCGGGCCGCCGGACGCCTTAAGCGGAAGTGGCAGTGTTTGCCACAGATGTCTGGTCGCGTATCGGCGGCCAAGCTAGAGGAGCTGGAGCGCGTTGTTGGCCTGGGTGTGCTGGGAGGTGTTTGTTTGCCCGAGTGCAGGCTCGGTGTGTGCATTTGTATCCCCATTCTCGAGGGATGATAGAACGGGGAAACCTCGGGCGCATTCCGACCTGTTCGCCACAGCCTTTAGCTACCCATCGATTTGGAGACGCCAACGCTCATGGGCACTGAGCTATGGATGTGTTTCGGCACATCGTGGGATTAAATGAGAGGGTGCCTTTTTTTATACCCAGAAGCTATATAGGTATGGAAGACCGAAAGACAAGTGTGAGAAGCACCCCCCTGCCCCCCCACCCACCCCACCCCACCCTCTGAGTGCCGTGGAGCGGGAGGAGGCACAAGGGCCGTTGTAATTCATCCCGAGCTGTGGGCCTTTGTGTGATGAAGGCCACTGAACGGCGCCCGGGAGATTGGTTTGCTGCACTTGGCGGAGCAGATATGAGACCGTCTCGGGCCGCTTCAGATGAGACTTGGATTATGGAGTGACCTGCGATGCCTGTGTCATATTGGTCCACGCGGGGTGCATTATACGGTGCTAACTAGGTGTTTGGGCCCGGATCGGCGCAGTACCCTCTATGTCAGCTGTGTCACGTATTTATTACGCGGAGGGCGGCGCACTGGGAAACTCGGGGCTGGAGGTTGAAACAAAGAGTGTGTTGATTCCGCTGTCATTTAAGAGCCATGGGAATGACAGGCGTGTCTGCTTGATTTTTTTTTGGAGGGGGGGGGGGGGAGGGGGGGGGGGGGGGGGGGGGGGGGGGGGAGGAGGGGGGGGGGGGGGTGGGCTGGCGCTTCATATTAATTTAAAAACCATGTTTTTAAAAAATTTATTAAAAACGGGTGTGGTGGATCCCGCCCCCTGCCTGTGGTGTTAGCACAGGATTCCTCCAGTTATTCTAATTTCTTCTCCCAACCAAAAACTTGAGGATCAGGATGAATTGGTGTCCACATCATCTGTGCTTTTGCAAGCCACCCAGGGAGTCCTTCACCCTGTTTTTCCTTGCATAAACCCAAGATTTGCCATAACGGAGCAGTGGCTAAAGGGTTGTGGGGGATGGATGTATCAAACTAAATATGGCATGTTTTTTTTTTTCTGTTTCTACAATCGTAGGCTTTAAGATGCAGTGGACGCCGGAGCATGCCCAGTGGGCAGAGCAGCACTTCGACATCACGGCCAGTGCCCACTCCCATGTGCATAAGGCCGAGGCCTTCGTGGGTCACCTGCAGCACAGCTATCACTACGCCTGGGCTAATGACGACATCTCGGCGCTCACCGCCTCCAACCTCCTGAAGAAGTATGCCGAGAAGTACTCGGGGATCTTGGAGAGCCCGGACGAGCGGATGCTTCTGGGGCCCTACTCGGACGCCGCGGGGCTCCTGAATGGGAGAAAGTGTGAGGGCGAGCCTTGGCAGGACGGGATCTATCCGGCGAGCTGCGTTCCAGATGGCATGTGTGTGAGTAAGGCTGGAGTGGCAGCTGCCCTGCCCCCGGCAGACATCTCTGCCAGCATCGGCGGCTCCCCGGGGCTGGCCGGCAGCTTGACAGAGACCAGCTACTCCAGCAGCAGCTGCGGAAGTCACACGGTTGGCGGTCTTCACTCGGCGCTCTCGTCCCAGGAGTACCCGGCAGCTTACAGCGGCTCCTTCCTGCATTCCAGCTACGGTGGGCAGTCTGCCCCGGGCCTGTCCTCCCCCCACCCCTCGCCTCTGCATGGCTCCGGGCTTCTTCAGCCTCCGCCCCCCCCACCCCCCCAGACTTTGGTGCCCACTTACAACACGGGCTCCTCCGGGATCTCGAGTTACAGTTACTCTCCTTCAGATTACCCCCCGCAGACTGTGGTCACCACGGCCTACAGCCCCGGGGGAGCGCCTCCTCCTTCTGCCTACTTGCCTTCCATTATCGCAGCCCCTACCCCACTGCCCTCCTCCACTCTCCCTGGCTATTCCTACCAGTCTCATACCCTCGTGCCGGTCGCGCCAACCCCTCTGAGTGGCAGTTCGTCAAGCTCAATGAAAAGGAAGGCTTTCTGTATGACTGGACAGGGGGAGATAAACCCCCCTTATGGAAACTTTAGCTACAGCCAGCAATGCTCCCCCGGAAGCCCTATATATAGCATGCCGGACAGCGGCATTCCAAATACAGTTGGAGGGAATAGCTTTGACAGAAGTGCTGAGACGTCATCTCTGGCATTTAAACCCTCAAAGCAGCCTGTGTCTTCTGATCAACAAAGGAAGTTCAGCAGTCAGTCCAGCAGGGAGCCGACTCCTCCGCCCTACCTTTCATCTAGAGGGTCGAAGTTGAGCGAGCCCTTCAGCCGGTTCGCGTCCCCCGGTTCGAGCGAGCACGGCGACGAGCACGCCCATCTCTCACACCCCGGACCGGGGCCAGGAGCTGGATCCGGAATCGGCTCGGCTACCTCATCCGGCCCGTCTGCAAGGGAGCAGCTTAAGGGAGTCGATACCCGTCTTGTCGAATTGGTCACCGGTGAGATTGTCCAGCAGGATCCCCCCGTGGACTGGAGTGATATCGTCGGACTGGAGGTGGCCAAAGCTGTGATCAAAGAAGAGATAATGTGGCCCTTCCTGAGGTCTGATGTCTTTTGTGACCTTTCCACCATACCCCGGAGTGTTCTCTTGTTTGGACCCCGGGGAACTGGCAGGACTTCGTTGGCCAGGTGCATAGCTAGCCAACTGAGAGCGACATTCCTTAAACTTAGCGGCTCTGCCCTGGCAACGAAGTGGTGCACCGATGGGGAGAAGATTGTCCATGCCACCTTCTTGGTGGCTCGCTGCCGCCAACCCTCTGTGGTGTTCCTCAGTGATGTCGACCTGCTGCTCTCTTCCCAGCTTGGCGATGAAAGGCCATTGGGCAGAACTAAGAGTGAGCTGCTGGCACAGCTGGACAGCGTCCTGGCCTCATCTGAGGATCATGTGGTAGTGGTGTGCTCTACAAGCAAGCCGGAGGAGATTGACGATTCCTTGAGGAGGTACTTCCTGAAGCGGCTTCTCATCCCGCTTCCTGACAGCACGTCGAGACAACAGATAATCAGTCGGGTGCTGTCCCAGCATGACTGTTCCCTCACTGACAAAGAGGTGGCACTGTTAGCCCAGCGGACAGAAGGCTTCTCCGGCCTGGATGTTACACGCCTGGTTCAGGAGGTCGCCATGGCTGCCCTGCAAACTGTAGGATTCTCTGCTGTCTTACCCGGTCACCTTAGGCCTGTCACTTATCAAGACTTTGAGAATGTACTTTGCAAAATTCAGCCTAGCAAATCGCAAAAAGAACTGGACACGTATATTGAATGGAACAGGATGTTCGGTTGCGGTCAGTGAAACGCAACCGTGAGTCGTTTACGAGCCAGAAAAAGGCCGACAGACTCCTGTCTTCAGGAGGGGATGTCTCTGAAGAGCAAAAGTACATTCTACCATGACCGTAGCACTGAGGAGTTCTGGCGGTTAGTGAGTATCACACACGAACCTTGGTTTGATGCTTGAAAACACCTAAGATAGGCACTTCTTACAAAGGTACACATTGCCTTCAGAGGGATGGGAGCCCCATGTGTGTTGACGCTGTTATGAGATTTCATTGCTATTAAGTGCCTGAAGCGGTGCTTTCTGGTTTTGTGTGATTTTTACGTTTGTTTGCCTCCCAAAACTACATTGGTGCCATATGCTACTATGAATAGCTTTAACTTCAAACAACCAGAGATTCTCTGTTCTTTAAATCTGATTAAGATCTGGTTTTGCCATTGGAAGAGCAACAGTATTTTTCAGTTCTACTGGGAACAGTACAGTAGGGTTTTACTTGTACCGTCAATTTTAGTTTTGCTTTTTTTTTCGTCTACCAAATCTCAGGAAAGTGATTGTTTTGTACAGTACCTCAAAAAATGTGTCAGAGCACTATGTACAACTGAGAGTTTGTCAGGGTTTTTAGTTGCAGTGTTTAAGTGTAGGTTTACCTCAGTAGGTTGGAAAGATAACAAGGAGAAGACAGTGAATGTACTTGACCTTTAAGTCACCATACTGGATTTCACGAATCTTGTAGTGAATAGATCTGTATTGCTTTGATTTTATTTAAAAATGGTTTATTTGTTTTGGACTTTAATTGTTTAACTTTCACTTTATTGTGGCTTCACAAACATGTTTATACCACGTGACAAAGAGGTGTGCAGACTGTATACCAAACAAAGCCACAATCAAATTTCAATGTCCGGGCCACTCTGATGGCAACTGGTCAGCCAATGGGGTAGAGGGTGGAGGCGAATGGGAAAGTATGAAAGTCAATAATCTGCACCAGACTTACCAGTTATGTGAGCCAAGCCTCCACAGAATTACAGATATAAATTATACATATAGATTCTGCTGTTGGTATGTCATATCTATGTATGTATGTATGTATGTATGTATTGTTGCCTAAGAATTGCGTAAGCTCTGATTTTGTTTTCTACCTCAGTTAAGTGCTGTTCTTTCCGGAGGACCTGTGTCGTTTATTCCTCCGTTTTCACTGTTGCTCTGGAACATCAACTTCACCCAAAAAACATAGTATCAGGAGGTATTAAGCCCAGATTTGGAATGTGATTCCCCCCCCTTCAAGGAGTATGAAAAGTGTTACTGCTGAAGTACCATGGCAAAACCACTCAGCCAGGCTCCAGAACAGCATTTAAAAAGTGTTTATGAAGGAGTGATTGTTTAGCTTTTTATTACTTTTCTGAGATCGTATGATTTGTATGCACTTTTGTTTCCAGGCCAAATGTCCGACACTAGTACAAAGAGAGTTTCGATTCCGAGCTGTAACTTCTAGCTTGGTGTGTAAATGCCACTTTAATAAGTCAATTATCTTCCTAGTTGCTCTTCAGAAAACAAACAAACAGTGAGTAATAGTGAGTTTTGTGTTGCCCTGGTCCCCTCACGAGTCCTGGCTTTAAGACCTGCCCCAGTTTCTCCAGTGGGTGTGCGAGGAGGTCGGACCTACACAGCTCTTAGTATAGAGTTCTTTTACAGTAAAAACAAGGTTACTGTACAAACTTATTATATACATATAGCACAATGCATGTGGGATTAACCAAACCTGGGAGGGATGACGTCACAGTCCACACTAGCCTCATGCTGCTTTAATGTTTCCCCGTGAATTTAACATTAACCATTTTAAGAGATGCACGGTGTGGTGGCTCCATGGGTAACACTGTCACCGCACATCTCTGCGGGGGGGGGGGGGGGTGGATCCCCCCTGCCCTCTGTGTGCTTTTCCTCCAACCCCCCAAAAAAAAGCAGTTCTAACCCCGCCCACTCAAGGACTGTATCTCCCTCTCAGCAGCAAGGGGACACTGATATTTCACATCACTTCTGCACGGAACCATTGAAGAGACCCATGGCTTACGACAAAACCGGTCCAATTATACACATGGGGCAGCACTTCCGAAGAGCTCTGCAATCCCTCTAAATGCTCCACTCTCATTGTAAGCAAAAGTACCTGCAGTGGTGTACAACCCTGCCCTTGGTTCTGACTGGGGGGGTGCAGCTGTAATGTTCTCCTGTGGCATCTCGGTCTTCTGTTGGGATTATGTAAAAAAATACAAAGCAGATGGATGCAGGGCTGAATCGGAGAGAGTAGACGAGAGGGAGGGAGGGAGATTTACAGCTATGAAAGGCAAACAGATTTCAAGAGAGGTCACATTCATTAACCATTCAAGAAACTGAAACTCGCCAAAGGCGTTACATAAGGAAAAGTAACACTGCACACGTCATTTGATCTCTCTTAAAGGAGTAACTGCCCTTTGGGGTTTCACTTAACGAAAAAATTCTGTTTATGTGAAGTACAGTTCAGTGAGTTTGTGGTTCAAGGCCTGCGATTGGCAATTCAAGGTCAGGTGACTAAAACAACTGCCATCCTGGCCAATCACACTGCACCACACCCAGCCTTGGGCCTGCAGGCATTCGCCCCTCTTAGTAATGAAGATGCTGTGCATGAGTGCATTACACCTACCACTTACCTGCTTTAATAAAGGACACAGTGCACGCTTGTTTTGCGTTTCCTTGATCGTATTGAATTATAGCTACTGGATGAATCATGTGCGAAATCGGGGAAGGAGGGGGCTGGGGGGGCGGCTACAGAGGAGGGCATCCTGTGTGGCGCGACACTGCGCAGACGTAGCTGCGCATACACCCCCACAGAAGGCGGCGGCGGCTGACGTAAGTGTGGCTGCGCAAACCCCAACGGGCCGGCCGTCACCGATGCAGACGGGAGAAACGGAAGCATCCGGAAGGTTTGCAGCCTCTCGCGCAGCGGAGACAGAGACGTGGGGAACGTGTGGGGGGGCACGGTGTCGCAGAAATGTCTCCTAGTTATATAAACACGATAAAACCGTCGCGGCATAACGCCGGAGGGATGCGAACGTAATCCGATAGCCAAGTCGTACACGCGGCATCGAGGCTACTCCCGAAATTAATCCTGTGACCTTCCTTAACTGTTAATAAGTCTAAGGATGGATACAGAAGGCTGCAGCAAATCCCTTAATTTTTGTAAACGCAGTGTAGAATGGGATAAACCTCATGGGCTAAATAAAATTTGCGCACTGGCATTAACATGAGTTTAGTGTAGTTTAGTGTAATCGTATGCAGATGTGCAGGCACCTGAAATTGAATGAAATTGCTTCATACTGATGGGGGGGGGGGGGGGGTTGGAGGGGG
>JAODKM010000034.1:10945862-10958155 GCA_026780845.1 Petrocephalus sullivani
GGGCATCCCATCCAGGGCGCCCCCACGCATCCACCCGGTTGTTCCCTGTCCCACCCCCCCCCTTTTCCATATTCCTTGATGTAAAAATAATGAACATGATTGTGTGTGTGTGTGTGTACATACACACGATATAAATTATTTTTTTTGCACACTCACAGTGTCCTTATACCATGTGCCGACCCACATGCTAAATTTCAAATTGAAGGCCAAGGTACTTTCCCAGTGTTTGCTGTTGAACATAGTGGTTTTCAATTGGTTAAGAAGCTCTGGAATAACTGGAGAATCAAGAAACAAGGGAAACGGCCAAAAGGATTTTTTTTTTTATTTTCCCTGAATGGGAGAAAAATATTGCTGGGAATAATGAGGAAATGCATTTGATTTTCTTCCATGTCCTAAAGCAGCACTCATAAAAGGCCTTTAAATGCGGTAGCGGTGTGAATGCAGTAGGAGAAACCAGCTCTCTCTGTATACAGGAAGTTAAGCTCCAACTCCTAACCTCCACCTATCCCAGCATTCACCAAGACGCTGTGAGCTGTAAGGCGGTCTGAGAAATGCAATGAGTGACGTCCATTTCAGCTTCCCCACTGCTCCTGTACAGGCACTACTGTAAGCCTTAGAAATAAGGCTGTGTACGTTAACAATAGTTCCCCTTTTTTGTAGTCAGTCTGATTTCCCGAACAAACATTTACATCCCTCTTTTTAACTTTAACAACAAGCTACACAATACGTTTTTGTCTGAACATTTTTTTTTCTTTATGACCACGTCTACCTCATCGCGTCGTGTTGTACATGTGATGAATATTTATTTAGACTTTTTGAATGCCATGCATTTGATATATTTTGTTTTTAACCGACATGCAAGGCTTTTTCTCCAATTTGAACAACACAACGGTTTTCCTGGATAAACACTGGACAGGATAAATAGCAGCTCTGGTGAGCAGCGAGGTGGTGAAGTCGGCAAATGCTTTAATTGGAAAATTGACCGAGTTTTAAATGTACTTACAATGCCACTTTTCTGAATGGATGTTTTGGACTGTGAAGGTCTTCACTAACATCTCACCTGATGTAGTTTATTTATTTTTTATGTTACATTATGTTTTGAGAATTGTAGTGTGCATGTAAATTTGATGTGTGCGTGTTTTGGATTTATATGTATGAACTATGTATACGCCCAAACGCACACATACATAGATTATTTTTGATTGCCTTCGTTTTATCTGCTGTACACGTTAACTCGTACCACATACATGTTATGTGTGTATAAACCAACATAAGGTAGGCTTAACTGTATCTCCACATTTTAACATTACATGAGGTGTCCATTAAAGCTGTTTTTCTGAAACCCGTCCCATCCACCTGATTTGTACCCTCTGCTTTAATTCGTACTGATTTTATGTTTGTACGGTCTCTTGATGCTTCAAAGAAATGATTTAAATCTATGTCCATTTATTCTATTGGAGGTTTATATGTTGAATATATTCTGATATTATTGAATTTTAAGTATGACGTGAAAATATATAATTTAGGTAGAACATGTCTTTCAAAACACAATGAACAATAAAAATGCATTTTCCTTTCCCTGGTTCTGTTCGGATTTTCTGTCCGGCATCAGCAATTACACGTTCTGTTCTCTTGTCCGTTATTTTTGTTTGTGCAGAAACCAGATGTTATTATTGCTCTCGTTAAAATGTAGCAATCCATTTCTCTCTGGAAAATGGCAAGTATCAATTGATGAAAGCTTAAATTATCCAGCACTCGCATAATGAATTCACATAATTTGTGAGCATTACTGAAACGAATTAGATATTGCTGTTTTAGGATTGTTTATGATGGCATCATTATATTGTTGATTTTATGTGTGTAGGAAGCATTGTGTAATTAGGGATGCAATTTGAAAAAGGTTGCTTAGTTTTGTAACCCTTCAAAGCACTGTGAAATATTTCCATGCAACTCCTATCATTTGCCAGGGCCGGAATCTATAACTTTGAGGGCTGTGGCGTTCTGTAATGAAGCGTTGTAGCGGTTATGGAATTACCCTCCAGCACCTCTTAGATGACTGATTTGTACATCAGGAAACGAGTAATCTGTGGATATAAAGCTTGCACACTCATCAGTGTTTGCTCATTGTTATGTTTTCTCCTCTTTCTCAGACGTCACCCACCACCTGTATATGTCAACCCTCCAATCTGATAGTCACACACACACACACACACACACACATATATAGGAATATATATGAAATATATTCACGCATCCTGTATGTATACAGTGTATCATCCTGTGCTAAAAAAAACACATTTTGTGGACTAAATATTGATTGAAATATGTTAAAATGATTGACTGCAGGTTTCTCTAGGCAAGCAAATTTCCTAGGGATGGTTATTGAAAGATGGAAAGATATTCACAATGCAAACAAGTGAAAAGGCGTAGGTGGGTAATTAGTTATTGCTGTTTGGGTGAAGTGTAGCTGATGGTGTCTCCTGGGGAGCATACAGACAACATTCCACAATGTCCTGTTGTCTTCCTGGGTATTTGAGCATCCCAGGGGCATGTTGATTGTTGTAATGATTATGTAAATTCAAGTGAAGTGAAGGATTGGGTAACACCTAAAGCAATCATTACCCTGCATTACACATACCTTCATAATGCATTCACAAAGTATTATAAACACAGCTATAACAGTTAATAAAGAGACATAACACACAAATGTCATGTACATAAAGCATTATGAATGTTCTATGAAGATCTCAAATATCTCATCTATCTATTATCTAATGCACCACAAAGCATCCTTAAGTCTTGTACTGACCATTATAATGCATTATGAAGGTATTTATAGTGGATTATTAATAAGACCTTCATAGAACATTCATAATGCATGAGAAACATGGTTATTAATATTTACCGCTGTGTTTATAATGTTTTATGAATGTGTTACAATAAATTATTAGAAAATTTCGTAGGGTTTATGAATACGGGCCTCATAGCAAGTGTCATTAAGGATCGTTTTGTGATCTCTTACACTCCATTTATTGATATAATCTATACATACATTCTTTTTCTTGGGGATTTCTTTTTGCTGAAGGGAAGCAGCAGTGCGGCTATTTCGTACATATCAGAGACCCACTTGTTCCTCTGAAGCCCGTTTGCATTTCGATGAGGCCGGAGCGGGTCGCCGTGAACCCGGGGGTTATCTGCGGTGCCGCAGCAGCGGGCCGGCCCAATCGGGGTGGCCCCATCGGGCAGTCAGCGGGGGCGAGGCGCAGACCTCTGTCGATTTCTTCGCTATAAATTTAAATACACCGAGTGATCGTTTTAAGTGGCCTTAAATGTGTCGTTTATTTACATGCGAGGAAAATAGCCCAAAGCTCGCAACAGCGGAATAAAAGGAATAAATTATGCAAATTGTCCTATCAATTAAAAGCCTAATTTCTCCTTTAATAAGCATACTAAGTTTTCATGCTCTTTTTCCATCATTCTCTCTCTCCCCCTCCCTCTCCTTGTTATAATTTCTCCCCCACATTGGCTGTATCTGACACAAGCTCGGAAAATCACCGCTGAACTAAATGCTAAACCGTTCTGATTGCTTTTAGATGATGGTTGCATTCACAAAGTAATTATGTACTGAAGTGTCCAGAAATAAGGTTTAATTACACAGTAATCTCCTCTGATGGACACTGGGAAGTGTGCAGGCTGCAGACCGCAATCCATCAATGACAAACCCCCTGGCCACTTTAATTCGTCCTCATTTGCATCATAACCTGGCAAACCAAGTTGTGCAAATGCTCTTAAATGTTAATGGGACCTGTCTCTGTGCCCTAAATGAATGCTTTAACCATCCCCCCCCCCCCCATTGCCACCGTATCGCATCCTGGTCCCCAGACTGGCCCCCAGACCTCTCTAACTAGTGTCTTTTTTTCTTGTCCCTGCAAGTGGGAATCAGGTAGGGATATTGCTGCCAGCACGCTAATCGGGAGTAACACCTAAACTTCTGTCTTCTGGGCACTAATGATGCTCCGCGCGGACAGACCGGCGCTCGGCCGATGCCTAAAGCGCATCCCGCGGCGTGAGATGTGGGCCATGCCGGGGTCCCGGTCAAGACCGGACCCTTCTCGCCATATTTAATCCACATCCCCAGGGACGGGGAACAGAATCACATCTCCATTAGATGAAAAGTCTGGCCGGCGCTGGCTGTCCAGCCAGAGCCACATATTAATGCCCCTTTTTTTCCTTCGTTCTCTCAGTTTCTGAGCTTCACATGCGATTGTGGTCAGCGAGGCTCATTATCAGGCAGTCTCAACCGTGTATTAAAATTACAACCTTAATTACGGCGTCTGTCTGCAGTCCACTGGAAAAAGCTCCATCAGAAGGCCGCCGACGAATCCATTTGCGCTTCGCCATTTGAAGTCTAACTTCTCTCGTAACCTTTCATGTAAAAAAAAAATCCAAAAAAAAAAAAATTCCTGCCCCCCCCCCCCCCCCCCCCGCATTTGTGTGTGCCTGAGTAAGTTTAGTCAAGCGTTTGCATTCCCACCGAAAAAAAAAAATAAACGAGTTCCTCTCCGTAGTATAATAACAATGTTTTGTTGAGCATGTTATTTTTTTTTCTTTTAATGTTTCTGAAACTAATTACTTCCCTGGTGTTAGAGTGCAGGAGGACTGCCTCCCAGCAAGGCAGGACGCAGCCTAACTGAGATCCTACTCTGGCTCCTAGCAAGAAATGCTTTGGACTTCTGTTGTGTGACTGAAAATTCCAGGAATTAGTTTTCAGTTCATTTTTGGAATATTTCGAAAAAGAAAATAAATATGATAGTAAATGCATTTTTGTCTGTAGGCGTCTGTCTGTCTTCAGGCGAAAATGGGCTCAGAACCACCTCAAGCAGCTTATTAGATGCTAGCCCATCTCAGGACACAAAATGAACGTCCATCCATCCATCACTGTAATCTCCACTGGCCATCATGACAAAAGTCCTCTCTGACAATAACTCCCTCGTTTTCTTCAGCGCTTCTGCAAACTATACTATATAAGTACAGTTATTCCATATTTTTAATTAGATGTTTGTATCATTTCCCAAACTGCTTCGATTTTGTCACAATGATTTGTCTTTGCTGCTTGAGAGTCATCAGCAGCTTGTCTGAGTCTAAAATGAAAACTTTTCCAGGAAAGCCGGCCGCCTGCGTGCATAAGCAGAGTGCTGGGTGCTTTTGTGGTTATATTTTTTTAGGTTTGAAATATTCTTCCAAACAATCAATAGAGCGCAGCTGCTCTTGGGTCTTCCCCTGTAATCTCAGCATGCAGGACCTGGCGGAGCTGATAGACCGAGCACGGCTAGATCTGAGGGGCCCGCCAGGTCAGGGTTTCCGGTGGGCTTGTCGACGCCTGTGTCCAATTAGCTGCTAGCTGTGCATCATTCCATTAAACATCTAAACAGGCCCGGCTCTCTGGTCCCCCCCATCTGTCCATCAAGGGACGACACATTTGTGGAGGGGGAGTCTCGGGTTCAGTGGCTGAAGGTCGGGAAGCCTTAGGAGGGGGCCGGGAGCGCGATCGTGCACAAGGAAGGGAGAACGAGTGCTTCAGTGGCGCGCGGAGGAACAGCCACCTCAGCATCCAGGCAGCGCACGGAGGGCACCTTGGCTGTTGGCGGCATGACCTTTGTACTGACACAAAGTTGAGGTAATACGGACAGACGTTTCTTGCGGTGCAAGGTTCCCACTCCTCCGTGGTCATTCCGTGCTGATTTATCTACATCCCCGTCGCCTTGTTCACGGTCACGTCCGTCGATGTTTGTAAAGGAGACGGTTTTAATGATGCTGTCATTACAAAGGATACCTACGTATAGGCTACACAGTAAACACTTTCATTACGGCTGCAGACTAAACACCCAAAATACCCCGCTTTTGTAAAGTTAAATCTAAATCATCTCCCTTCATGTGAAAATGACATTATATTTGTGTTCTAATTTTGTGGCAATTATCCGCCTTAACATTTTAATTACAGCATTTAATTAAGACATACCACTAGTGTGATATAAAGTCTGGCAATTTGATTTCTCATTAATATCTTAATTACTATTTAGAATACCTAATTGACTTTAATACTGAGAGCTGTTATTCATCTGAGGTCATTTCAAATACAGGACAGTCTTTTTTTAACTTAGCATGGTGACTCAGAGATTTTACGTTAGATATGATGAGGATTTTTTATGGCAATTACATCTAGTAAAGGTGTCCTGTTTGACTAACTCAAGTTACTCAAACTAACTGTTTGAAATGGAATACTTACACAGTATGTGCTGAATTTCGTCAGAAGCCTACTACTCGGCCATTATTGTCATACGTACTATATGGGGAACAGGGGAACAGGGGAACAGTATGCACGCCCTCGGACACACTGCTGTCATCGTCTTACATATCACCTTTCCTGGGTGAAACGATTCATGAAAAAGATACATATTCAAGTCTACGTATGTAACTGGGTATTTTTTTCTACTAACATTTATACAAACCCAGCATGTCCTCCGCCATCTTGACATAAATTCCTGAGTAAGCAATATTCTTCATCTTTGGTTGCAGCCCCAGTAGCCTTGTTGACCATCAGTTGCATACTTCAGAATTTCATAGAATGTAGTAGGCCATCCAAGTATTCATACTAAGGATTCGGACATACTGCTTAACCTTATATACTATATTTTGCCTACTACGTAGAAAATAAGTATTCAATTTTGGATGCACCTATAGCTTTGACCATGCATGGACCTTGTTGTCATTCTGGTTTAACATCCTAAGACTCCATCTGTAATTTTGAGGCTGCCTTTTCTTAAATTTAAATTTATTTTAAAATTATTTAGCAACTTAAATATATTTGCACAATTTGGTTTGCAATATTTTTCAGCCCACCTATATTTAAGTGCAATCAGCGGTAAAGTGTGTGTGTAGAATGTGAACTAAGGGCACTGTTCTTGGATTCAGCTGCTTAATGTCCGTGGAGGAGCAGTGGGAAGGAGTGCTATATATTCTTGCGATGGATGCGGATCGCGGTCTGCACACCTATGCTACGCAGCAGTGCCGTGGCTCTGGCCTTTAGCAGAAACAGCACGCAGGAGCGCAGGGGTCCTGGGAGAGGAGAGCCCGAGGCCTTTGAGGTGAGGAGGGGGGGGGTGGCCGCAAACCGCAGGACCCGGCGGCAGAGCCAGAGGAGACGGCTGAAGATGAAGGTCAGATCAGATTAAGCGTGTCGGAATGTGATGACATCAGCGATCCGCGTGCTTTTATTGCACCTGCTGTGACTGGAGGTGCTAAGAGACGTTTTGAAATTGAAATAGCACAAAAAAAAAAAAAAAGGTAAAGCACATCGTGCCCTGAGTGCGTCCGTCTTCCCAAACTTGCTCTCGCTCTTCCTCTTCTCCTCATTCCACTCATGCACCAACACATGCTCCTTTAATGCCCGACCGTAACTGTTACAAGACGATATAAAAAGAGGGGCAGCACACTAACTGCTGGGAAATGGGCTTTTGATTGGCTGTGCGGAATCCTTTGTGTTACGGTACCTCTGGCGGTAATCTGTCGCCCGGGGTTGGGGCGGAGCGCCTCTCTTTAACGAGGGGCGCACAATTACGGCAAAGTGTCTCCACAATGGAGATGAAGGGGGCCCCGTTATGACCAGTGGTCCTAAGGAGCATCATCTTACTGGGCAGTGTGGACCTCTGCGAACCTTTGCATGTGCTGGAGGCTTATTGATAACTTTTACAGCGATCATGGGTGTAAGGTGCGACTTTATTTGCTCTTTTCATTACATTGGATGGGCTTTTCTTTCCCAGAAAGGGGTCGACTCATCAAAGTTACAAGTTAATTATCTGTAGTTGCTTTAGTGTACAAACCCTACAGGGTCTAGATTGTCCGTCCATCCATCAATCCATCCATCCGAGCGTCCTCCACCCTCTGTTCTTCTTCTTATTTTATTATTTTATTTTATTTTACAGCACATATGCCACAGCACTATGAATATAGAATTTCAAGGTCACCTTCCAGGTCTATGTTGCCGTGACCGGACAGACAGTTAACAGCACTGGAGCTTATGTACAGACTGCACTCGATTTTATGCGGTTTTTAGGGGTTATGGTTGCATGTGTAATGCTAATAGGGCATTGCTGTTATATCCATATCGTTTTTTAGATGATTGTGAAGATTTCACTCCTTTCTAAATATTGAGTGAAAGACCCTGAAATCACATTCAAAAGGTTGAAATTAAGCATATATATAGAGATCTTGCTATCATTTTCAGGTTATCCCAAATCCAAGTAAATCTGGAGCGTGCATAAATGTAGAGGAACACTCTTAAAGTGACATTGACATGTTATCTGTCACACACCTCCACAGCCCTCATCTTCCGAATCCACCATAATGGACATGGTCATTGGACGCGAGCCAGCACAGTATCTTATGGCCTTAGGAAAGAAGTTTCACCAATGGCCTCACGTTTTGCCACATGGGAGTAGTTTAACTCCTGAGAGATCTTCAGACCTAACCCCTTTTGTGAGTTTTAGATGAGGCCCTGGGGTCTAGTCACATCTAGTCACATTGGATTTTTAATCATGTGGGGGAGGTTTAGCTTAGGCCCTGAGGTTTAATCACATAGGAGAAGTTTAGCTGAGGCCCTGGAGTTTAGTCACATGGGAGAGGTTTAGCTGAGGCCCTGGAATTTAGTCACATGGGAGAGGTTTAGCTGAGGCCCTGGAGTTTAGTCACATGGGAGAGGATTAGTTGAAGCCCTGGACTTTAGTCACATTGGAGAGGTTTAGTTGAAGCCCTGGAGTTTAGTCACATGGGAGAGGTTTAGTTGAAGCCCTGGAGTTTAGTCACATGGGAGAAGTTTAGCTGAGGCCCTGGAGTTTAGTCACATGGGAGAGGTTTAGTTGAGGCCCTGAGGTTTAGTCACATGGGAGAGGTTTAGCTGAGACCCTGGAGTTTAGTCACATGGGAGAGGTTTAGTTGAGCCCCTGGACTTTAGTCACATAGGAGAAGTTTAGCTGAGGCCCTGGAGTGTAGTCACATGGGAGAGGTTTAGTTGAGGCCCTTAGGTTTAGTCACATGGGAGAAGTTTAGCTGAGGCCCTGGGGTTTAATCACATGAGAGTGCTTTAGCTGAGGCCCTGAGGTTTAGTCACATGGGACGGGTTTGCTGAGGCCTTGGAATTTAATCATATGGGAGTGTTTTAGCTGTGACCCTGAGATTTAGTGACATGGGAGTGTTTTAGCTGTGACCCTGAGATTTAGTGACATGGGAGAGGTTTAGCTGTGACCCTGAGATTTAGTGACATGGGAGAGGTTTAGCTGAGCCAAATCAGTGTCTTTTGCACTGGCCCTCCTAGCCAACAATTCCACTGAGCAGCGCTCCAAATGGTCTGGGTTTCTGGACCTTCTGTAGGACTGTTCATCTGTTAGAAGCAAAGCAGACATTGCTGTGTCACCAAGCTGTGACAAAACCTCCCACTAACGGGTCCTTGGAGAGCGGCTGTGCGCACTCACACAGAAATGAGCAAGCCAGTAGAGTCATAAGTGCGTGTCACGGAAAGCAAATGAAAACAAACATTTTGAATGGGATGTGAGGTGCTGCTGGTGTCGTCTTTAGGTATTTTCAAAGAACACAAGTGTCTCAATACCTGCCATGTCAAAGAGCAGCCCTGCCTAGCGGCCTGTGGAGTAAGGAAGCTACAGGCACGAGGGGGGGAACAACCCAGGATGGGGGGGCCATCCCATCGCAGGGCACACTCACACATTAGACATTCACACCTAAGGGCAATTTGGTAATTCCAATCAGCCTCAGCATGCTTTTAGACTCTGGGGGGAGACCGGAGCACCCGGAAGAAACCCCACAGCGACACGGGGAGAACATGCAAACTCCACACACATGGAACCCGGGCCTAGAGGTGTGAGGCCACAGTGCTAACCACTGCACCACCATACTGCCCCCTATTAGAAATTCCATAGTTTTTTTTTTTTTTAAGTGGAAACGCCCATTTTCAGCCACACTCCAAGATTTCCCATAAATATTCAGTTGGACTGACATTGGTGAGGGTGTGAGAGACAGTTTACATTGTTTTAATGCTCACCAAGCACCACTCAAGGACCTACAAATTGTCCTCATTATAGCATTCAGCACCTAGCAAGGTTCACCAGGCTGGCGTGTTTTCTGTGGCATTGGCCTGACCTCTGAGGGGCTGATTGGGCTTGAGCCCCACCACAGTAGAGCCACTTCACTTCTTCTGATGTGTCAGTTGCACGTACGCTTGTTGAGAACAGAGTGAAGGATGCGTCATCTGACCATGTGGCTTCTCTCAATTGCCTGTGTTCTTTGCACACCTTTAGTAGATGTAATAAGAGATCGTCACCCTGCAGCCCATTTATACTGTCCCCTGTGTCAGGCTTTTCGTGGATTACACTTGATGAAACTGTACACTCTGACATTTACACTTAGCTGGTTCAGTGCTACTTGTCTATTTAACCTGTGGGCGAACATCAAGTGTGAGGAGCATTTTTGTGCCTTGCTGCCTCTTTGCCACACGCCCTTCTGCTAAACGTGCCCTAAAGCTTACCCCTCACTCCAGGTCACTGGCATGTCTTCTTAATGGTCCTCAACACCATGGTAGTTAACATCGTGCACAACCAGTCATCTCCAGAATGTTTGCTGTTCCTCAGAATGGTGAGATATTAAGTGCTTAATTAATCTGCGCAGTGCATTTGTGTGAAATCATCTTGCATCAATTTACGTTGTATCTCTCATTCTGATAACCCCAACAGAAGATAGAATGTTCTGGAGGAATGTTGCCTATATGGTCGCTTGGAGTCAACAGCACTAATGATATTAATTTATTCATTCAATCATGCATGCATTCATTCATTTATTTTCTGTATCTGTTTGTCTTATACAGGGTTACTTTATGAGTAATAATACCAAGCCCTGTCTTATTGAATCACCCCTATGTATCACAGCAGTGGGCCTTGCTAGGATTTTCAGGCTCCTTCTCCTACATCTGGGACTGCTTCAGCTCCTCCACATTACACCCTGCTCTGGCACTAGCTTGCAGTGACCTCACCCGCTCCCGGGACCATCTCCGGTTTCCCCTGGAGAGAAGGAGGTGGGCATCTGCCCTCCTATGCAGTCGCCTGGGTCTGGCGTCTGGCTGTGTGTGAGGCCATATGACAAGTGTGGCTTTGACTCTTCCTGCCCAAGTTGCATGTGCATAGATACCACCCCCCATGCCCCTTTTCAGCATGATGTGGCCATCATACTATAGGAGAAGAAGGAGGAGAAGAAGAAGATCAGCAACAATAATCAGAATCAGAACTCGCTTTATTGCCAGTATGTGTGAACATACCAGAGCTGTTTGTGGCCCAGTGCCAAACATGAAGTTCAGGAAAAAAATGACAAGATAAACAGGGGAAAACTTCACAGGATGCTATGTGCAAAAAATAGGAATAATAATAATGATGATATTGATGATGATGCCTTGTGCACTTCAGGTTTCAAGGGGCTAGAGGATGGATGGATTATAATTCCCTCAATACTCAAATTCTGTTTTTTGGAACTATTTATGGAAAGAAAGACATTCGATGAAAATCCATGTATGTCACACTTATTGTTGTGATTATAATCATGACAGAAATGATCTGTCTGTTCTGTTAACCTGCCTAGAATAACATTGCAACCTGCAATTAAGCCTACTTTCATTCTCACCCACTGTTAATTCTTTACATCAAGCTTGCTTCATTCATATATTATATATATATATAATGCTTCGTTCATATATTCAAAATAATCACCCCCTGGTACAAGCCACACACACTGGAAATCTCTGGATGTATGCCAAGTCTGAACATTAGGGGAAAACTCCTGGATATAAAAGAATAGGATTACATTGACATCTGTCATCCCTCTGTTTGTGTGTGTGTACAGGTTTTGCTATACTTGTGAGGAACAAAGGACCTCACAAGAATAGCAAATCCTCAGAAAATGTGACTAGTGAAGTCATTTTTTCAGTTCTCACTACTTCAGACATTATTTTATTAAAATCTGTGAATACAATCAAAAAAGTAAAAGTGCCAAAAGTCTTGTGTTTTGTTTGGTTACTTATGGTTAAGGTTAGGGCTGGATAGGGGTCACGGGTGTGGTGATTGGGATTAGGGTTTTTCCCCCATAGAAATGACTGGACAATCCTCACTAATGGCGCTTTTCCACTGCATAGTACGGCACGACACGGTTCAGTTCAGCTCACTTTTGGGGGGTTTTCCACT
>JAODKM010000034.1:10958255-10969121 GCA_026780845.1 Petrocephalus sullivani
CCGAACTGAGCCAAACCAAAGTGAGCTGTACTGAACCGTGTCGTGCCGTACTATGCAGTGGAAAAGCGCCATTAGATAGTAATATAGTCATGTGTGTGTGTGTGTGTGTGTGTTTTCATTCTGGAGTGTGTCTGAGGTGGCTCCCTGGCAACATAAGGTTATTGCTGGCTGAAAAAGGCAACATTTGTTTATAAAATATCCATGCTGCCTGTTACTGTAAACAAGTCAGCTGCAATTCTTCTTGCTGTTCAGTTATTAAATGATTAATACCAAAGTGCCACTGTAAACGTGTGCTTCTTTCATATTATCTATCACTTCTACACTACAGACCTAAGCTCCTGGTAAAGGTAAGAAGTCAGGGTTTATCCCCATTTTAGTCAATTGAAATATTTGAGATGTTTCCTGTCAAGTGTGTTCTTGACCCAAAGATAAAGAACTCTTGGGCAGAACATTAATGATTCTTGTGGGCCTTTTTGATCATGAGCCATGTGTTATTGTCAACCAGACGGATCATTAGGATGAGGAATGTGACTGAAATATTTACAGTGTATACGGTATTCTACACAGCTACAAATTTATGGCTATAATTCCTAAACTCTTGTGTAAATGATACACAGCTCCACTTATAGACTTAAGCTTATACGACAACTGTAAATGGAGGAAAAAATATAAAGCAATATGTTCTTCTTGGCTTGAATAATACTAAGAAAAATATGTTCATGTTTAAATCCTGTATTTTTTTCAATGATGGTATTAAATCTGGATCGGGAAATCTGTGAAATAATTTGACATATTTGATTATTCTAAGGGACTCGCTCTGTCGTTCTCTCCAAGACCTGTAAGGGCAAGAGGTAACGTTGCATAAATAAGGGGTAGGAGCTGTTAGGCGTCCATCACCTGTCTGCAGCAAAATTACTCCAAGCTAACGGCCTCATTCAGCCCTATTGTTATATTAATTGTCTTTGTTGGGCAGGCAGACTCTTCCCTTCCCCTTTCTGTCTTGCCTGTGTTATTTTTGCCGCTGTTTCTGTCGCTGACGTCGGGGCAGCAGTGACCTGGATCACGCCACCTCATCTCAGCAAGAGGACAGTAAACAGCTGACGCCAGATTTGCCCCAGGATTGATGCATAGTCTTTACCGAAGTACATTTACATTACTGTACATATTCATCCTTAATTAAATTATGAAAGTACTTTAAAAAACAACAGCAACAGTAATCTAATTCAGAATCACTGTGGAAGGTGTCGTTTTTATGAAACCTTTTAAAATCTTTTCCCTTTCCTCTTTGTTAACCAGTCCTTCTATGTATTTTGCTTATATTTTAATAATGTAAATCATTTCTGTCCTCTTCATTGTCATTATAGAAAATAAGCGCTGTCGCTTCTCATTTGGTCCTAACCTCTGGATACAGTCAATCACAACAGCATAACTACCCAGCTGTGATTCATTATGCATAAGCAATGCGTTATTCATAGCAAAATGAGCAGATAAATGCCATCCGAGTGAAATGTTAAAATGAAGTTTAAAGCTAATGCTGTCATTTTGCACTGAGCTGTTTAATCTGGGTTTACAGCATTTGGTCATTAGTTTTAAAATTTTGAATCCCTCTCTTCTGACTTTTTTACTTTGTCATCTGGTTAAAGCCCCATATAAAAACATTTGATAATTGCATGAAATGTATGTAATACAGCAATGCTCCTCCAATCTTAAGATATAATACATGTCTGCCTGAAGTAAGGCTGGGATTAGTAATCATTGACACAATGGGCAGTTCTGAATCCAGTATTAGGGACAGAGATTTTGGTGTAAATATGCCTTTGCACTGTCAATAAAAGTGATCAGATAATACAGCTGACAGCTCAGCCCAGTCACTCTTAACTTAGTAGGCAAAAGCTTTGAAATGTTAATAACTGCCTATTACTTAATGTGGCGTGTCTGAAATCCTGATCAGATACAATTCATTTTAATATCTGTCACTGGCTGGCCAGGCATTTGAAACAGTTTTCTGCTAAATACAAATTGCTACATTTAAATTATTTGCAAGGAACATTTAAATACTTAATTTGATTGCCTTGTGGTACAAATTATCTGTCACGCAATGGACTTGATCGTTCCTGATTCTTGAGGTGAAAGTCTGCAGTCCAGAATTTATCAAAATGAATAGATTGAATATTTGTCTATGGATGGTGACCAAGGCAACACTTTAATCTGATGGCAACATCAGTCTGTTGTTTGATGTAAAACAGAGGCCTTGATCCCTGGTCATCTTTCGAAAGAGTAGGGGTGGTACCCCAATGCCCAGGCTAAAATTACCCACTGTGGCCCTATCAAAATCTAGCCTCCCGATAATCCCCTATGTCTAATTGGTGAATTTTCTCCTGCCCCTTCACCACTGCTAATGTGTGGTGAGCGTACTGGTGCAGATTGGCTGCCGTCGCATCATCCAGGTGGGGGCCACATGGTGGTGCTGGTTGAGGTGGCTCCCTATTAGTTCTGTCAAATGCATTGAGTGCCATGAAAAGTGCTATACAAATGCAACATTCATTCAGTCGTTCATTGACTATTGATTATGATGATGATGGTAATGATTTCTTATTGTTTTTTGCTAGTGATGATTGAGGTGTAATAATAATTGTTATCAATTGTTTAAAAATGAGATCCAGTGTTGAGCTGCTCCCAGAGGTGTTACATGGAGAGGAGACTAACCAGCCAGGGAAGCTGGCTTGCTCACCGCTAGCCGGTCTGTTGTCCTGTCAGGTCCTGTCCAGTTTGTGGGGGGGGGGCACCTTCCATGTCCGTGTCCCTTGCACGTTTGCTGCATGGAAAGAGCACACGGCACAAGGTGAATTGAAAGTTAACGTGTGTGCTATTGCTTGGCAGGTGGGATTTGCTGGGAATGGGGGAGTCGGAATCTCTGGGATCCTTTATAGGTGCTTTCCTGGCACATTTTTTATAGGATAAATCAAGCCTGGAATGAAAAAAAATCTATTTTGAGAAAATTAATAAGGCCAAGATAGCTAATACAAAATGCATTTGTTTATAGGAATACCAGTAAGGAAAAAGGTGGAAATAATATATATATTTTATATAATATGTATGTGTATATATATATATATATATATATATAATATATTATATTTATATTACAAAGCTTTTCTAGGACAAGCAGTTCAGGCTAACTGTGAAGCAGTCCAGTTTGGTATCATTTCATCCGTGTCATCCCAGAATCTCCGCAAAATAATGATAATGATCAACATAATTTGAAAAATTTCATCCCAAGATCAAGCGTGTCAGTCCCACATTGTGTTCTGATTATTAAAAAAAAAACATTTGGTGTAAATGTTTTGGAATAAGAACCAACAGCTCAATTTTAGAGACATAATAACACTTGGAAATGTTTTTTACATCAACCTTGACAAAGCTGCTCACCTCCTGCGGCGACTTGCTAACTTCTATGAGGGACAATGCATGTGATGCTTCTGAAGCAAACAAATGCGTATGCTGTTTATTCTCATTGAAAGATTTAGCCATCTTTTTCAATTACATTCCATTTTTCCTTTCCTCCGTCTCTCTTGCTCTCTCTCCTGTCCTGTGGCCCAGCAGCTTGATTACATGCACAAACCTGCCGCCATCACCACAGAGATTTCAGCTGGATGCTAATGAGAACTGATTTAAAAGAGCCTGCGCCGAACCCTAATGGTGTTCATAATTAAGATGTATACCATCACCTGTCTCTTCGTGCTGCTGACAGATTGGCCCAGACTGGCATGCCTCTCCCTCTTTGAAACGTGACCACTCCTCTGTGGTGGTCTGTCTCATTAGAGACCGTGCTAAAAACTGCACGCTGCACCCTTTGGCACCCCTGGATTAATAAATGATGGAGCTTCCGCATTAGCTGCCCCGCTGTTAAGTCTTTAATATCAGCAATCATTTGCCTGGTGGAATTAAACAAAAACTACTGCTGTGACTATTCAGGAAGAAATCCTGTGCTAAGGTTACAGAGAAAGGGAAACCATTCAGCTAAGGCTATTGGTTGAACAGGTTTGTGACTCATTTGCATTATTAGATGAAATCAAGCTTTCAGTGGATAGCACATTTGCCTCACACCTATAGATAGAAAAGTCCCTCCTGCGTGTTATTGAGTTCTCTCGGTGCTATACGGCTTTCCTGTGGTTATCCCGGTTTACTCCGGCAGCCCGAAGGAGTGCAGATAAATTAATTGGCATCTCTAAACTGCCTGTAGTGTGTGTGAGTGTTAAACCCCAAGATGGAATGGTATCCCATCCAGGGTGTACCTCTGCCCTGTGCTGCCTGGGATGGGCTCCAAACCCCCCAACACCCTGGCCAGCATATGTGACTGGAAGAGGAAGGAGTGATGAAAAATCAATAGGTCCTTTGATAATTCTTTTGCTGTTCTATTTAATTTTTTTCTTTTCCATTAGTCCTAAGTAATGATGTAATATGATATAATAATTGCTCTAAGACCTTTCTATGAGCAATCTTGATGAAAAAAAAATAGTACAGTATATATCTTGTGATTAAAGTGCAATAATCTTTAGGCATAAATATTTTTATAGTTTTAACTTTAGATCAATAAAGATAATTAACAAGATGTGCTTGAAAGAAAACTCGATTTACAATTCAAATAATACACTGTTTCGCATGTCATATAGCTTAATAAAACATTAAAACATTGACCTGGATTTCATTAACTTCTATTAGACAGTGAATACGCTTTCGATTCGCTTTTAAACGGATATCATATTTATTTAGAACATCATTAAGTTTGGAATACAAAGTAGTTATACAAGTAATATGTTAATGAATCTGCAGTCATCTGGCATGATTGATGCAACATCGTTAGTTTCTTAAAGCGGACTAACATGCATTTGATAATCACTGAGCAGAAGGTTCAGATACTGAGCTTAAAGGCAGGGCGTCATTTAACATTGTAACGAATGGAGCCAATCACAGTAGGGCAAATTCAGGAATATCTCATACTTTGTAGATAGATTAGCAAAGTGCCCAGACAGTAGAAGTACCTCTTTATTTGGAGTGTGTGTGTGTGTGTGGGGGGGGTGGGGGGGCGTTTAGTAAAAATAGCCCAGGTCAGTGACTGGTTCCCAGCTCTGAGAGAAATGGAAGCTCCATGCTACGGGTGTGACAGTGATGAAGAGCATGCTCACACCCCGGCACATCCATCCTGGGTCGGGACGCGCTCTGGACCCGGGCTAAGGGAGAGGAGACAGGGACCCCGTGCTGGCACCCAGAGAGGTCTTTATTAGAGACATTCCAACACTTTCCGTGCTCTGATCTCTGGTGCATCATGATGGGCGGCCAAAAGGACGTTGTGTTTGGCTGCTCTTAGTATTGCTGTCCAAGCACTACAAAAACCCCCCGTAGGAGTAGTTTTGTGACACAACCAGTCCTCAGTTCATTTCTGTTTGGCGTGATTTTCTTTCTGTTCGATAACAGATGCTTCAAATGTTTTTTGATGTTGTTAATACCATATTACAAATAACAATACAATAAAAAATTGGGAATCAGATTTTTTTTCTTAAATTTCTCTTGATTGATTTTTCAGGATACAGTAATTAGCACTTCATTCCCATTCTGAGTGCGACATCATTGTGGTGACGCATTTGTCACAATAGCTATGGCATGGGGGACTTTTGACGTTAATCTGTACGCCCTGGCGCAGGGTGACGCAAAAGCAGTTTGCGTTAAGGTGGCCGGAAGCCTTCTGGTTTTTTCGGAGGCGCAACACTGAAGCTTTTTCATGGCGATGCCCAGAACGGCATGTCTGCAGTCTGAGACACATGCGAGACGACGCACGTACGCTCAAGCCGTCCCCTGCTGTCGTCGGCCTCAATGACACCGCGAAGGGGAAGAGAGCGACGGGAGACTTAGTACCAGGGCACGGGCACAAGGACTCGGCGTGGTGCTGTACCTGCCCCAGACCGCACCCAGGGAAGGGCTGCGCTCAGGATGTAGGGGGCTCCTCTTAACTCTGTGTGTGTGTGTCTCAAAGGCCTGGAACAAAGACAGAATCTGTACTTTCAGTTGCCAGGCATTTCATGCTAGGAATTCTCTTTGGCATTGTCATGTCATGCACCAGTTTATAAACGCTCAGTTCACAAAACAAAAAAAATACAATCTATGTAGTCTTTAATCTGTATCATACATTCGTTAGTCAGTTCATCTTTCATGTGTTTATCTTGGCCATGGGTCATGGGCTCAGTTTTTAAATATAAATGTACAATGATGCAAATATATATCCGGAAAAAATTAAGAGACCACTCTATATTCTTTTTTAAATCTGCATTGTTAAATCCTGGTTTAATCCTGGTCCTGCTGGCAGAAGGCTACACCGCGTAGCAGGCTGATTCTAGGCTCAAAGTTTGTAAGAGATCAGTGCACAAGAACAAGGTGAAGCAGGAGACACTGGCTATGACCAGAAACCAGTCAGCTAGAGGGGGGAAGCGACTTCCTAATGCCAGAGATGCCCATTCACTTGTCCAGCAGTGCCTCATGAATCGG
The DNA here is from genome assembly GCA_026780845.1 of Petrocephalus sullivani. Lineage (NCBI taxonomy): Eukaryota > Metazoa > Chordata > Actinopteri > Osteoglossiformes > Mormyridae > Petrocephalus > Petrocephalus sullivani. The sequence continues at coordinate 10,964,796 of JAODKM010000034.1, forward strand.
AGGGTGACATCAAGGGACCTTCATAAGAAATGGGAAACATTAAGTGGTGTGACATGCACAGCTAGGACAGTTAGTATCGGGTTCCTAGAAGCAGGACTGAATCCTTAAAGCAAGGAAGAAGCCCTTCATTACAGAGAAACAGAGAAGGACCAGGCTGCAGTTTGCAAAAATGTATATTTTAAAAATATATTTTACACAGATTCATAACCATTAATTGAGAAATGAGTTAAACATAAAATTGTGCTGTGGAGCTACGTAAGCCACAGCCCAGGACTGGCAACCATAATTATTCAGTCTGGAGTTGCAGTACTTATAGAGCTTTTCTGATATGTCAGAAACGGGCCTCCTATAAAACCAAACACAAATCCAGCTTCAGCTGTCCAAGGAGGATAGCGAGGTACTGAAACCCAGGGTGCCCCAGGCAAGCTTCACTGCTGCCACCCCCATCTGGAACAAAGGTAAGTTGGCTGGCTAAGTCGGCGCCCCCCTCAGAAGATGGTGCCCTAGGTGGCCGCCTATGGCTCCTAAAGGGCTGACTGGCACTGGAACAGTGTCTCGGTCCAGCACATTTAACATTCTTGATGTCGAAATGCTGTTCATTTACCTGTGGATTTTCACTTGCTGGTCCAGACAATAATGTTTATAATGCTTTTAATAATGTTTAAAAATAATATCTGACTCCTATCTTTTTATATCATTGTATTGTTTGTTTGTACTTTTTGTGATATGTGTAACAGATTACTTGTTTCGGGCTCTTACCACTTACCCTGGTCTGGGTTATTGGCCTATTCCAGGGAGTATAGGGCACAAGGCGGGGGTACTGCCCACAGCCTGCCCCCCACCCCTCATTACAGGAGGAAACCTGCAAAAATCCTGAAGAAAATACAAAATACACACACACACACACGCGTGTTTGTATTCCTGTCTTACCGAGGCCCATCCACTCATTTCTATGGGAAAACCCATAATCCCAATCACGACACTCTTAACCCCCACCCGGCCCTAACATTAACCATAAGTAACCAAACAAAATACAAGCCATTTTTATTACAATCACAGATTTTTTATAAAATTGAGTTTTCTCTTGTGGGGACCAAAGAAATGGTCCCCACAACATCAAAATAGCAGGTTTTTAGCACTTTGTGGGGACATTTGGTATCATTAACGTAATAATACACAACCCCCCAAGACACACACACACAGAGAAGAGGTGAGCTTTGACCCCAAATCTTAGAGGTGTTAGGCAGCCTGCCGCCCACATGTAAACATTTTATAGTAATATCCCAATCAATAAATAATAGCATCAGCATCTGAAAGCAGAAACATTATGGGTTATTTACACTGTTGTACCTCTCGGGACAAACTGATCAAAAGTATAAAGCAAACGTTGTATTCTCTTGACGGGGAGGGGGGTGTTAAGCGACCTTTAAACGCGAATGCAACGTTTCCTTATCCAAGCTCACAATTTCATTATTATCACGCCGAGGCAATTGGTAGCTAGGCTGCATATGCTAAAGAGGGCAGCGGTGTCTGCCATCCGCATTAACATATCATTTGAATTCAGTTACGGGCTGCTGCTGCTGCTGCTGGGGATCGATGCGGCGGACGCGTCAGTTACATACTGTACGTGTGTTTTCTGGGAGGGGGATCTGGTGCTCTCAGAGCCAAGTACATTAAAATGCCTTTCAGATCCCAGCTTTAGAATACAAAGCAGGGCTCCTTCCCACCCTCTAAGACGGGCGACTGGTCAGACGAGTGGTCCGTCTCATCCAAACGCTGATAATCCCAAGTACTCTTTGAACACCGATAAGAAATCCCATTTAGCGCAATCGCAACCTGGGTGGCGCGAGCTGTTACTATCTTTAAATACTTAATATGCTGAAATTGCTTGATGATGTAAGTCATTTTCGAAATTGCCTCGCAATTACCTTGCGCGTAGTAGTACTGGATCTAATTTATGTTTGACATTATGGACTAAATTGGCTTTCATTTAAATCTCGGGTAGGTCACATCTATCACCATGTGCTACAACTACCCTGAAAGCCTTACACAAGCAGCACACGCAGTCTAACACTTAAATAAACGCTGTTGACCACAGTTATTATTATTACTTTGGACATAATTCATTTTCCGGTTTTTTTTCTTTAATTAAATTGCCACAATAAAAATAATCTATAATGCATTTTTAATTACACTTTCCAGGTGACCTATGCAGAGCGTTTTTACAATGAAGGCGCAATAATTAGCCTGTCACGGTCCAGTTTGAGGGTATTGTGCAGTTGTCCTTTTCATTGCTATTCTTGGCGTGGCCAGCAATCTAAATTGTTTGCGCATTAGCTCTCATAACACTTAAAATTGTATTACAACGTGTGCCAGGTGAATATGGGCGTACGGTGTAATTTATGTCGGCCATTTCTATGGTTACACCGAACGGTCCCTTGGGTGCCGCTAAGCAGACTCACTTCATAAGTTTTAATAGCCTCCGGGGCATAAATGTTTGCGGACAGTCTTAGGTTCCCGCAAGATTGACAATTGACTTATACAACAGGCCTGGACGCATCTGATCGTGAAATAGCTAGATCGCCATATATGGAAATGAAGCTTAAATAAATAAACGAATTAAAATATAAGTCTGGGTAGGACATTCAAAATATGCTTGTGTGAATCATATCTGAGTGATAAAATGTAAAGGTTAAGATTAAGAAGTAACGACTGAAAGTTTCCCTCTCCAGAAGTGTGTGAAAATTGCCTATTCTATAGTTCAAAGACATGCAGACTAACTGATGTCTCTAAATGGGCTGTGGTGTGTGTATGAAGGCCATTGATGGACTGGAATCCAGGCCAGGCTGTATCACTTTATCTGGTATCAAATCCAGACCCTCCCATTATTCCGACCAGGATATGTGGAGTGAATATGGATTCATGCACAGTGTTTGCAAAAAACAGAATACTCGAAAAATAAAAATGGTGGACTTCCATGTACTTTTTCAGTGTTTACATCAAAAATTGGTGATGGTGCAGTTATGTCCATTCTGGGGCAACACTGTTAGAACATTTTAGAAGGTAATGGTTTTGGGGAAGGTTCTTGAGCCAGAAGGAATAAGATGAGATGCATTCATTGGGATGGAAATGACCAGAGCGTAAACAAAGGTTGGCAGGGTGAGATTTCACTTGGTTGCCTTAGGAGGCATTGTTACCCTGTGAGATTGTTACTCTGTGAGATTGTTACTCTGTGAGATATCTGAGTCTAACTACAACTCTTAGCAACTCTGGCGTGCTTGACAGAGGGGTCCTGTTTATTAACAATAATTCCGCCATTTCACTAATTAAGTTCCCACAACCAAAAAGGGATCTCGCATTCCTCATCCAAATCTTGTTATTCTCCACTAAATCCTGTAATTGTTCCACTGTTGATTTTTACTTCCAGTTTGGGAATCCCTTCTCTCCAAGCTTAATAACACAGGGCATCTCGGTATAGTAGAAAACCTATTGAACTATTTTTATTTTCTTATAAAAATCATGGACTAAGCGGCAGGAGTCCTTTCAGTGGGCTGTTGCTTATCTGCAGTTTTATAATCCTTTTGATGTCCCCATACCCTGAGATCGGTATCAGCATGTTTGGTGGCTAAAAGTTGTATTTTTTGCTGTAGCCTTAACATTTTCAGTAATGGCCTGGTCCAGGAACTGGGTAAGTGATGGTGTTTGGGCCCCTCCGGTATAATCCTGCACTAAACAAATGTGGTTTTAGTGATTTGACCATCGTGAAGTACTACAGCACATTACATTACAGTGCCTTTCCCTGCAGACAGAACTTTTTTAATGACACTATCATAAAACTCACTTCATTTCTTCTTTTTTGGAATGGAGTTTTATCTAACTGGTACCAATCAGACAAATTCCCCTGCTCTCCCCTTTCAAAGCTTGAAGGTTGCTGGCTAAGTGTAGAAACTTAGGCCGTAACATGTGGCTAGGAGCAATGGCAAGTGGCAGGAGCTGCTGCATGAACTGTTTAACGCCCAAATATATTTCGAAATATGTAGTGAAGCCATAAGTTTATATGGGAATGCACGTGCCTACATTTGCATAGTACTTACACAGTGTTAAATACACGCTCAGGTTTGTTGCCTTTAATCAGTTCATACACTGGGCCCAGCACACAGACAACCTACTAACACGAATCTGTCTTTCAAGCTCACAACATGCAGACATAAAAATCAACAAGGTTCAGAATCTTTCATTCCATCGTTGTTAAAAACATAAGAACTATACAAACGAGAGGAGGCCATTCGGCCCATCAAGCTCGCTTGGGGAGAACTTAACTAATAG
>JAODKM010000034.1:10969221-10992750 GCA_026780845.1 Petrocephalus sullivani
TTAAAATACTGGAAGAAACTTTTAACGTCATCCTTAGCCTCCAATGCAATCTTCCTTTCGACATTCCTTTTAGCTCGTCTAATATCATTTTTTAATTTATGTAAGTGTACGCACCTTCATTGTTCGTTTTGTTGAAATCTAGTTGTATGCATCCCTTGACTTGGCCAAAACCGAAGAATCTAATGAATGTCTTTGTCTGATCCATGTGTTCTCCATGCGCCTAATGATCTTCCGATTTCTTCCTTGTTTACTGTTTGGGCTCCTTTTACAACATTCTGATAGCTAAAGGACTCGGACTAATTTCTCCGGGCTCTATCTTTGATCGAGCGGCTGGTCAATTTGTTGAAAGCGAAGCTCGAGATAAATTACTTCCCTTCTTATCTCGATTGCCTTTTTTACATCAATGTCGCCACTTTTTGTCATCGCTCCGGGTTGCTTGCTCTGTGCCCCTATTCTCTTATTTTTGTACTTTCCAATAGACGACCAGATTTTCTCACCAAAATGACTGCAGAAGCCAGTAATGACTGTACCGAAAACTGTACCCACGCTGAGCCAAAAAGAAACTGAGTACATCAGGCCTCCGGCATAATTATTACGTTTTCAAATACCTAATTCATCAAGCTTAGCCCCAAAGCAAAGGGCAGTTAAAAAGTACAATATATACACTATATTGCCAAAGTATTGGGACACCCCTCTAAATCACTTCCATGGCCACAGGTGTATAAAATCAAGCACCTAGGCATGTAGACTGCTTCTACAAACATTTGTGAAAGAAATGTCACTCTCAGGAGCTCAGTGAATTCAAGCATGGTACCATGATAGGATGCCACCTACTCGTGAAATTTCCTCGCTAATAAATTGTCCACATTCAAATGATAGTGGTATTATAACAAAGTAGAAACAATTGGGAACAACAACAACTCAGCCACGAAGCGGAAGGCCACGTAAAATCACAGATGGGGACAGCGCACGCTGAGGCGCACAGTGTGCAGGAGTCACCAACTTTCTGCAGAGTCAAAAGCTACTGACCTCCAAACTTTGTGTGGCCTTCAGATTAGCTCAAGAGCAGTGCATAGACAGCTTCATGGAATGGGTTTCCATGGCCGAGCAGCTGCATCCAAGCCTTACATCACCAAGTGCCATGCAAATCGTTGAATGCAGTGGTGTAAAGCACACCGCCACTGGACTCTAGAGCAGTAGAGACGTGTCCTCTGGGGTGACTAATCGCAAAGCTCTGTCTGGCAATATGATGGACGAGTCCGGGTTTGGCTGTTGCTACTTATCTGACTGCATTGTGCAGTGTAAAGTGTAAAGTTTGATGGAGGGAGGATTATGGTGTGGGGGTGTTTTTCTGTGGCTAGACTTCGCCGCATAGTTCCCGTGACAGGAAATTTTAATGCTTTGGCATACAAAGCCATTGTGGACAATTTTTAGACAATGCTCCCAACTTTGTGGAAACAGTTTGGAGATAGCTCCTTCCTGTTCTAACTACTGTGCACCAGTGCACAAAGCAAGGTGTATAAAGCCATGGAAGAACAAGTTTGATGAGGAGGAACTTGACTGGCCTGCACAGACCCCAGACCTCAATCTGATAGAACACCTTTGGGATGAATTACAGTGGAGACTGCAAGCTAGGCCTTCTCATCCAACATCAGTGCCTGACCTCACAAATGCTCTCCTGGATGAATGATCAAAAAGTCCCACAAACACACTCCTAAGCCTTGTGGAAATCCTTCCCAGAAGAGTTGAAGCTGTCATAGCTGCTAAGGGTGGGCCAACTCCATATTAAAGTCTTTGTATTAAGAATGGGATGTCATTAAAGTTCATGTGTGTCTAAAGGGAGGTGCCCAATACTGGCAATATAGTGTATATAAAAAATCATACAAAACCCGATATTAACATTTGTTACATGACTGCAACAAATAATCACCCATCCTCGTCCTGCTTGTCCAGAAGAAGTCTGGAGCCTATCCAAACTACCCAAGACAGGGGACAGCCCTGGGGAGACTGCCAGGACATTGCAGAGAACATTTTCAGACACACTTTTAAGAATTGTGGGAGCAAGCCAGAGGACCTGAAGGAAACGCCACACTAAAATGGAACCAGAGGGAAGACCTTAACATTGGCAAACAACTGTCATTGCATGAGAGGCATTTAAATGTCATATTCAGTCACAACAATGGCATATATATAAAGGCATTATTTGTTGACGGTCCAAAAAATAATATTAATATATATGTACACACACACATAAAAAAAATATTATATTATTTTACATTAAATTAACCACTTATGAATATAATTTTTTTTCAAGCACGCTTAGTATAATATATTGGAGTTTATTTACAGCATAAAGGTAATGAGACATTTTCTTTTAAAATGAGTTAGAGATGAACCAATGACTGTTCACTCTGCCACCACAGGCTAATTTCATTGGTTTATGTTGTTATGTAATGTAAATAGGGAGTTCAAAGGAAGGTGTCTGTATTTTTGCTGCCAAAAGATAAGACAATACTAACTTGTTCAAATACTTTTATTGGCTTACATGAAAATCATTAGACAATTTTTCTTTCATTTTTCTCGCCCACGTTTTTTTGGTTTAACAAATAAAGTCACTTCACGGTTAATTAAAAGCTATGTGTCAAACACCCTTAATTCAGTAATCAAAGGCCACAGGCATATTTGTGATGGATTAACATTAATATTAAGGATACATTAATGGGCCACATAGCCACATGCCACCTTTATGCCTCTCCTAAGCCTCTGAGAATGATTCGTATCAGCCCTGGTAATTTCATAGTATATTATTTTAATATCTCCAGTTAAATGGATTCCTATCTAGTTTAATGAATTGCTGGAAATAAAACTATTTCCATTTGCTTATTAAACATCATTACAGACAAAATTAACTTTGAGTGGATCTTAATTACCTTTAGTTCCATTTGGTCAATCATGCGGCTGGTACCGACTTGGGGATTACAAATGGACAGCCTTTAAATCCAATTTTGGGAGGCTGATGCGGGCAATGAGCTAATCAAATATGGTCGGTGCTTCCCATTTCGCTTTCACATGTTTTCACAAGTTTGTGTTGAGGTTCTTGCAACGCATAACAATGATGATCCCGGTGTACGGGTGCTGTGCACTGCCTGAATAGTGCTTCTGTGCAAGGCGCAGCCGCTATAACACAAGTGCACAATGCAGTTATGGGCAAACTCATGCAGGGATTTCATTGACACATCGCACAATATTACCGTTGCTTTAAATGCGGAGCTTTTTGAAAGATTGCGGGCCGCTATCTTACATGACAAAGAGCGTTCCACTATGTAAGTACTACATAATATTTTTCCTATTTCTGCTTGCATAAAGAAGGGAATTTGTTGTTACAGAATTCCTGCACAATGTTTTGCTGCTTCTTGTACTCGATTTAAAGGCCAATGGCACGGATCAATGGGGCCTAGCTGTGTGCAGAGTCTGGCTGTGCATAGCTCTCATGCTAAGTTGCTCTGAGGTTTCTGACCGCATGGGCAGTGGCAGGGGGTGTCCTATGCTAATCTCTTACTTCTTTCTTTTGTGCTATAGGGCACGAAGGAGTCAGCATCTTGGTGGTATATATAGGACACATGAATGAACCGACAATGTTTTTGTTTGTATATCTATTAGAGGGGAACGTTTCTGGGCTGGATCTATATCTACCTCTGACCCAATCTTCCTTTGCCTAGCAGCTAATTGCCCATCATCCTGGTACCGCTGGACCTGAAAACAAACAGTACCAGATGTTATGATTCATTTATTCCTAGCAATCTGACGATGGCATCCCACCCTGTGATGAGCATCCTCTCTGATTAATGCTTTGGCCCACAGCCAGGGCTGATCTCCAGCGTGTACGACCCGTCCCACTGCTGTCCTGTCTCCCACAGCGAAGACAACCATTTGCGCTCGGTATGTCCATTTCCCTGTCTGTTCCTGTGCCTGGTATCATACTTTTGACAATCCCTGGGACATAAATGACACATGCCTTTTTTTTCCACATTATTTGTCAAATTAGTGTCAACTAGCATGCCTTGTTTTGGTCCATGTGGCTTGGTAGGTAATGCTGACCCTCAGGAGCTCTGTAAAGGATGGGAAATTAGCATGATTCCAAGGGCCCCCTGAGTGACAGGGGTGCTAAAAAATTCAGAACATAATTGAATAGATTTGGGTTAGGGGCCCAATATGATATGCTTTCATGGGGCCCAAAGTCTGTAGGGGCGCCCCCTGCTGACCCCTCATGACCTGCATCACACCATGAACTGTATTCCAACCTAAAAAGGTGGACTGTACAATGTGCTCACATACAAAATGAAAGACAACTTCCTAATTTGGAGCTGCAGCACAAGGAGTTTCGGAAAGGCATTTTAATTTGACATACGCATTATTCCTTGTTTGCCTCTTAATGCACTGCCACCTACCACAGCAATCACGGGTGGCCAAATATATATGATAATGACTCATGAGTCCATACAGCACAAAATTGCCGAGCACGATATCTGCGGTTATTTGGTACATTGGTAGCAACAAAGCAGATCACTGCTAGATCTGACCTGAATCTGATTTTAGAAATCAGAAATAGCTATAGGTCAGATGTAAAAAAAAAGAAAGAACTGTAGGAGTATGGTAGCACCTCAGGGAAGGTGGGGAGGGGTTCCTCCATCCTCTCTTCTGCTTTGCTTTTGTATCAACCAACCATAATCAATTCCAGGAACAGAACTGTCGATGCCCTGTGCATGTTTGCTCAGCTGTGAGACAAAACGCTGCCCTTCTGCACCAGCTGGAGACACGTGGTGCATGAACTCCACAGACTGGAAGCGCTTCATCACCCTGCTTCAAGTTAGATCCCTTCCTGGGCTCGGGAATCTCTCACGATTGATTTCCGCCAGAAATCAGGAGTGCCCGGTGCCAGTCGCTGTGTCAATATAGCAGTGAACACTCCTGCAAGCCGCTATAATGAAATTCCCGGTGCGCTTTTATCTGGCGTAAACGGCACAGACTGATGTTTTTTGGACAGATCATCTCCGGGGAGGTGAGCCCGGAGGGAGCGGTGTCGCCCGCTGCCCGTTCTGACTGCAGACCACTGGCGGCGCTGCTGAAATTGCGCCGGACAGGTTGCCCACCTCCACTACCTCGCGTTCAGCGTCTCCACATCACTGAGCACAGCGGGCAGCGTGTGACCTTGGAGCGGTCTGCAGTGAAGTGGACATGGCAGGGGCGAACAAACAGGCCGACTCACGGGGGGGGGGGCACAACAACATCACACCGTATTTCTGGGTTCAGTGCTCTCTCTACCACCTCTACAGCTTCATTTAGACATCACCCTTCAATTAACAATCTCTATTTCTTTTTTTTTTATGTCATTATTATTAAATTTTAACATGTCTGGCTGAGAATGAGCACAATTCCATAAGAGGGATATCTCAGCATCTCAAGAAATGCATCATGTATTTATTTACGTGGGGTATTAATAAAAAATCATCCATACATTTTAAAAAATAATAAAAAATACAGGCACACTGCTATAAGACCCAGCTAAAATCATTTCAGTCTGCTTCTTAAAGAAAATAAAACATAATGCACCATTCTGGACCTATTTAGTAAAGATCTGATGCAGTTTATGAAAAAAAAAACGATGAAAAGAATTTTTTTTACACTTTAACCAGCCTTTAATATTTTCATTTTGTTCTCTTCAATTCTACGTTGAAAGAAAATATAAGGTAAACATGACACACATGACCCGTATCTTCATTTAAAAAATCAGAAAAAATGCCAGAAATCATCTTTTTTACTTTCCCTAGCAGTTTACAAGTAGCATTCAGTGGCCCCAATACTCACACGGAGAGCAAAACACTGGAGTGTTTCTCCTTGAATATGGATAAAAACACTCCATATGTAGAACAGTCCAGAGACATTAATATTGCATAATGCATATTACATAATCTGAATCTTTATCGTGGAAAAATGTATGTATCGCCTGTAAAAGATTCATGGCCATCTAGCTGAAAACTCTCTTTTTTGTTTCTTTAGAGTAGAGTTTGGTGAAGAACACTGCATTTAAAATGTAATGTATGGTTCTGTATACATAAACGTAATGTATGGTTCTGTATACATAAATGTAATGTATGGTTCTGTATACATAAATGCAATGTATGGTTCTGTATACATAAACGTAATGTATGGGATCCACACATAAAACAACATATGAAGTCTATCAGACGATTGCGTTGTTAAAGAAAAAGTTGCCATTTTTCATGCAATTAAAGTCTTTTCCAATGCATCAAAGACTTGGAATTTGCCGACTAGAGATTATAAATGCACTTTGCTCACGGCCTGAATCTCACAGGAATCAAATCTAAAGTCATTAACCAATAAGCAAATTTCACAGCTTGTAGTACTTGAGCTCATCACTGTAATGTGTGAAATTTTAATCAGGGATGTTGCGACGGAGGGAGAGCACGCTGACGGCTGTTATTAATGTCTTCTGTCATGGAGATTACGATGGCAGATCTGAAGAACCTAGCGGCGTCATTAGGCGCACAGTAAAATCTATTACGGAAATGACACGCTGCTAAACACATGCATTAGTGCCATTACCTATGTTTCTTACACTGTATGTGGTGTCTGCTGTTTCTTTGGTCAAAAAATTTACTTTTTCTGCATTAAGATGGACAAATGAATGTGAAAATATGCAAATGAAAAAATGATGAACACGCGTAACAGGCCTTGAATGTGATATATTTTGAGGATTGTATGTGGTATAGAGTGTATTTTTAATATTTTGTTCATCAGAAAGTATTAGTATTTGACCGTGCCTTTCTGGATTGATTTATTATTATTCTTTTTTTCCTATTTATTGTGTACTTATTGTGATGTCATTCTGTATCCACAGTTATGTTTCGCTAGCTATGTTCAAACTTCTGTTCATTAGATAAATAGATTTAATATTTAATTAATTATGCTGCATTATTTTTGCATAAAAATCATAACACAAACAAAAAAATCTTCACATTTCTTATATTAGGCACTTTTAAGCTAATTGCGATTGCTTAAAGTACTAAAGTCTACATATCTTTCAAAAATTTCAGTGTTCACAATCATCCACAATCAAGACAACTTTAACATACCACCTCCTGTAGAATAAACAAATGCTATTAAGGATATGCTTACAATAAAGAAAAAAAATGCTCACATTATTGTCATAACCCTTTTGTATTAATGTAGGTATAGCAGTACAGCATGGTATATTAAGTATATCATCAGTATAGCATGTCCAAATTTGGGGATATTTAGCCACTGCACCCACGTTTCCAGGGAGACCGTTGGTAGGCTGGGTTTCTGATGTCACGCCGCAGGTTTTCAGCTGGAATGAGGTCAGCGTTCTGACTGGGCCTCTCCAGGACGTTTGATTTGATCTACACCCGCTGTGCTGCTTCTTTGCCAGTGTGCTTTGGCTCGTGGTGTTGAGAGGTAAACTTCCTGCCAGGCTTCCTTCATGGGCCTGTCTGTGATTGGCACCATCCAGCTTCCCTTCTCACAAGTGCACCAATGCCTGGTGTAGAGAAAGCCCTGCTTAAAATCATGATGCTCCTGCAACGCTTTACAGAAGGTGTGGTGAGGTTCCTTCTGTCAGACGTACCATTTCTCACTGAGGTTAAAATGTTTCATTCTTGATCTCATCAGACCACAAATCCGTTTCTCACAAACCTCTGGAGCCGTGTCTTGGACACCTTAAATGAGCTTCAGTGTGGATTACTTCTTGGAACCTCATCTTAGAGAGCAGATTTGTGCTGAACTAGGGTGTCTCTCAATACCAAGAATGTGAAGATCATACGTCTGGTCTTGGCCTTCTTCTCGTTACTCTTGCTAACTGTCTCCCAAGAATGAAGGTGATGTGAAATGAGTACACAAGTACGACATTGAGAAACACCTCTGGGTATATCACTGTTATATATACAACTTCACAGGCTTTTAGCAAACAAGCCTGCAGCTCCTTCTAAGGGCTTATTGAAATCTTGTTACGGCAGGTTCTCTCATCTAGTTTGGTGAGATAACTGGATCTTGTCAAAATCTTGGTGGTTTCATATGTGTACCATGAAATAATTACGGTTCTGGACAAAATTCCATGGGGCATTTTAATATTTTTTATAACCATTTCTAAATCAGTGCCTTTTCATATCTCTATTCCAAATTGAAGATTCACAAGGTGAATAGTTATCCAACCAAGGTCACTGATTTTACCATTTTCGTTTCCTGGATGTTATCCTTTTGGTGTTTACATAATTGTTACTGGTTAACATATATAAATACATTAGATGGACAAAAGTATTGGGATACCTCGCCTTAACACCTACAGGAACTTTTATGACATCCCATTCTAAATCCATAGGCATCAATATGGAGCTGGTCTCCCCTTTGCAGCTATAACTGCAGCATCTCTTCTGGGAAGGCTTTCCACAAGATTTAGGAGTTTTTTTGCCCATTCATCCAGAAGAGCATTTGTGAGGTCAAACACTGATGATGGACGTGAAGGTCTGGCTCACAATCTCCATTATAGTTCATCCCAAAGGTGTTTGATCGGTTGAGGTCGAAGTTCTTCCACATCAAACAGACTTTGTTAGTGCACTGGGGCACAGTCATGCTGGAACAGAAAAGGGCCTTCCCCAAACTGTTCCCACAAAGTTGGAAGCATAGAATTGTCCAAAATGTCTTGGTATGCAGAAGCATTAACAGTTCCCTTCATTGGAACTAGACCAGCCCTTACCATTATCTCTCCTCCTGGCACCATGTAGTCAGGCAGGTAGTGTTCTCCTGGCATCTGCCAAACCCAGACTCATCCACCCGCCTGCTAGACAGAGCAGCGCGATTTGTCACTCCACAGAACACATTTCCACGGCTCCAGAGTCCAGTGGTGGGATGCTTTAAACCAGTCCTTCTGATGCTTGGCATTCAACTTGGTGATGTGAGGCTTACACTTAGCTGCTCAACAACCCATTGGAATGGAAGCCCATTCCATAAAGCTTGTGCTTGGGATAATGCCAAAGAAAGTTTGGAGCTCTGCAGTTACTGAATCAACAGAGTGTTGGCGACTTTTATGCACTGTGGGCCTGAGCACTTGACCACCCGACTCCGATACTTCACATGGAGTTCCTTTTGGTCCTAGATGCTTCCACTTTGCAATAGTACCACTTACAGTTGATCGTGGAATACCTAGCAGGGAAGAAATTTCACAAACTGACTTATTGCAAAGGTGGCATCCTATAACAGTACCACGCATGAATTCACTGAGCTCTCCAGAACAACCCATTCTCTCACAAACATTTGCAGACCTGTCTGCATGGCTAGGTGCACGATTTTATACCCCAGTGGCCATGGGTCTGAATGAAATACCTGAATTCAATTATTAAGAGGTGTGTCCCAATACTTCTCATTATATAGTGTATATTCAAAAGTGATATGATGTGATGCATTTCAGTGTTAGACTGTAAAAGCATCAACATTTATGCAATTTATGTTGCTTAGATTTTCTGTGTTCACTTTATGCTGCTGTCAGCCACTATTAAAGCAATAATTGTACGTATTTTCTAGGGGTGACAAGGTGGTTAGCACTGTTGCTTCACCCCTCTGGGACCTGAGCTCAAGTCAACTCCAGCTCTATGTGTGTGGAGTTTGCACGTTGTAACATGTCATCATGGTGTTTCCTCCCAAAGGTCCAAAAACACACTAAGGTTAACTAGAGTTACCAAACTGTCTGTGCATGTGCCCTGCAAGGGGTTAGTCCCCCATCCTGAGTCATTCCCCGCCTTGTGCCCGTAGCTTCTGTAATAAACTCCTGCAAAGCACATGTCTGTAATGAAAATAGATGGATGCTTTTTATATAAAAACCTGTTAATATGAAGGATTGCCTCTTCTTAATAAAAAGCCCTAGTTGTACAGTGTAAGTTATTGTAAATTTACTTGTTCATCAAACTGCCAAATGCCCGCGTGTTTGCATTTTTCAGTAGAAGGATATACATCTCAGGCCAGTCCTCACGTATGCTTCGATCTGTAACGCAGGCCGACTCGCTCCCAGTGACACATCCCCACTTTGATGTGTGTTCCATCCGCAGATCACAAACCGATGTCTAGTGGGAGTTTCATCTGGATCTGACAGATCATTCTATTATATAATTATACTGCAGAAGGTCAAACAATTTCGGATTTTCTGTAATGCCGGGAGAAAGCACATCAAAGGATATTCAGATTCAACACAACACCTCTCCAGTACAAAGAGCTTGTACAGCAATAGAAGCATATGTTGAGGTATATTTTGCAAGCATACAATACAAAGGATGGTAATTTCTCTCTCACTAAAACCAAGCTTTTATTAATAGGCCATCAGTAAGAATCTGCCCAATAGAATTCTGTTCTACTTTTTACATGCTTGACATACAGGCTGACCAGCAAATTGGGATGTGGCCTCTGAAACAGAAGTGGCCAATAATTGGCGCCTCTCACAGCAGATACGCACACTGACGGGCATCATGTGCGTGAATTGGTATTTCCCATGAGCCCTCTGGATGCAAGCAAGGAATGATGATGCAATTTGAATATGCGTGTCAATGTTCAATTATCTATGACTGCAGCTATATCTTAAATTTGTATAATGTGAATTATATAAAGCCTTTTATAAGGCATTATATAATTTGTCTTGGAAAAATAGAAATCAGTGCTAAACGGTTTAAGGTAATTTATATCCTTAATTTTAGGGTGAGCATTGATTCTTTTTTACAGATATCAGTAAAGATTTAAAGCACTTATCGGGCTAGAAGAAATGTTTTGTCACATGGCACTTGAAACTTGATGTTGCTTAGTTACACTGTTGAAAGGCCACGTGTCCATGTTTGCATTGTGTGACAGTAATGATGACAGAAGGTGTAGGCCTGCGGTAGGCAGAGGCATGGATGGGAAGGCATGGCTGCTGTTCTGCGTTTATTATAATTACCTTCATGCGACCCAGAGAGAGAGCGTAGAGAGAAGTGAACAGCCACTGGCTTCCTGGATACCTGACGGACGTGTGCGGTGATGGTTCCCATATGACCATGCAAAAATACGGGTGGGAACCAGGAAGACTGCTGAGTAGGTCTGAAATGTACATTTATACCAGGAAGCCCATAAAAATCTAATGATAATAAGGGTCTCTGAGTCCTACAAAGCCTCAAAAACAGTCAGGCGGCACTGTTGTTTTCTGTTACATAAACCACCTGTCTGAAGAAGAGCTAAACATCGGGGTGTCCAATTTATAAATAATTCACTTCTGCGTTTGACATTATATAGATGTTAAAGTAGCATTTAAAGACCAGAGCCAGCATTACACATGTGAATGTAGGAACAAACACTACCATTGATCCTACCAGAGATCCTACAGATTTAACATTGAGACATGTACTGTATTGACATAGCTAGCTATGAGTTTCTATGTCTACAAGCATACTTAGTTGGTGGTCAGTTTTTGGATGGGAACCTTAATTTAAAAAAACTTAAACTTGGTCCTTTAAGTTTTGAAATTATTTAAGTTTTACTTTGCTTGGAGTGCACTTCTCACTGTCATTGCACAGTCTGGAAGTATTTGATTTTAAGGTAGGTGCTTTCCTTTGTTAATTCTCCATTTAGGCCTAATGGTAACAGACACCTACACTCCACTTAAGGCCAGTTAGCTTGTCAACAGAACACAAAAACAGTCACTTTACTTGTGTCAACACTGAGATTTTTTATCCAGGGATAAATATACAGTGTATAGCACTGTATAAACATTACATTATTAATCAATATATAAGTTAAGAATTTTTACAGTAGTCTGCTTTCAAAGGAAGGTAGTGAAGGATCGACAGTTAAATGAACCCCCCTTTACTGAAGAAATGAGAATCGTCCTTTCCGGCATTCTGGCACATTTCATCTCACTGCTATGAAATATTAACTATAGACTCTTTGAAATTCAACTTGCTTATCAATAAATGCCTTTATTCAGCTTTTGACTGTTACTTGAAAATCCTGTACAAAGCACACAAGAACACTCAGCAGTATTAATGTTACACAGTGAATGTTTATAGAAATGAATGGAGAGTCCAAGCTGAAGCTACTATAGCTGCAAAGGGTGGGCCAACTCCATATTAAAGCTATGTATTAAGAATGGGGTGTCATTAAAGTTCATATGTGTGTAAAGGGAGGTGTCCCAATCCTTTTGGCAATTTGGTGTATATATAGCCTCTGGCTACATAGCCCCATGTGCCACAGCAGCCCTTCTGTTGGTTTGGTGGGCTCTAATGAGCCACACCTGGTACGTGTTAGTTTCACCTATCGTTCTGGCCCTCATGTTAACTCACTCCAGCTGCCTTTTGTTGTAATCCTTATAAATGCCTCCCAGTCCTGTGCTCCCCAGTCCTGCCATTGAAGTTGTGTGATTCAATTGCCAATTTGTTAGCCTCCCCATTTGTGATCCCCTGTGATTCTTTTGTGTTCTGTTCTGTTTAAATAAAACACTATTGCTTGCGGTTGCCTCTTCCCTTCTGCTGGTTTCCTGACAGAATGACTGGATTCCAGAAAAGAATTGGCTGTCCTGGAGTTTGCTCTGGCTTCCAGGGCTCTCTTCACCCCAGGGATCAAATTCCCCAGCTTCCCCAGTTCCCCCAGTTCCCAGCCCCAGAACAGGCTTCCAAGCCACGGGAGTCACCGGGGAATATTTCGCATCTTGGATTAACACCTGGTATGAAGGTGCAACCCAGAGGTGTGGCGAGTGCCTACGGCCAGCACTCTCTTCAGGCGGGCAGGTAAGATCCTTGCCAAGCTCGCCTCAGATGCGGATCTGCTGCAGGTTGAGGAGTTCTGGCGGTGTATGAGGGAGATGGTCCCTTTGTCCGTCCCTTTGTCAGTGTCCACGTCCAGTCCCCACTGTGTGTTCCTGGTCCCCTTGGTCTTTTCCCTGTATTGTCCCAGCTGCTTGTTTTCCACCTGTTTGCCCTGTTTAGTAATGTGTCCTGTCTCTGTGGTCTTTATTACCCCTTCTTTTCCACTGAGTTTCTGTGCCTTGCTGTCCCTTGTCTGGTGACCTCTCATGGTGTGTGTGTGTGTGTGTGAGTCTGGATTAGTGTCTTACCTACAGTCCCTGATCTCTTCCCTGGCCTGTCTCCCCTGTGTGCACTACTTTCTCTGTTCTGGTCTTTATCCCTTCACCTGTTGGTCCTGTCTTGGTATGCATTGTGCCTCTGGTTTTGCCTGTTGTCTTGGATCATGCCCTGTCTGACTTGTGCGTCTAGAGGTGTTCAGTGTTTGGGCTCGCTTACAGTGTCTGGTGACTTTGGGTCCCCTCTGTCCTGCACACATTTTGGGGGGGGGTTTACTGTCACGCCCAGCCTTCCTGCCCCTCCCGTTTTCAAGCCACACCTGATATGTGTTAGTCTTACTTCTCATTCTGGTCCTCATGTTAACTCACTCCAGCTGGCTTTTGTTGTAACCCTTATAAATGCCTCCCAGTCCTGTGCTCGCCAGTCCAGTCTTTGAAGTTGTGGATTCAGTTGCCAATGTGTTCGCCTCCCCTTTTTTGATCCCCTGTGATCCTGTTGTTCTCCCTATTTTGTTAATAAACCCCTTTTCTTTGCCCGAATGTCCACTCCCACGTCCTCTGTTCAGCCTGTGCATGAAAATAGACATTTGTATAAAATATGCCTGGAGTTTGTTACTCAAGCTGCTTATCAGAAAAAGCTGAAAATGACTGTTTCTCAGAATTAATGGCCATATCTTCTTAGTGAGGTTGCCAAGATTCTTACAGAACTTTAGCTAGTATCAGACGTGTGGCGTAACAAAACACTCGCTTCCCTGTGCCAACAAAAAGGTTGAGCTGTAGGACATAAATAACGTCATTAGGCTCTCTGTATGTAGGCACTTCCTCTCCCTGCTCACACTGTTAGGCTGCCATTGACAATTTCATAACAATATGAACACATATCATCTATCATCCTTCATTTCCACCTCTTAAGTGGGTTTGTTTGGCAGTAAATGTAGCCGTATGCCTCTTGCAGTGCAGCATTCCTCTGGCAGTGATAGAAATGACCATATAATCACCACATTAACAGAGAGTGAAGCATGTCTTAGATAAAAAAAAAACTCATAGGGATTCCAGGAAACAATACATCACAAAACTCATCAAGGCTATCAAAAGACATCAAAAATGAAATTTGATTTACATTTTTGGTGATCCTGTGCAACGCTGGCTATTCCGGGGTGGGAGGTTATTGTTTGAACAAAAAAGTGCTTGCAAATTTACTAAGCGTTGTTTAAAACATGCGTCAATGAATATTGTAATAGCACACGATTTTTGCGACTTTCTGAGAATAGTATCTAATCTGCTACGTTTTAGGGTCCTGACACTGACGTTCAGCTGAATTAGGGCCGAGTCTTCCACTATGATCCCCTTGTTTCTGGCTGAAGACTATTTAAAATGTCTGCCAGCTAAAAATCTACAATTATAAAAAATTAAACGAAATTCAACATACACTGAAAAAAGGTCATCTTCTCAATTTAGTACTTAATTGTCTTGAAAAAAATGAGCGGTGATTTTTGGATAAGGCGCTAAGCCCAGCTCTGCCTTTAGTATGTTGGGGGCCACGGCAGTTCATGGGTAAAGCTGCATTAAATTCATCAGTTTGCTGGAGAGCGGGAGAGAAGGGGGGGCAGGGAGAGATACAGTAGCGGTAGACTCTGGAGACGTCCCATTCTAAATCCATAGGCATTGATATGGAGACAGCTGGACTGGATATCACTGCACTGGTGGGCAATGCCTGGTACACCGGAGATGATATTCTCCCTGCAGCTCACAGGAGGAAAAAGCCTGAGATCTTGTTCATTCATGGCTGGTGGGTGAGTGTGTGTGCAGGCAGGGGGGGCGTGGATCAAGTCCACATAAGACAAATGCCCCACATCAAACCCAGCTACAGTTGAAGGGAAATGATTGGGCAGCGGAGTCCTGGCAGAGCTCCTGAGTGTTTGCTCTCTGGCTCCAAGGGTTGGGAATGAAACCCATTTGACCTACTAACTCTGAACCACACCGAGGCCCCTCAACTTCCTCCATGGCCGCTCTCCGTCTCCTCATCCTGCCCCTTCCCCCCCTCAGCCCCGTGCGGAAACCAGCACTCAGAGCCACGCCAGTGGTCTGCGCCGTCCGACACGGAGGCCAGGCAAAGCACAGCTAACAACCAGCCCTTATGCATCATCGCATGTGCTAATGAGCTCCGGGGGCCCAGCCGGGAGACGGCGAGGCCGGCCGGCCGCCGTGATCCCTGCCTTGCCGTGGATGCTAATGAGAGTCAGACGGAGAGAAAATTCGAGGTGCCGAGCGGCGGCCTGCTCTGGGCTCGCGACAGTGGGAGGCTGGCACATTCCCCTGCCTCTGAATAATTTACATCATATTGATTTCCTGGCGCCTGTTGGCCCTCCCTTTAAGACATGGTCACTTACACGTGTTTGCTCTTCTGGAGAGATGGGCGAAATGAGCGCGAGCCGATCGCCGTTTGCGCGCGCTGCCGCCGCCGCGCCCTTTCCGCCAAACGTGGCGCGAGGCGCGCTCATTGATTTCACTCAATTCATTATTCATTCGGCCGCCCTTTCTCCATGCAACGGGCGCACGTTAAACACAAAACATATCGGGTACCCCGTCTGACGAGCGAAAGCCGCCGCCGATACGGCACCTGTAATCACCCGGTTTTTAATGGTGCACGCGATATTTCTGAAGGCGCGCACCGCACACATATGAGGATTTTGCCTGGGTCTGGCATCCTATACATCGGATCGGTTCAGAAAAAAAGAAAGGTTTACATTAGCTATGTACATATTACAACTAGCCTATATAACTGAACTGACAGAGGAGGATAGAAAACATGTAATAAAACGAATTATGGCAATACGGTAGTTTTCACTTCACAAGGCTACAAATTTGTTTTGCATTTTCTAACATTGACTTTTTAATATGCGTTACATAAGAAAGTAGAAAACTGTTGTTTATTCTGTGAGCGTCTCCTTGCGTAAAATGTTGGCCTATTTTTATCCAACGTGACTCCATATCTGTTCAGAATACCGTTTTTTACAGGAATGTTAACTTTAAATTCTGTTTTCACCATGCAAATCGGTGCCTTCAAGTGGCTGATCACAAGAAAGAATTCTTGCACCGTATCAGCTGTATGGAAAATCATCACACTTCGTTCTGCAGTGCCGTAAAATTTGAGCAACTTAAGTCATACAGGAGACCGTAGCCATGGTAATGATTTTCTTTTCAATTACTGCCACCTAGCGGTTATTTTGCCCACTAGGTACATTTTTCACTTTTGCAAACCATTTATAAAAAACAAGTTCAGTTGGACAGTTTAACCATGATGGCTAAATACTAAAACAACTTTCGACGAGTCTAACAATTTTGTTCAGTATCCAAATTTTGGAAAGTTGAGTGAGGTCAGGTACTAATGAAATTTAAAATACAACCAACCGAAACTGTATTGAGTCGAATAGACGTGCATCTATAGGGACTCAGCACAACATGAAATCCGAATTATCGTGCAATGAGATCGTGGCTCAAACCTGATGGCCAAGTGATCTTTAGCCGAGAAGGTATGCTTGGGAAACCCCAGCTCGTACAGGCAGGCCCAGGTGATAAGAGGATCACAGTGACTGACCCCAGTCAAGGTATCATTATGCGAGTGTGGAAGGAGGCGAGACCGCTAATGGTATTCAGGGCAGGTATGGAGATGGCCTTTCCATTGCATGTTAATGAGATCAGCACAAGCAGACTGGGCCACTTAATCCTCTCAGTCTACTCGGGAACTGCAGTTATGCGATATACCTGATATTTATCTAAGCAGAGCATTGCTTTTTTGTTTGTGTTTAGTGGATATCACGTTTATCGGATTTTACAATTGGGCAATTATGCGGCACCATTTCATCATTATTAATTAGCACTGACAAGTTATCCCCGAAAGTACCTTCATTTTAACCGATTATTTTGGTGGTGACATTACATATTCATGTAGTAATCTTTCCCAGAGAATGGTATATTGACATCGGCCAATTCTGCCCCCTGCTGGCTGTATTACTTATTACTTATTTGTATTATCCATCCGCATAATCGCACATATGTAGATTGTACTGCATACTGTATATGTAAACATACACGCACTGTGCATATATCCAAAATGTACTTTTTCAAAGTAACCTCAGGTTACCCTGCCTTCCAATTTCAGAGAAGGTAGCTTAAATGATTAATGCAGGTTGCATTGGTAAATTAGTTGAAATTACATTCGGTGTAACAGAACACAGGTTCTGTTTAAACTAAGAAAAAAAAACAATGTAGGGGTTGAAGCTCTAACTGTGAATTTTGATTGAAATAGAAAACCTACATTGTTTCCAAGATAAATTTCAAGATAAATTGTTAAAATATATGAAAACATACATAAATATTGCTCTTGGATATACTCACTGGGTAAGAATGCATGAATGAACATGCCTAATATTTATATTATCTGAACACATTCATTCACGCTTTCCCACCCAGTGAGAATCTAAATTCACTTGAATGAAGTATTTTTGTATTAAGAGCTGATTTAAACCCTTAATACTGTAATCTCAGGACAAAGAATGTACCAGACAGTCAACACTGTGTCTGCGTGTCTGTGTATTTGTGTATGTGCTTGTGTGTGTGTGTGGTGGGGGTGGGGGGGGCTGGGGTATGTATTATTACATTGTTGGTTCTAGAGTTTTTCCCTTTGAAATGAATGAACGGTCCCCACAAAGATATGCATACAAACGTGTGTCTGTGTATGTTTGTGGGGGTGGGTTGTTCAGCCTCATCTGTGCCAGTACAGAGGGATTTAGGTGACAGGTGTTGTATGGTATTTTCTGCTGAGTTCAATCTCAGTATTGAGTTTAAATAGCTGTTCTGACTATTTTTAATCCATGAAAATCAGATCAGATCAAATCGAGCGGGCTGGGAGGTGTAGAGGTTTCGCGGAGCCAGCAGGCCGGGGGCCTGGTGCCACCGGTCGTCCCCGTGCTGGTTCCCCGCAGTAGCCCCGGAGGTTGGCGTGTGCCGTGCCTTTGGCCGATAACTCGGTGGAAAGTGTTGTCCAGACAACGCATCAGTGTCCATCAATGTCAAAGTCAGAGACAAAGTTACATCATTGTGTTTCACTTTAAAGGGATCTCTGCAGCTACTGTGTCCCCGCACTGCTGGAAAGCAGCCGCATGGCCTCTCGCTTTGCTGCACAGAATGTTTGCTTTTTTATTTTCACATCTCCCTCCAGTTCCTCTGCATGACTAATAACTCTGTTCACTTCATACTAGAGCAGTTCTTGGATTGTAAATACGGACCCTTGTATTCACCACATCATGATTACCAAATTCTGTAGTCAACTGCATACAATACAATCTTAGACCAGATCTACAGTGTGAAAATTTCTACAACGTTTTTTTATTCAATTTTCAGATTTTTTTTGTACTCCACAGTCTCCTTAAACTTTAGTTTTGTCTTGCTTTCTTTATATAAACTCAATGGAATGTGCTGAATGCATAAATCTAATGTCAACTTTGAAAGCTTCATAAA
This sequence comes from Petrocephalus sullivani, assembly GCA_026780845.1. Classification (NCBI taxonomy): domain Eukaryota; kingdom Metazoa; phylum Chordata; class Actinopteri; order Osteoglossiformes; family Mormyridae; genus Petrocephalus; species Petrocephalus sullivani. The sequence goes on from JAODKM010000034.1 coordinate 10,987,868, forward strand.
CAGGGTTACACAGAGCTTGGAGTCTCACATAGGAAGCAAGGATCTAGGCGGGGGAGAGCCTGGATGGGGTGCCAGACAATCACATAGTGCACACTATGGGCAATATAGAGACATCACATAACTGCATGTATTAGTTAGTGCTGGAGGAAACCAGAGTATGCAGAGAAAACCCCCATGAGCCCTGGGAGATCGTGCAAACTCCACACACACGGAGAGCTGGGCACAGCTTTGGAGATGTGAGGTCACACTGCTCCGACTGCCCAACTATGAGAACAAGCATTCTCGAGCCAAGTGAATGGTCGTGGTTTGCTTCCCCTGGTGAAACAAATCCGGCATATCACTCTTTAATAGCCAGATTCATAGCTATCATTTTGGTGTTGGTGTGCTGTATTGCCAACGGTGTAGCATAAGAATTGTTCGTACCAACTAACGTGTTTTGTTTACTAGCTGGCGGGTTAGTGTCCAGGTTTATTTGTACCTGCCCTTCATCTAAATTACCTGCCTCGGGTGAGTGGGTGAGTTTAATTCCAGCCCTGATGGTAGGAATGTATGTCCTTGTACTGCACTTTTCTCTTGCAGAGTTTTCACCAGGACAGCCATAGCGGGGGAGAGTCAGTATTGTTCCACACGTTGCCCATTTAGGACAGGTTTATCTTGTATATTTTTTCTACCACATGATCTATTATTTTAATATAATGGTGGGAAGATGGTGGCAGTGAAAGTTTGTGTGACTGCTGGAGACCTGGTGTGCACCAATAAAAAGGCCTCACCGCCATCCTGGACGAGTGCTACGGGGACACGGCTGGCGAGTGACGAGTGCCTGCCTGGTCAGGTGTCAAGCAGAGACCGGGAAGAAGCTGGGGGATGAGAGTGAGGGACTGAGCTGGACATGTGTGGCTTTTGCAGGTGGAAAAGGGAGGATGGCTGTGTCAGGGCCCTGCTGGGTTCACTGGAGCATGACTGCCCCGAATGGACTGTCACCTCCGTGTTGGCCCCTTTTCGGTATAGTGTTCCCTCATGTTCTGCAGTAAACCTTGCCCCCCTTCTGGGGGCTCTTATCTACACCTAGTGTCTGCTAAGTCTGCCTGCCCCGTGACCGATTGCATGCCCCTTCCCAAGGTGGAAAAACAGCGCTAAGGTGCTTGAGGCTAAAGTAACATAGAAGCCAGGTCTGGTAACAGCCTTATAGATGTTATACCAATTATCCATTATTTATTCCCCACAGATGTTACTTGAGATAAGTTTTTTTTTTTGACAGTCCTTTATGAGCACAGATAAGGTCGTCAATGAGGCATGAAAAAATACAGGGAAGACACCGTTTCTCAAGGTCATTGCAGACACTATCTCCATTATTACTGTATTATCCTATATGTACATTGCACATAACATTTCTACTCTGACCGTACTTTTAATGACCTTTCTATCTATCTATCTATCTATCTATCTATCTATCTATCTAATCTAATCTGCAATTCCCTCTGTATGGTGAAACACCAGACAAAAGCGATTTCACCAATAGTGCATTTTCCAGCAGAATTATTCATTGCTGGTAGTGAATTAATTCCAGGTCATCATCCCTTTCCAAGGACGCATTGGCAGGGCTCCACTTGGGAGTTACACCATCGACCATTGGGGTACACATTAAATTCTTCAGTTTAATTCCTCAGGTTATCTGCTGATGTCAGCTGGCTTGCAGGAGGGTTTAATCTCCCTCCCGTGGAGCGTACAGGGGGTAGTCAAGACGTTTCAAGTGGCATAGAAATCCAGGTGAAGGACGCTGTGGTGAAACACATGGGAAACCACTGTGGTCAACTGAGCCCGTTGACTTACTTATGGTTTGTGCAAACAATTCCCTTAAAGGGAGTGGGGAACAATTCAGGTAAAGAGAATGCAGAATTTCTTTTAGCCAAAATGCTGGCTGGATCTCATCCCTTTGACAAAGGTTGATTAAACAGCTGGAGGGTCAGTAGAGTGACCCTTGGCTTTCATGTGATTCCGCTAAGTACAAGCCTGGACCCGTCCAGGTCAATTCCATCCTATTAGAGCAGCCATGCATGTACATATATTACATGTGCAGCTGAGTGGAACTCCCATCTGTATCTGCTGGCATTTTGGGGGGAAAATCAGAGGTAATTTTGAATGGAAAATGAACTGAATCCCAAACTCTGATATCAGAGCTGCCTTTGTGGGTGATAGCTATTTAATTTCTAAATGAAGAGAAATCATGGCCCACTTTTATCGAGACTATTAAAGATTGTAGCTTGGGTGCTGTGAAGCAAATTAGACTCAATCATGGAAAATGCTCGTGCCTTCATTTTTGGAATATTGTTGAAATGTGTTTTTGGGACGGCAGGTGGGTTAACTAGATTTCGGTGCTGAAAACTGACGTATGGGGAAGGACAATTAGAGGTTGCGATGCGAGGTAATCAGTGTTTGCCACTGGCCATCTGGAGAGCTATCTGGCATGGCTGTCCCTTGGCTCACTGGTGGGCCTTAAGCTCACCTCACTGTCCTATGGACTGTGGGCCATGTGGACTTTTCCACCTCTCAAGGAATCAATTATGCTTTCACTAGGGCAGATAATTGTACAACTCTAATGTGGGAAAAGATGCAGTCGCTTCCGATAATTTATAGCTAATTTTTCCGAAGAGAAACCAACTAGTTGTCGTGAAGCTGCATAATCATTCTCGATAAAAGATAATTTCTTGGACCAGAGTTCTGCTTTATTTGCAGCCTACTGGAAAGAGAGGCTACTTGGCATAGCAGACAGCCTCAGATTTCAGTTTAGTGTTGTGCTAATTTGAGGAGACACTTTGCTGGTAACATCAGACACTCTATTGCAATCTTTGGTGTGTAAAAGTCATCAAAGACACTGCAGAAATTGCCTCCATCCCGGACTGATCATCAGCTGTGCCAGTACTGCTAACTCTGAGTAACCTATAAAAATCCAGATAATCAAAGATGAAATGGTTGAGGTCACCTCTCCTTTGGTCATCCCCGTCCCATTAGATGTATCACAGGTTATGAGGGTATTTAAAGGACAGTCTTTCTTCCTTTCAAATTGCTTGTATAATTGCTAACCTTGTCTTATTCCACAAACACCATGCCGTAACTGATAGCAATTTAGTTTGAATTACTCCTTTAAAGTTAATGAGTGCTAGGCAGGTTTCTTTTTCAAACTTCAGATCCTTTTCAAAGATATCAAGTGTCCTGTTTCCAGCTATTTAGAAATTAGGTAAACATCTTCCCAGGGTTATGTCTAGCCTTACAATCAAGACACGGTCAACATTAGTTATGGATTATTCCGGCTGTCATGACAACACATTAATGGATCTAGGAGAGCAATATATCAGGCGTATGTCATCATATTTATTTCATGGGTGTGTTGAGACACAACGGCCACTAGGTGGCTGCATTACTACAATCTCCGGTGATTTCCAGTAGAATAGTTTATTGCTGCCCTTGCTTAGATGAATACAAGCTCTCCAAATAAACAAGTATGTCTGAAGAGCCTGGTAGGAGGCAACCCGGAAAAAGTGCCATAACAATTTGATCCTGGCTGAATGGGCTTGAGGGTGGACTTGTTGGGAGGAATCAGTCCATTAACGGATCTGAACTTCTGGGACTTCTTAAGTGAAATCCTACAGATCTGTTCATTACGTAGGATAAAGCCAAGTGCACTTAGTACAACAGAAGCTTTAACCCACTGATTAAGATAAATCTACTACGGGAGATGGAAATCATTATGATGTTTACTAATTGGGATCAACCGCTGTGCTGAAATCTGTATACCATAATATATCTCATCAGCAGGGGAATCAAATTATGGGTTGGGGAATTATTAGCACCTTGACCGGACGTCTAAGCTACCCCATCAATGTCAGGCTGCCCATGCCATCCCATAATAGCCTCAATCACTTTATAAGCCTAAGTCTCGGTGTAGCTGTCCTGCTGATCCGCCTCCAACAACAGACCTCGTCCAACAGATGTATCGAGACCCGCTTGTGAACAGCTGGACTCATTACAAGCTACTGAAGCCGGTGGCGTCCTGCCCACAGAGACCTGCTGCGTACAGTGAGGACACAGCTCTCCGTGAGCCCTCCTGTAAGCTCACAGGAGAGGTGGAACCAGATTATATTCCACGGAGCATGCCCTTGGCCCCGTGGAGATGCAGGCAATTGACTTGCCTGTCTTAGCTTACCTTAGCTGCACTTTCTGGGTTGGTGTTCAATAACATTACTTGATTAGCCTGTCATTGCTCAGGATTTCCTCAGCCAGGCAAACTGACATTTGAAATAGACCAGAGCTTCTGCCGAAAGACGCCGGGGCTAATGATGAATTTACTCTAGATCTGTCATTTCAAAGCAGGTCTGTGTCGGCGACTGATCTTCAAATGTGTGCAGAAGCAGTTACGAATAAGACTATTGGTGATCAGACATTAAGGGATGGAGATGCAGGCCCATTAAGGAAGTAAAAGGCGGCATGATTTAGCGTATTGGTGCACAGAGGCAGAGTTCAGCACCTGAGTGGCTCTCCAGAGGCCTGTGTTGTCCAGACAATCTCTCCACAAAAGAGTCCCCTAGGGCGGGGGTTTGCCTACCCACCAAGCAGCGGGAGAGCGCCTTTTCTGGGCCTACCTATATTCTCAGCTTAATTTCACGCCCCACTCTCATTTACCGGTGCGTTTTTTCCCCTCTCTTTAACGACCAAGATGGAAATCTTTGAATGACGACTGCTTTTCCCTTCTCACAGTCCAAAAATAGCGACATTATGTAGCTGTTCAGTCACTCACGTCAGGCCCCAGGGCCACCCCAGAACCTGCGCATGCCTCCCACCTGACTAACAACGCCTTAGTGTGGTCAGCACTCCCTAACGCTTAGCTT
>JAODKM010000034.1:10992850-11004782 GCA_026780845.1 Petrocephalus sullivani
GGAAAGGAGGGAGGGAGGGAGGGGGAAAGCTTCCTTGCCTAGACGAAACTATTTATCTTCACAAGCAATTAAAGAACTGGAGCCAGCTGACACAGAGGGAGGCAAGCTCACTACAAGCTGGGAATTTATTAGATGCTAAACATTACTCTCGATTAGCCTAATCTTAACCTTAGCCTCGCTGGCAATCAATAGGCATAGCAAATACCTCCAGTGACAGCGGCATAAATGACCGGCTTGACACGTAAGGCTGCGGCCTTTGGACGCCAAGTCCGGCAGTATGTGACTCCGAGCTGTGCCGATCTGACCAAAAACCGATCAAAGCACAGGAGGCCGCAGAGGGATGGACGGGTTTCTATGGTTACCCCAGATTGCACACTGACTGGCTGTAATCCATCCATTGAGCTCTCTGAGTATTTTTTTTTTTTTACAATAGCCTCTCTTAATCACAAATAACAAGGAAAGTGTCAACCTGCTTATTCATATAACTCCGCTGCCTGTTTCGTCACAGATCTGTGTACGGTTGATATCACATGTCAGTGAAAGTGTGTGTGTGGGGGGGGGGGGGGGGGCAGGGCAAAGCGGATCTGCGCCGCGCGCATCCTCTGCCGCCTAAAATCCCTCAGGATACTGTAAATACGTTACACACTGGCCATCCTGTCGGCTGCCAGAAATAGAGATTCGGTACAGTGTGGGAAGTGCAATGGAGGAATGATGGGGCAGCGGGCAGAGTATCCAGCATTAGCTCTGAAAGGCCCCATCATCTGCATCAGCCTATTCTTCAACGTGAATGAGAGCCTAAGGTCTTTTCACATTAAACTGTAGTGTCTGGACATAAAATTATACGCGCAAGCACTGCCTCTTTTAAGCTTTTAAGGACTTTCTCAGCGCGCATTGTCTCTGTGGGTTTTCTGGGGGGGGGGGCAGTTTTTTATTTTAAAAGCCATTTATTTCTCAGTGAGCCCATTAAGCCTCGTGTGCTGGTACCACACCATTGACGGCAATAGAAATGAGACCCATTTGAAATAAAAAAAAAGGTTGCAAAAGAGGATTGTATGTGTCCTTTCTACTTAGTTGATCCCAGATTACTTGGTGATAAACAGAAGCGAATCAGCCGGTTGGTTTGTCACTGTTTGTTGTTTTGGATTTTTTTTTTAAGTAGTTATATTTTTAGAACAAAGGGGCCAGCAGGAGGCGATAGTCGTAGACATAATAATTGTTCCGATCTGCCCTTGCTGGTCTTGGGACATGTTTGTGAATGTTTCTGCCTGCGCCCTGGATAGTGCAGGCGGGGTCAGCAAATCTGGTGCCGCTCCGAAAGCTGGGACAAGCAAGCCGCTGACCCCCCCCCCCCACCCCACCCGACTCACAGTCACAGTCATCCGTGCAATAAAAGGGACAGGCTTCATCTGGCGGGGAGAACCCACCCCCCCACAATGAGCCTGCTCTGCGCAGGCCGGCAGATGACGAGGCCTGGTGCCAAGGTCCCACTGCCGCTGCGTGCTCAGGCTCTGCACGTCACCGTGGACGCCGGCTCGCTACCTGCATCGATGACTGTTCCGGGCGCCTGGGGGTGCTTAACTTGAACTGTTAATAATATCCAGCTATATTAATTGCATGTCTTTGGCGAGTGCTAGGATCCCAGCTAACAACGTTTTCTTGTCTGCATCATTTGGTATATATAAATGAAGGTAAAATGTCCGTGTGTAAATATATATCCATCCATCCATACATAAATGTTTATCCAGTATGGCCTCAGAGCGGTTTGTGTGTGGACAGTGGTTAGAAGGTAGATGATGTGTATCTGTGTACAGGATTACAGGAAGAGGCCTGGGGCCTGTCCAGGCAGCAAAGGATGCAGGGCTGGGGGTATACTCTGGACACTAGTCGATTTCAGGTTTATGTGGCTGGATAATTGAAGTGAGAGAATTGAATTGAATTGAGAATTACACTCAGTGGTCATTTGTTTTATTAGGTACACCTGTTCATTCATGAAAACAGAAGGCTCCCTCAGCCTTACAAATCATGTGGCTCCGGCTGCATATATAGAAACAGGGCCAAAAGGTTCCCGTAGCGTGCCGGCGGCTAAGCTACGGCACGGCTGCTCTCACCAGAAGCAGCCTCGCTCCCGGGATCCTCCTGTCTAGAGTTCACGGGGGAACCGTGATGTGAACGAGAAACATACAGTCAGAAGTGGTTCTGTTGCCAAAAATCACCTTGCTAATAAGTTCACAGGAGATTTGCTAGACTTGCTAAAGCTAACAGGAAGGCTGCGATAGAAATAAAAGAAAAACAAACAGCTCAGTACAACAGTGGGGCAGAGAAAAGCTTCTCCAAAAACTCATCAATCCTTGGAGTAGTTCTGAAGACAAAAGGGGTTCCTACCTGGCACTAAATTGGGTACCTAATGAAGTGGCCGCTGGGTGTAAGTTATAGTGGGTAGCAATGTGGCCTTGCACAGCCTTGACTTGAGTTCAGGTTACATCCTTCAATTCTGCTCTTTCCTAGGATTTTATTGACACAAAGTCAAGAAGCATGTGATTAGGTGCACTGGTGTCTCTAGGACGGCAGTAGTGTGTGATTAATTGTGTGAGCATGTTTTCTACCATAGGCTGGCATCCCTTGCAGGTAGTTATAGAAAATGGATAGATGTTACAGGGAATAAGCCATACAAAGGCAAAAAACTAACAAAGAAACATAAAGATTTTAATATTAGGCAAATATATAAATGTATTTTGTGGCAGTGGCATAAAAACAATATTCCTGAAGAATTATGCCCTGTTGTTGCGTGCACACTTTGGAGAGATGATTCTGAAAAGTCTGAAAAACTATATAAATGGATTCCAGACTGTACTGCTTGATGGAAGCTTTATGAAAGTTACAGATAAAAGGTCATCTACTTTGAGAAGCTGTGTCATTTTTTATTCCTGCTTTAGAGGGCAGAAAAAAAACAAAATAAAAAGTGCTTGTGTTTTCATCAGATTTTGTTGTTGTTGTCGTTTGTAGCTTTATCATGTGATAATCAAGCTTAAATAAATTCTGGCCTGTCAGTATGCAGGGATCAAGGGAATCCTTTCATGTAGGCCATCATTGCAGGTTTCATCTGTGACTGGGATTTTGAATGCTTTATTTTAAGCTGGGAGAACATTTTCCAGAAAGAGCTGAAAGTTTAAAGGGTTACAGTTATGTTAGGGCAGAGAGTGGCTATTTCATATGGGCTCAGCTGGTCCCTTACACTTCCCTGCGTGTTACTCAAACTGAGGCATGTGGCGACACCAGCGGGCCTTTGACAAGCCACGCGTCTGTCATTTCTGGTGCCATACGGAGAAGCGTGTCCAAGCCGGGGCCTTCGTGCCAGGATCCGCGGGACGGTTTACAGCAGTGGGGTTTTCCAGACCTTAAGAGGTCAGCTGAGGTGATTGGATGGCGTGTAAGAGAGGATGCCGTAGGGGCTATCACATGCACCACCTGAGACAGGGTGGGGGGAGGGTTGTTTTTTTTTTCCTCTCATTTCAAGTTCCTGCCAAGTGAGTCTTGCCTGATGCAGGCAGCTACTGGCTGCCAGCAGATCGCCCCAGCTGGGAGATTACCGGAAGGCCGGCCACTCCGCACTGGATTGTCCGGACGACACGGGCGAGATCCAGACACCTGGACTCTGGACACCTTATTCCAGAAAGAGGGAACATCGCTTTAGGAAGGGGTCGGCGCAGACCCCGATAACAGCGTGAGCAGAAGCTGCAAAAGCTGGACCAAATAAGGATAAAACGATTTTCAATCCTCTGCCTTCTTATGAGAATCTTCTGAGGAAACAAACTGGATTATCTCACCCTTTCAAACAGCCTGGTAGACAGCAAGACTCTTAAGCCAGCGACCATATTCTTAATAACATGCATTTCTGACAAGCTGGGCAATCAGTTAAGGGAATATTCAGTATAGTGCAGTTTAAAGTAGCAAATAGTGCTCTGCTGACCCTATATATGTCCTGCAAATGTATCAGTATATCACAGTGCAACTCCCTTTATGCCGGAGACTGGAGGACTGGAAAGTTGTGCTGAGAATTTCTGGGTAACATAAACCCATCTACAATCTTCCGTCATGAATATTCTCTCCTCCCACTGCTTGATTCCTTCTTCTTGTTTACTAAAGAAAGTGGGGGATTATATTGTCATTATGGCTCAAACAATCTCGCACAATGTAAAAACCTCTTTTTTTCAGTTTTAAAAATGTCAAACACAAATATGTTCTTCGGGCGCTGGGATGCAGATTTAAATGATACGCAACCTGCTTCATTTAGCTCCAAAAATAAATGACGAGGTATATTATTGGCTGTTATACGGTACGTGTTTGTCTTTAAGGGAATATTATGCCTAAACCATTCTCCCTGGACAAGAAAGACAAAATAAGGTTGTTTTTCCCCTCCATAAGTCTTATGGCACTTACGTTTTATTACAAAAACAATCACACTAACTTATTGTTTTAATTAAAATATTTTGCATGAAATGATTACAAATGATTATTATTTGTTCAAGTATTTCTTGGTGAAAAATTGCCTACAATGTCTTCCAGTGTTTTGGTAAAACACATTGGGGTCTCTTCACAACCTACACCCATGCCATTCAGTGGCTGCACTTTGCCCTGTTTTGTGATTAATAAAGATCCTTACCTTTCCTCCGATATCATGCTAGAAAGAGAAAATGACATTTATACTGTAGACTCAGGAGCATTCTTTGTGCCAGACTGCCAAACCTACTTTATAACTTTTAGCAAGACTTACTTTTTTTCTTGGTCACAGTGACCAAACATTCAACTATATTCTAAGTACTATGTTACTGAAGCCACATGTAATTGCTGATAGATTATATGCATACTAACAAACAAGCATTGACTCTCATAGGTCAATGTTTCCCAGTCCAGTCCTCGGGGACCAACAGTCAGTCAATGTTGCTTCCTGCCAGCTTCCTGCCAAACAGTACAGTAGGAAGGTGGAAGGAAGCAAAAATGTGGTCTGTCTGTGGGTTCCTGAGGAGAGGACTGGGAAACACTGTCATAGGTCATAACGGCCAATCAGCCTGAACCATCAGGGTGCAGCAATATTGTTCATAATTGTCACTGGGAAGTAAGCTTAGCTTCATTCAGTATTTGGGATCAGCGTATGTTCCAGTGGAGAGCACATCCATGTGGTGTACATTCACAGTTATGAACCGTGCTTGTCTTCCTCTAATTTGTGTCGCATTTCCATTTGCTTTCCCGATGAACCAGATGGCCAATAGAATGCAGAGACAGACGTTCCATTGCTATGAGGAGCATTTCATTGTGCTAACCTTATACATTAATGAGTGTGAATTACACATGTGATCTTTTATCTGTACGACTGGAGCAGACACAAATAAGCCTACTTTTCTTTTTTTCATGAGGATTTGAAAAAAAAATCTGATTTTACCAAAAGTATCAGCACACATTTCTGTCTTCTGCTCTTTAACCATTGTGTTTTGCCATTTTATCCATCCTTCCATCCATCCATCCATCCATTATCTTCCAACCACTTACCTTACTTATAGTCCAAAATACCGTTGTAACATTCATACTTCTGCTCAAGTGTTCCCAACGACTTCAGAACCATGGACAGGTCCGCAACCGATGGCGACTCCAAACTGCCTTTCTATTTGGCTCAAAACGTAAAAACTAAGCCCTTTCCAAATCAGATAGGGACTAAGGGAAATTTATTTATTGGGATATATATATCTATATCTGTTGTGACTTACAGTACAGTTACAGTTCTTAGCTAATATTGGAAATCGTGCGTGTATATATATATATGTGTGTGTATATATATATATATATATATATATACACACACACACACACACATAAATAAATATATATGTTCGGGCGAGTGTGTGTGTGGGAAAGAGAGCGAGAGTGTGAGTGTGTGTAGAGCGGCGAATCAGCAATACCCACACGCTGATCCCTCTCTCTTTTTACTCCGGGATACACATCTTGTTCCCCAGGCTCCAGGTAGCGGAGCTGCGAGCGATAAAGCCAGTGGCTAACGTCACTCCCCTCCAGTCTTCCATTCGCCACCGCCAGCCACACCGCTCCGGAGGACAGCCACACCGCATCCATTTTCAGCGCTACTTGAAATGTTCATCCAACTAAATCCTACCGCGTCTATTTCCCCGATTCCTCTTTTTGGTGTCGGCGAGCTGCTTCTACGAGGCGAGGTTTTCCCACCCTGGAAAGAGAGTATTTGAATAGGGAAGAAGAAGAGGGACAAAGTAGAAGATTGCATGCGCCGAGAATGAATTGTGACAAAGCGGCTACCGCCAGACTACAGCTATTGTAACTTGCGAGGGGGATCGCAGCGATAGCGCGCTGACATCGGGACGAGGGACGATCTTTTTTTCCATCATGCCTGTTCGGCGAGGTCATGTTGCACCGCAAAACACGTTTCTGGGCATAATAATACGGAAATTCGAGGGGCAGAGTAAGTATTATGCAAGCATGTAAACCTATATAGTATTGCACATGGTCTATATCTTAAATGTTCCAGTTAGAGACGTGTTTGCAGAAGGTGAAGCACCGAGAATATTAGCTCACACTTTTTTTATGTGCTGAGACAATCAACAATGGATGTAGTCGGGCGCAATTACGAGATGAATGACCGACCGCCTTCCTTTGTACTTAATGGAAAACCCATTGTTACTGCTTCGGTATAAATATTAATAATGCTTTAAAGCCTGGCAAATTAAAACACATTGTCAGTTGGGATTAAGACGTACGAAAAAAAATATATATAGGATCAATTACATGTCTGAAAAGCATTTGCCAGTGTATTAATGTATTTAACGCTGCGCATATGTATATAGGCGCACGCGCGCGCTGACAGTGTAACAGCATGACAAGTATATCAGTTTGTGTTTGTCAATGAAGTTATTTAACAGTGCAATGAAATGCAGTAAACCGTGCTGTCATTACGATATTACGATCCGTGCCTCTCAGGGGTAAGAATAAACACATGCACTTTAGTGCAAACTCTCTAGCTGTGGCAGTTTAATCCAGTGTTATTTATAACCGTGTAACTGTGTGGGCTGCATTTCTCCATATATAATAATAGTAATAATAATAAGAGTTTTATAGATTTTCAAAATTGTGTCCAGCCCTAACATGCTCCCATTTGCTTTACAGATAAGAAGTTTATAATAGCCAATGCCAGAACTCAGAATTGTGCAATCATCTACTGCAACGATGGCTTCTGCGAAATGACCGGCTTCTCCAGACCGGACGTCATGCAGAAGCCGTGCACCTGCGACTTCCTGCATGGCCAGTACACCAAGAGGCACACCGTCGCGCAGGTAGCCCAAGCCCTGCTCGGCTCCGAAGAGAGGAAGGTGGAAATCACATACCACCGCAAAGATGGTAAGCACTCCCCAGCACTCAGACCTGCTGCTTTCTTCCTGGTCGTCCTGGAGCAGACTCAATCCCTGCACCCCGCCGAAAGCCCTGTAGATGCTTTTCTGCTTGACCCTGCCACATATATAGGCAACTGAGAGGAGTAAACACTGCAACAGATCATAGTTATGTGCACTCCGAAACTACGATTTACAGCGGAACAGCTGACTGTCATGTTCCTGAGATTTGTGGCTGTATTATTTAGGTCAGTTGCGTGACCTGCCGGTGAAAGAGAAAGACTTAATCAAAGGAGTCGTATGTCCTGTTCAGGAGCGAGACAACTGACCTCTCACGTTGACCGGTGAAGCTACCAAGTAACAAAGAGATTGTATAACAGTGCGAAGGGCGGGTAACCGGGGGTGCGGCTGGTGCACTAGCAGAACATCAAACATTACCTCCATATGTTCTGTCATAGGAAGACGGCTCAGCGACATTAAAAAAAATATATATCTTTTCCTCTATTTCACGGCTGTCAGTGGGAAGTGTTTCCCTTTGAAATGAAAATAAAATAAAATTGTACATTGTGTGGATGGTGATTCTATTCCCAGGTGCCACTGGATCAGGTCACAAATTTAGGGTTGAAAATAGAAGGCGTTTCTGTGTCCCTAAATCAAGAGCATATTGGAGGCTTTGGAGACTTATGGAAGGTTTGTTGGGAAGCTCACAGAGGGAATTCCTAAGATTTCTCATATCGCATCACCCTGATTTAATCCAGTATTGTGCTTTTGAAGGAAATCCAAGGGCCAATGTTACTGGAGGCGCTATGGAAGTGCGGCGTTTTCCTGCAGCCCCGGTGGGGCGTGTGTCTGCCCTCACGCGCTCTCCATAAACTGATGGGTAGTAGTGTAAATTTTCCCAAATGACAGGAATAGGAGGTAAAGTGCCAACAAGATGGATGGCTCCTTATTAAACCACAAAACGCTGCCTGGAGACTGAGGGACGCGGCGAGGATAGGAGACACAAATCGCTGAGATACCAGTCAGTTCGCCACAGAGGCAGTCCGGCAGGCTGCACCTGGCCTAACTGGGTCCTTTGGTGCTGGTCAGGATTGAGGGAGAGTGGAATTGTACGGTCAGCTCCCACACAGATAGGAAGTGTAACTTTGGGGGGGGGCTGTCCATGGAGAAGCCAGGTGGGATGTTAATAATGGGACGGCTGGGGCGAGGAGGAGAGAACTGCTTCTTCAGACCTTTCTAAACTTAGGCCATTGGAATACACTCTCACCTGCACCCTCGCGAACACTGTTTTAATGGGGACACAAATGGCTTACATGATATTGATTTACGCTCCTGCTTTTCTGTGCAGATAAATCATTGTGGGCGCGCGGTGACGCCAGGGGTTGGTCAAGGCGATGGCCGTCAAAGCCCAGAGCCTTCGCAATCACGTGACAGTATTTTATCATCAGGGTTGTCAGAGGGGCATGGAGATCCTGGCAGATTCTGGGGGCCCAGCAATGTATAGGGGCTCCAAAATCACACATCCCTTCACCCCCCGCCCCACACACATACAAAATATAATGAGGGAACCCACCTCGGCCCCCCCAATGTGACATTTGGTCAGGTGGTCCCAAATTTCTAGCAATTTCCTGTTTCTCGTATTTATAAAAAAGCCTGGCGCTGGCACTGTAGGTTGTGGGTTCGAACCCCACCCATGCCCTGGTCTGTGCGCATGTTCTCCCAGAGCTTATTCCACCATCCTCCAGCTACTCTGGTTCCTACTGCAGTGTGGTGGTGCGCAGTCAGTCGGTGACTCTGAATAGCTCATTGTGTGTGGGTGCCCTGATATGGACCGGCATCCTGTTCAGGGTGCCCCTGCCGTGTCCTTTTCTAGAATGGGCTCCAGGCTCTCTGGATAAGTGCTTCAAATATAGATGGATGCACAATTTTTCCTTTTGGACGAGTTCTCAGAATGAAAATGTGCATGCAGGTGCTTGTTCAGCGAGCGCTCCAATCCCTGCGGAGCCTCCGGATGTCACAGCAGTGAACCCCCCCAGGCCCGAGGATTTCCATATCCCCGGGCTCCATGGTCGGGTCTATGACTTTAATTCATTGATGATTTTCCCTGTGTGGGCGCAGCTTCAACAGTTTAATACGCGCCACTTCATTTCCATGTCTATTCAGTGAACCATCAGCACAAAATGGATATTCCCTCAATATTTTTCACTGCATATTTTCTTTATTGTCTCTATTGGCTTTCAAGAAGTGTTTTGGTGGATGATTTTATCTGAAATTGACTAAAATAGCTTAAAGTATCACCTCTTTATGCTGTGGGAATTTTACTCAAGCACATCTTTCTTGGGAAATTTGCATGTTATTTATTAGGCAGATGCTTTTATCCAAAGTGGCATGCATTTTTTATGAAAGCAGGGTCAGACAGTCCCAGCAGCAATTAGGGGTTAAGAGTCCAGCACTGAAATCACTCTGCCAAGCCTGGGATTTGAAATGGCAACCTCCTGATCAGAGACGTGGCGTCCTAACCCAGTGGCCCGCACAGCGGCCTCGCGCCCGGCCTGCCCTCTCTCTTTTGGTTATCTGCCTCCTCTTCAGCTCCCCCACAAATGCGGCATCCTAACCCAGCGGCCCGCGTACTGGCCTCGTGTCCGGCCTGCCCTCTCTCATTCGGTCATCTGCGTCCTCTCAAGCTTCCCCCACAGACATGGCGTCCTAACCCAGCGGCCCGCGCACCGGCCTCATGCCGGCCTGCCCTCTCTCATTCGGTTATCTGCGTCCTCTCAAGCTTCCCCCACAGACATGGCGTCCTAGCCCAGCGGCCCGCGCACCGGCCTCATGCCGGCCTGCCCTCTCTCATTCGGTTATCTGTGTCCTCTCCAGTTTCCCCCACCGACATGGCGTCCTAGCCCAGCGGCCCGCGCACCGGGACTCATGCCGGCCTGCCCTCTCTCATTCGGTTATCTGCCTTCTCTCCAGTTTCCCCCCCCCAGACATGGTGTCCTAACCCAGCTCCCTGCGCACCGGCCTCACGCCGGCCTGCCCTCTCTCATTCGGTTATCTGCCTCCTCTCCAGCTTCTCCCACTTTCCCAGCATGGACTGTCAGTGCCTCACTTGGCTTCTCCTTCCTCATGCACAAGGATGGCATTTTCTGCACATTGCTCAACTTTCCCTGGAAACCTATCTAATTTAGTGATATTCATGTATATCCACGTATTAGTGGATTTTTTATTTCTTTTTTAACAAATGCTGTCTTACATTCCCACTTGTGCCTCTTCCCCCATTGGAATTGCGGACGTTGGATTGTTATGGACAACAGAGTTGCTTCAAAAAGATGTCAGTCAAACGTATGTGTGTCCCAATGGGCTTCTGAACCTGACTGGTACTGTTGGTAGGACAGACAGTATTTTAGGTAGGTTTTATATTTAGAGACTGAAGCCAGCTACAGAGATTGTTGTGAGAGAGAAAAAGCTAGCGAGAGAGAGAGAGAGAGAGAGAGACCAGTGTTCAGTTGTCTGGCCATCATTAAGCATAAATCACAAGGATCCAGCTGAGAGCTGAGGCCAAATTGCCACTACACATTACCCATGTGTCTATAGTGCATTTCTAAACCTCAGAATGGTAAGAGTCAGTCAAATGTTCTTTCCCTTCTTTTAAGAATGGAACTGGGCAAGTCATTCATCCTTTTATCACAATATAACTGGCTTTAACTCCTGCATTCCTTAAAGAAGGTATGAATCCAAGCAGCAGGTCTGCACAAAGATGAAATGAAGGTACTTCTGGCCTGCAGTGGATGGCTGACCTGCGTGTGTTTACCATGTTCCAGGAGGGACAGCCGCAAGCTCCTTAGCCTAGCTGTGCGCGTGCTCAGTCCGTGGCGTCTTGGGGATCTCTGGCCTCGTCTGTCCCCCTTTATGTGCTATAATTATAATTATGGAAACCTCACCTGCCTCTTTTTATTCCCTGGGGTTCTTACTCTTGATGCTGAGGCAACATGGTTTTTTTTTCCTCCCCTGATCTCCGCAGATCTCTTCATGCTGTCAGCATATTTGCAAAGCTGTCTGGTTCTGTGTTTCCCGACAAAGCACTATGTGATACTGCCATTCGCCACCATTCGAGATGGTGCACACTCACTCGCACGCACAGAGACAGAGGGATATCTGGTACTTGATTGCACTTTTGTACAACATCGGTTCTGGTTGCACGACCGTGCCGGACAATGATCCTAGCACCCCGCTCCTAGCCCCCCGATCCTAGCACCCCGATCCTAGCCCCCCGATCCTAGCACCCCTGTAGAGTGCTGCTTGGCAAAATAGCATCTGCAGGCTGGCGGATTCTCGCTATCTCCGGGTCTCCTTCTCTTTGTGGCTAGAATGGGGCTCGTGAGGGAAAATCAGCAGCACTGCTAATCACAGGGCCTCGCTACCTCCTGAATGGTCAGTCTCTAATTTCACACCGATATCAGCAGCACTGCTAATCACAGGGCCTCGCTACCTCCTGAATGGTCAGTCTCTAATTTCACACCGATATCAGCAGC
>JAODKM010000034.1:11023233-11046063 GCA_026780845.1 Petrocephalus sullivani
TGTTCTTATGTTCTTATGTTCTACTGCTATAACAAGTGTTACCACCAGTGTTACAATGGCTATTACTATTGTTAGTACTACTTCTGTTACTACTATTACTACTAGTGTAACTACTGCATTCACTACCACTCATGGTACTACTGTTACTACTGCTATTTCACTCCTAGTGTTACTACTGCTATTATTACTACTGCGGCTACTGGTCCTACTCTTATTCCTACTGTTACTGCTCCTGGTACTTGTGTTTTTACTAGAATGGCTTCTGCTACATGTACTTCCACTATTATGGAATCATGAATGTGTTAGAACATCAGAAAGCTTCATTCTTTCTAGAGTGGCCATAGAAGGACGCAAATATGTTTGTATCTTATGACGTCTTGTTTTAGGATTGGCAAGTTGGGTGAGGCCACGCCCACTGGATCTCAAGGGAGGCAGATTAGGCAGAATGAGATTGAGAACTTGATCTCTAATCCAGCTCTGCCGCTGGTAAAAACCCAGCTGTTCTTTCCAGTAGCCGCTCAAACTTTAGAGTACAGACATTGTAAACCTGGCTTGTGTAAATGGGGAGGCTAGGAAGAGCTGCAAACACCGAAACAGTGTACATGCTAATCCCCATCACGGGTCTCCCTTTAGCATTTTTAATAGCTTTCATATTTTCACTAGGTACTTTAATTAGTGAACTCATGAGATGGACCTAGAGAATATTACACTTTTATTTGTCATCTAATCATCGTTGTCTTTACAATAAAACCCACCAATGATGAGATTACAAGACACTGCCCCCCTGGTTTATACCCTTCTATTTTCCCATCATGCAAAGCATATCACAGTATTAGTGCATGATTTTGTAAAGCTGAACTAGCGTATGAACCAGACGTGGTATGTAATCCGAACGTAAATATCCTACACGATTGTATCCTTATACCATAAGCTCATAAGATCTCTGAATACAGGACGCATTTTCAAAAATCGTTCCAGCCATTGTCATATTGTCAGGACCATAGTAACTCCATATCTGACCTTGTCTCATAAGAAAAGAATTTAAATACTATATATTTATTGTGTTTTGCGTTTACTGCATCATGCACGTTGTGGATCCTTCAAAAAGTGCAGGGATTTCTCTGCAGGAAACACCTCTTGAAGCCCACGGGTTTTGCTTGATAGTCATAAAAGACAAACTATTATGTAAGTGTGTCGGAATTACAGAAGAACGCACATAACATTTGTCGAGTGCTTCTGCACTGGTGCTGGCGGCTAACGCCCCGATTCCGAAGACCTTTTTAAGCATTTACAAGTGGGGATTTTCCAGTATTTGTGCTGAGTGGCCCACGGCTTCCTGTAGGGTTAGCCCTTCAGATAAGCCCATCACTAGTGTAAGCCTCCTCACCTTACGTGATCCCACTGTTTCTGTTAAGCGCTCACAACATGGCATAACTGCGATCTTTAGCATCGAGTATTTTATTACCTGTTTATGAGTAGGAGGGCTGTTACCTTCCCACAATAAAGATGAAATGCAATTCATATTCCCATAAGTAGAGTGGAGTTTTTATACTGTATATGACTAAAGATAACCCTGCACCCAACATTAATGGATCAAGGAAAAATGTGAATGTGCAAGTAAATAATCCGCAAAATGAGAATGAAATACATATTTTTGAATCTATATTTTTTGCATCATGTTAAATTCAATAATTAAAATGAATGCATGTGCAAAAGTATTCTGATTTAGATTCAGATTCAGAATACTTTATTGATCCATGAGGAAATTATGTGGATACAATTGCTCCCGGACAGTAAGATCAAATACCAGTGACAAATAATACAAATATTACAGTACCAAAATTACAAATGGCTCCAATACACGGAACTCAATATACAAATAATATATATTAAATAAATGTGTTATATATTATATATCTATATCTATATATGTATATATTATATAGCAATATACAAGCAATGTCCTAATATATTACAAAATTAACTGTACATGTGGTTGAATTGAGGTGTATACTTGTGTATATACTTGTGACTTGAGGTATAGTACAGTGTAGTGTAATACTTATTACACTACACTGCACTACAAGTATGCACCTCAATTCAACCCCAATATTTCAACTTAAATATGTTTAAGTTGGTGTTATTTTGACCAATTTTGATTCCTTTTCACCAAAATATATGTGGTTTCTCCAGCTATGTCCATACTTTTTGCATACAGCCGATAAATAGTCATATTTAGTTTGATAAATATATCCATCCATCCATCCAGGTTTCAGGCATTCATCTGGGACAGTGTGATGGACAGGTCTGCAGCCAGTTGCATATATTAAATATGACTTTACATAAAGTTAATTACTTATCTATTAATGCAACCTATATTAAATGTTTATGGACAAAGGTGTAGGGACAGGACAGGCGAGGCAGGCGACTGCCTGGGGCCCCCATGCTGGGCTGATTACATAGTACATACTATGTAATTGGCCCATAGTAGCAACTTTATTTGTGTATTTTCACAAAAGTGAAAGCAAAGGAGTTTTGTTTATTACATTCTCTTTGTTGATATTATTAATTTAGCCTTCACACTAAAATAATGGTAATAAATTTGACCATGTCAGGGGAGGGTGTGTTGGGGGCCCAGCAGAGTGGTTTGCCAGTGTGCCTATAATCGCCTCTGGTTATGGTGGCTGTATTAATATAACACATTTTCCGTTGTCATTCTGCTTCCAGGATCTGACTTCCTTTGTACCACTCACATCATCCCCGTGAAGAATGAGGAAGGGGCGGTGATGATGTTCATCCTGAACTTTGACTACGTGCTTGACGATGGGAGCAGCGACCAGCTGGAGCAGCTCAACCACTCGTCCCCGGGCCGAAGTGAACCCCGTGAGTAAGCCCCCCCGGTGCCGCCACGCCAGCTTCGCCTTCCCATGAGCACGGGGGGCACGTTTTATTTCTACACTATGTCCATATTTGTCATGGAGACTCTAGAAACCAATTAGCTCTGGGTGAGAGTCTTGAAGGGGGAACAGTTGTTTGCGTTCAGTGTCCTCTCGAAGGAGTTGGTCGAATATGAGCTCAGAATTCCCTACCAGGTGTGTGCGTGTGAAATTTTTCCAGTTACAGGTGATGTGTCGTGATGGACTTTGGTTTATTCCGGGATGAGTCATGCCACACATTTACCCCAATCCCAACCGGAAGAGTCGGACTCTCAAAAGACATGGCACTGGTACCAGGGGCAGCACATTTGTACCGAATGAATAGAAATTCTGGAATAAACAGTATGGTGTGACTGGCAAAAGCTCATCCTAGGTACCTGTTGATTAGCTGCAAGATCAAGATAATTAAGTGTAATTACACGAAGAAAAGGGCTCATCCTTAGGTCTTTAATCATTTGTTTTCCAAGTGTAATTGCTTCCTAAGGTACAAGCAATTCCTTTTAAAGAGAAAGACGTCTCTGTGACAAAAGAGTTGTTTCAGACATGGCAGAGGTGAGAGAAATGACTCTGTTTCTCTGGAAAACAAAACCATATAATCGGAAGTGCAAAGCCGTGATTCTTATTAAGGTGACTTCACTTTGGTATGGTGCCTTTAGACCCAAGCTGTTGGCTTACGGTGTCCCTCACTGTCCTTGACGGGGAAGCGATTTGGTCCAGAGTTCATCCGAACTTCTGCTTCTCAAGCCTCACAAACCCATATGCCCCCTGTTTCCTTCTGGCGGGTTGGCGCCAAAGCCAAGTCCCTCCCCCGCCTCCCCAGTGGGGTCTGTGAGCTCCCATCTGTGCCCCCAACCCCTTCTGTTCCCCCTCCTGTAGAACAGAACCCACTCCCCAAGCCCAGAAGATCCATACTTAGCTTTCTGTAGATTTTCCACAAAATACAGGTGATCACAGAGCCTTTGATTAAAAACTTGAGTTCCCCTTATTATTCATTATTTCCTGCAAGGTCAACTTGCCGCTGTTATACTCGGCGTGAGTGTACCTTCAGCCTTGATGATTTTGCATGCATGTAAAATTGATAGTCTACCTTTGGAAGGCACAGTACATTCCTTGACCTCAAATTGCCTAAATAACTGGAAGCGCATGTTCTACGCTCTTCAGTGTTAGAATTTTTCTGATATGATTCTCTCGGAAGACGCTGTGATCTGACACCAGAGACTTTAGTAAAGCGGCTGCCTTATTTTTGCCTGGGAGGAAGGAGCAGAGCGTCTCGGATGACTGCTCCTGGATGGTAAAACCTGGCATGGTGTGGAGTAAAGGTTTGGAAAAATGGTGGAGCAAAATGTTGCCAAGACTATAAAAGATTTTTGTTCCTGGCTGCAATGGTTTTATAAATGGTACCAAGCAACAATCTGAAATATTTATTCCGCTGCATCTTTTTTTAATGTGGGACATTTTCAGCTATTCTCACGAGGCTAAATGCAGTTATGTAACGCAGAAAGCGAAGGGGCTTCCCCTGCAGTTTTTATTTATTTTTTTTTGCTCTTTCAATTCACATCTGCATCAGGCCAGCTGAACGCTGAGTGGGGGTTCCCGCTTTGCTGGAAATGAGTCAGCAGTGAGAGTGAGGCAGTGCTGGGCTGGCTTTAAGCCCACGTGGCCCTTCCATTAACGGGGACTTTGGCGATCTGCGGTTACCCTTTGCTTCTGGGACCTGCATCCCACAAGCTTCAACTCAATGGCTCCTCTGAGGTATGACCCCTGGAATTTAATACATTGGTGTGCAACGTTTACTTGGCAACTCACTGGGAGTACATCTCAGTATCTGCAGGCACCAGTGGGAGATACTCTGCAGAAACTCTGCACGTTTAACCCCCAGTTACAGAGCAGCATGATGCAGCACAGCAAAAAAGAATGCACTGACTCAACGCACTGTTTGCTTAACCTGCTACCGCAGGATAACGCGGCACGGCGCAACCCACCAAAACAGAGTGTGGGACGTATCCATATCCAGCACCCGCAGTGTGGGGAAGCGTCTAATGAGAGCGTGCTGTTAACACAGCTAATCAGAACTAATTGCTTGTCTCTGTGACAGAGGGATTTGCAGAGGGAAGAGGAGAAATTAGCACACAGGGAAGCAGATATGCCCTGCCCAGGGCCCAGGGCATGTGCAGCGCAGAGATTTTTTTAATTTAAAGGACCCTTTGTTCAGAACCACACCAATACAATGGTTAAAACGGACCAGTAAAAACCTGCCTTTCACTTTCAGTTTGGGATATACCAGGGTGTCGTTTTGTGATAACACCACTGTCTCCCTTTTCAGAGCAGGTAAAGGGAAGTCGAGGGTCCAGGAAGGTGATGGCCACTAATTAGACAAGAAAAACACTGGGCTGTTTGGTTGTAGGTAGAATGTGTTCAATTAAACATTTTATTCCCATACTCTTTGCTTAGCATTTATGATGCACTTGATATATTTCCTTATTTGCCTAAGGAATAAACATCCCAAAAGTCCCAAATGTTGCCTATATTAATAACTCTGTATTACATCTAAAAAACATTTTCTTGAATTATGTCAGCAGATGCCCTTGTATAAAATTATAAATAATGGGTTTGTGTAATTACGTGCTGCAAAGTATTTAATTATATATATATATATGTATAATGTTTGTGACTTGCAGATTTTATTCAGGTTAACATGAAAAGAGGCCCCTATTAGACCTGGCTGGTTGTCTCGACTCTTAATGGCCGGGATCAGGATGGTCACATTGTGAATTGAACTATTTGTATTAGACACTTTAGATCCTTATTTTATCATCCACAGCAGTGACTGCTGAGAACGTCACACTTTCATTCCAGCTGCAGTCGTAAGGCAGAGTGAGTCATGCGGCATTATGGGCATGTTTGCTCACTGGCGCAGGAAGCTTGCTACGTATCCACTGTGGGGGAGACTGTCCTCTCTCCGTGTGATGCGGAGACCACCCGCTTTCAGCTCGAACGCTCAGCTGGGGCGAGCCGAGTCGTTCAAGAGGAGGTCTTACAGTTTAGCGATAAATTAGCTTTGTGTGTTACGGGGGCATTAGCGCATAACGTATAACTGAAATTGGCACGCTACTGCGTCCGGCACCCAGACATAAGGTAGAAAGCGGCAATGCTATGTGTGAAATCAGCAGGTCTGCTGCCAGTGAGGTTCGGAAAATGAAACAGGAAAGTTTTGCTATACCGTGGCTAACAAATGGTGACTAGAATGTTCTTCTATCTATTCAGACCGGGCTCATTCCCCAAAATGCATTCTCATGCCTTTTTCCTTCCCCCGCGGCGTGTTAAGAGACACTTGGTCTGTGATGTATTGTGAGAAGCATCCTTCTGTCGTGTCTAATGAGCACCCGGCGGAGCGATAGCTCTCTGCGAGACCGTAGGCAGCTTTACAGATGCCCTTGGCGCTTATCGTGTAGCTGTACAGGGGCCGGGTGTCCCCAAAGCATTTATTTTGCCTTGAGGTTCAACTCTGCATTCTCGCTGGGTCTGGTGATCTCTCCTGCAAGTACTACTTAGCCCGCACTGACTCTGTGGCCATCCTCGGGAGTCGGGAGTAGTGTTACATTTGATAAGCCACACCCATGTGTGAGCTATGGATTTACTCAGGCCTGAGACTCGGCTCTGTCTATCACTATCACTCCTTTAAGAGAGAATAAAAGAACACAATTCTTAATTTGACTTTTGAGTAGTACTGCATAAAATGAGACAAATTCGCTCGCAAGCATTAAGGTAGACATACGAGTAGGTACCGTAGAGGTAAATCTTATCATGGTTGGGCTTGACGGAGTGATGATCCACAGTGTGGCTTACTGACAAAAGTAACTCAAACACATGAAATAAAATGGTCAGAGCTCAAACACATGACACATAACATGGGGTTATAACAAAGGCAGGTTGGCTACACGAGGAGAACCTGAGGCTGGAACTACAGCTTAGGGCAAGCAGAGGGAACACAAGCAAAAACCTACTACAATCACAGCAAGATTAGCGAGGCACTCAAACACATCAGAGACCATGCAGGAACCAAACATATTGACCAACAGGGGCACAAAGCAAGGACAGGCACGTATATATATACACAAGGGTAACAAGGGCTAAACAAGGAACAAGTGTAAGCCATTACAATCAACCCAACACTGAACACTAGGGGCGACAAGAAGCCGGTGTGGGCCATTGACACTAAACCAAACAAGAATCAGGGGTGGATCAATTCATGATCGAGAAAGATTAAAACATGAGGAACGGGATGGCCATCGCCATCTACTGGCCAAGCTTGGAAATGATAGACAGGACAGGGCAGGGACTGATCCTGACACTTATTTATAGAATAAATATAAAATAAACAGAAGTCAGAAGACAGAAATGGCTGTCACAGAAGATATGGCAAAGGAGATTATGTAAAATAAACATAAATGAAATAGGAAAACAACGTGTCACTCTGTTCCTCAGAATATGCCATGGTGGTGAACCCTGGTTGTCACTCTATGCTAAGCTGTCGGACTGCAAAGGGGAAGAAAATGTTCTGAAACCGGTTGGTGGCAGTTTTGATGCTGACTTATCTTCTGGCAAAGGCTCTGCTGTCTACACTGTGGTGACGTCTGCACATTAAGAAACAGCATATTTAACTTCACTCATTACCATATTTAAGAAGAGGAAATTATGTTAAACATATAATCATGTCTTCAATCAATCGGCTATTTTGTCATGAGTGCATTTCAGGATTTGACTCATGTTCCATCTGCAGGATCTTGCACGAGAATAGTACTGTCCCTGGGCCTTTTGCTTCCTCCCTGCAAGTCAGGAAACTTATTTTCTTTTATTATATGTGCATTTTTTTCAGAGAAGTAAATAATTCAGCCCTGTCAAGTCCTTATCCTCATGGTGAAAGCTTTGCATTTGTTTTAAAGGTCAAACTGGAAAAATAAGATCCAAGCATCTAAAGAAATGAATGAGAATATAATCATTCAAGGCTGCTTTATTCAATATGTGTTTTTCTAGGATGTGATTATAATTCTGCAGTTGTATATAAGCCTACAATGTTTTATTTTAAGCAGGTGACAAGGGGGTGACACGGTGATTTTATAGCCAATGTTGTAGTCTCATATCTCTGGAGCTTGAGGTTCTCAGCCAGGTCCTGCCCAGGGCGTTTAGGGGGGTGGAGCCACAGGGCCATTGGCCCCAAACGAAAGCTGATTGGCCTCTGGTGGGCTCCTCCCCTGTCATATCATTGGCTAATGATAAGATTGACCCATGTGTACAAATTATGTTTCCACTTATGCCTCGACCTTAAAACATTCTTAAATCCCCCTTGGGTCCTGCTTTATCTATGTAGTATTTGCTACAGGCTGGGATTAAAATTCAACCCTGGGCATTGGGGTCCTCTACGATGAATTTTGCTGACTGGGGGTGGGGGGGACACACACCCATCGGGCCATCAGAAAAATGCCGGGTATGCCAGATGGCCAGTCCAACTTTGAGTGCTCGAATGATTCCGCTCGGTTCCTTACTCCCATATTCCCTATAATTTGGTTCAGGAGGACTGGTGCCTCTAAACTGCAGGTAACATCCCACCTCAGGCCTTTTTCTTGACTAGACCCGCTACTATTCAAAATGGGTGTGTAAGCTACGAAAAGGGGTTAGGACATACTATAGATGCACTTGCTAATAATATCCATTGTCTTTCTCCTTCAGGAAAGTCAAGGTTCTTCCGATTCCGGCTTCCCGCGTTGAGGCTTTTGGGCGTCAGCAAGCAGTCACTTCCTCAGGAGGACCCTGACAGCGTCATGATCGACTCCCCGAAGCTCAGCGATGACGTCGACATCACAAAGGACCATAAATCTCCCGCCAAGGAGAGCTGCTGTGTCTCCGACCCCGATGACACCCGAGCCCTCATCGCCTCGGGACATCTCCCCCCCTCCATTAACGAGTCTGGTCCGTTGGACCACTCCTCTCCGAAATGGCAATGGGACAGACTGTACCTGGAGCAGCCCCCATCTCCCATGTGCCTGGGGCGCTCCTCTTCCCACCAGAGTATGGGCAGTATGAGAAGGGCCTCCTCCGTCCAGGACATGGAAGGGTTCAGCTCCAACTCGAAGAGCACTTTCAGAGACAGGCACGCCAGCGAAGGTACCGAAAGACACGCCGTGTCCATATTTTCCTAGAGCCTCAGATAAGCCTTTCCCATAGATTTATGACAGTGGTGCCTCTACAGACAGGGCTGTCCACGTGACCTGCCAATTATCGTAAAATGACGAAGGTTTCGCGCCATTACTTACATCACCTTCAAGGATGGCAGCATAATGACGCTGAGCTGTTGCAATAAATTATCTCTGAGGCTGTTACGGGAATATGACGCATAAAGTAACTGAGAAATCCATCTTATCTGTCTCTAGTATTTTCTATTACCGCCCCCCCCCCCACCACCACCACTTCTTTTCTGCTCACCATGTCTTTCTGCATTTCAGACAACGGTCGCAATATCAAAGGTAAAGACACGCTCCCTGCATGTGCTTTCCATGCTTCCTGGCCGGCTAGCTGCATGAATTTATTGCGCAGTGACTTGAAAGTAGAGCAGGTGCTTGTTGGCCACATTGCTGCGTCTAACTGACAGACGTGCATTCTTATGTCGTTCCTGAAGATACCGTACTCGATGTAAAGCTCCCGTTTACCCTAGTATAATTTTTTTGACTCTTTTCTTTTTCAAAGCTGCATGAATAAAACAAGGTTTGCTTGAGGTTTTTTTAAGACCGTCAGTCAGACAAAAATACTGTGTCTGTCTCCCGAGAAGAAAAACAAAAAATGAGCTTAGTTTTAGTGACAATAAGAAAATGAAAAGCATCTGTGTGATTTTTGTGGGTGTTTTTTTGTATTCAGTGTACTCCATCTTGCGATGTCAGTTTCTTAGAAGTGGCCACACAAACATGTAAATGTAAAATGAGCCACTTATGTCCTGAATGCAGGGATGTCAGCCCCCCCTCGTTTGTCCCAAATGTCTGACTAAACATGTCCCGTCATGTGCACAACTTTCCCTTGTATTATTGTTAATGAATAATTAATCAATACTAGCCACTTGACACTGAATAATGTAAGAGTAGTCAATATATAATTCTTCCCCTCACTATTTAAAAAACTTTTACCAAAGAATGTAGTGATTATGATTCAACCACTTCTAAAATGATTTAGAAGTTAGATCTAGTTTTCATTAGTAATCCCGTAAAGCCATATTTTCTACATTATGTGTTAAGGTAGTGCACATTGTCCCAGTGGTTCTACTGAAAATAACCACCTCCCAAGGTTCAGACCTTATTAATTTATATTTCCAATTCACTATGAATTCAAAATTCACTAATGCCAAACTAGAGCACCTGGAACATCATCACTGTAGCTTGTGGGCGATTCCTGAGTTTATCTTTGCAAATACAGTGGGAAGTCCTCTGTGTCCTTCGTCTAGCTTTTCCTGTAGCAAACCGCAGCCACCGCAGGATCTCCACACGTAGCCATTGCAGTAGCAATACTCTCCCACCCTGTGACCCCAGTGAATGTTGCCGCACTTCCCCTCCCCCGACGCCGAGTTAGTCCTAAAGGTTTGCTTTTGGTTATTTTTCATTTCCCCGGTAGCTTTATTTTTACTGTCTTCCTTTTCTTTCTCCTTGGAACACTAGTGTCCCGTTCCTGGATGGCAGGGGGTATGGCCTGAGCTTCTACTCTGTGTATCATGTGACGCACTTAGCATGCGGTCCGTCAGTGGCATCGTTTGTGTGGAAAACCTCCCCCCCCCCCCACTCGTGCTCCACATACTATGGTTGCTTAAAAATAGTGAAGCAGGTCTTCCTGGGGCCACAGGGCAGGAGATCCTCCACCGCTTCCAGCAACCGCATGTGCTACCCGCTCCCCCTTCTCATCACTCTCACCCGTCCTGAATGTCTGTGTTGACAGTACCCGGTACCGTAAAACAGTTCTTGATGTTGACGTCCGTGCTTCTTCTACACTCTAGAACAGTGTTTCCCTGTCCGGTCCTTGAGGACCTGTAGACAATCCGTGTTTTTGCTCCCTCCCTGGATGCTGGTAGGGAGCAAAAATGTGGACCATCTGTGGGTCCCAGAGGATTGAACTTGGGAACACTGCCCTAGAAGAAGACTTATTGCCTGCTTTGCCAAGGGGACATTCTTGGAGTTTTGTCAAGCCATAGAATTCTGAAGTGGTATTGCTGCTTAATTCAAATTCAGAGCACATTTTGAATTACATTCACATCCATTTCTGTATGCTTCTGCTCAAAGTGGTCCCAACACTCTTGTAGACAAAATAAATATGTTTTTTTAAAGTTTAAAGGGTTCGCGGACCTAAAATGCATATTTGTTGTTTCCTGCTCCCCATTGAAAGCCTCAGATTCAGGCTGCCAGTGTAGACGTCCTGCTAATGGCGGTTGAAAGAGAAGGGACCAGGGATCAGGGACGGATAGGTGAAGAGGCCATTGCTCAGCCTCCAATCCCCCTCCGCTAAGTCAGAAGATGTTCTCATTTGTCCCAGTGCCCATTTCCCATGTTTGTGTGTTCCAGGTCCATTCAGCCATATAAAGTCCAGTCTCTTGGGTTCCACCTCTGATTCCAACCTGAACAAGTACAGCACCATCAACAAAATCCCACTGATAGCCCTGAACTTCTCGGAAACGAACAATGATAAGAAGACCGTGTCTCCCCCATCCTCCGAAAAGACCATCATCGCCCCAAAGGTCAAGGACAGGACGCACAACGTCACCGAGAAAGTCACACAGGTAGCACTGTGCCGACAAGCGTGTAATTATTCAGCAGAAAGTGCAGTTTCATTCTTTTTCGATCTCCACTTATACATCATTTTTTTATGAGCTGAAGTGAAGAATGTTTTTGTCAAGGTGGTTTCTGTCTCATACATTTTGCTTGGTAATTACCTGGAGTCAAAGAGGCCAGCTTTTGCTGATGATTGGTGGCTGGGGTAATCCCCATGGTGCGTATTGGACCATGTTAGGCTCTTTCATTTTAAGTGGTAAAGTCTCTATGTGTGCGGCGTTTTCGAATTTTGTTGATTCCCCCTGGGTGCCCCTCTTGCCTCCTGCAATCCAAAAACATGCAGTTAGATGACTTGGCCCATCTCAGTTCTAAATACACAGTATACTGTATGTCCCTTTGTGGTGTGACATTCGTCGGCTGATTGCTCGTGAATTCCGCAGGGTCTCTTCCCATATTTATGCAAATATCTTCACCAGGTGTCAGTAGAGTGCCACTCCTTCACTTATCATTTGTATAATGGATGAACCTCTTGATGAAGGCCACACACTGATCATACCTCTAGGAACCATGAGTTTCTGTCACTCGCGTAGCCTGTCCCACTGCCCCTGCCCGCTGTGGCATTCCGACCACATGCTCGCATTGTGGGCCACACTCTGATTCATTATGTTGCAGAAATTTAAACTACCATTATGATGTTGTATGATCCCGGTCGGAAAAAGAAAAACAAGTAACCAAAATTCCTGTACAAAATAGTCGCATGTCTTTTGGGTCCTTGAACAAGGCCCTCAACTCCCTGAAATTCTCTAGGGGTGTCGGATAAATGGCATGACCCTGCACTCCCCCAGGCTTTGCTCTCAGCTGTGTATATGTGTGTATGTGTCAGGACACAGGAGCGCAAGATGGGATGTGTGGAAAGCTGACCGCCTGATAATGAGTGGAATGTTCAGATTCGGTAAATAATAATGTCCAGTGAATAATGTAGGAACCTGCCAAACATGGCAGCTAGCAGCAAGAAGACCCCATGGCCTGACTACTCTCCTTTGAGCATTCCAGGAGGAACACTTGTATCAAATCACTTTTTTTGCTTTGAGACCATCTTTATGTACTGTGCTCAAAATACATTCTCACAATACGAAGGGAGATCTAAAAAAAAGTCCCCCCCAGCATTTCTGGTGGTTCATTCATGGAGAGCCACATGATTTCTCAAGCAAATTTGACATTTTCCCCGTGCCTTCCACATCCACTTACAGAGCTAATATTATTATTTATTCTGCGGGAGCCAAGTCTGAAAACAATGGTTAGATGTCGACGCCAAATAAAATCGTGACTTGAAACTTGTTGGTAGAATGCTTGGCAGTCACAAGTTAATTATGTCCCTGTGATTTCTCATAATCCAGAAGCCTTATATTAAATGTTCCGCTATCCATTATTTTTACCTTTAAATAATATTTTCATGAACGTAAAGCCATGTCAGCTGTTTTGCAATTTTAGTTAGTGTTGCTGCTTATTGTTTGCAAAGGCAGTCTGCAATGAAGCTTCCTTAACACTTAAACTTCTCTGGCATCTGTGATGCTGAATTTATTTATTTATCGACAATGACAACCCATTAAACCGAGAAAAATTTTAGCGAGAGTCGGGTTTTTGCACTGAGGAATGTCCCGTACTTTGGAATGTGGCCCTTAATCCTTTAAGAACGACTGTCTCCTGGCTGAGAAAAGCCACTATATACATCTATAGGAAATAAAATGTATGATTCATGTCCCCCAATTTCACAATTGTGCTGAATATACACCAAAAGACTGCTGTATTACTTAGGACAAGAAGACTTATGTGGACAGAAGCAGGTAAAAGACGGACAGCTTGCCACCCAGAAACAGCTGAATAGGACAGCCATTTACTGTTATTTACCGTCCCAAGTCATATAACGATACCATGGATATCATTCATTTCATGAATTTACCAGCGACCATGAAACATAGAAGAGTCAGTTTGGATGTAATTTAAATTATGTATATACAATTATATCCAGTATGCTAATATCAAAAGCGGGATTTGAAATTCTAGGTATATTTATGTTGTATTGAAAATACACTGTATGCATCAGTATATAAAAAAAAATATATCACTTTGCATGACTGGCAACAGGTGTTTCCCACCAATTAATCCTTGTAATACAGCGAAGAAGTTGCAACATAATTCACCATAATTTATATTAATATGACAGCTGGTGACGCTGTTACTTCGTGATTTAAAATGTTTTACTGGCCCATATTAATAAAGATATTTTTACATGACATGCAAAAACTTTTTCCTCACACAATTCTGCTAGTTTATTTTTAAAATTCAGGCCTACAAGTGTCTCCGTCTGATGGCAGCTTGCCCTTCACTTCTCCACATGCTTATTAGATTTATAGATTGTTCACTCAGCACGTTTTACTTTGCATTACAACTTAAATTTCTACTGTATACTTTCTTCTGTTTTGGTACTTTTTGCTTACTGTACAAACCTGATTATAATACCCTGAAGTTGTTTTTTTTTTCATAAAACAATATGAATTTAACAAGGTGAATCATGGCTTGCTGTTCCTTACTTTGTAACTCATTATCTGTTACGCTGTCCCCCGGTGCTCGTATATTCCTGTACGATTGCTGACGCGTGCTTTGGTTCCGATACGCTTCTTTTGATGAAGCCGCTAAATAAAATAACACTAGCGTAACGCGGAGGCGATTCTGCTATAAAAATAAATGCAATGAGATGCAAATGAAATTCGCAGCGTCCTGCGAAGCGTGCGTTGAGATGGCTGGTCGCCCTCGACGTGCTTTCGGGCTTTGCCTCGCTTCCCCGCACACCTCGTAATTACTGCCGTACCCCAGAGCAGGGTACTTTACCTGGGTTGCTCCGGTAATAACCTGCAATCTAAATGAGTGTGTGACAGTCAGGGGGGCGAATATTTCAGCCACTTACCAGGGTAATTACCTCGTGTCATAGAGAAGGAAAGTGCTGGTTTTATTGCTCGTCCTCCGCATCACAAAAATACTTTAATTCATATACTAAATCGAAAGCTCCCTGCATGGTAATTGTTCTAAACATAGCATAGATGCTTATCCCGTGTCCTTGCTTTGTTAAATAGGTTACACTTCTCAGTAATCCCCATTCTTGTTTACAGCCAAAAAGATCCACACTGATCCAAATAATAGCTTCTGAATTGAAATATTGTTGGCACACTAGCAAATCTGAAGCAGTCCATAGAAAACACTTTGTGTCATGGGTTATGAGCTTGCTTTGAGGTTAACGGTGGCCTTCTGTTAGGGTGGATACACAGAGAATAATTGGTGAAATCATTCATAGGGCATGATATGGCTATAGCATTATAAGATGCATTGTATGACAGCTGTAATAAAACGGTGCGATATTTATACTGCTTGCTCATCTAAAAAAATATATAGAGACAAATTTACAGCAAACAAGCAGATAAACAAGCTCTGAGATCTGAACTCTTGCCCCAAGCCAAAATTAGTGATCAGTGCCTCTTTTGATTTCTGTAAAGGTGAAAATACTTTATGTTCATTAAGCTCAATATTATGCTGAAAACCTCAGAAGAATAGAAGCAGAAATACCTAAAAGGACTATTTATCTAAACTATTTAGATAACATGATGTTTCATTGCCAGTGCCAGCTGTCCCAGAAACCCATTCCAGGATGACTGAGTGGAGGATGGATGAATTCAGTTCAATTCAGTTTTTTTTTATATAGCACCTTTCACAACAGAGTTGCCTGAAGGCACTTTCCATGGGTGTGTTGGTGGTACATTACATCATCATTATGACAAAGTCATACAAAAAATGGGACGGAAAGGGAAGATGACTAAATGAAAGAAAGAAAGCCAGATGACAATGGAGGAGAGGAACCAAAAACTCCCAAGTAGGGAGGAAGCCTTTGGGGGTCCAAGGTCAACTGGCTGCCCAACCCCCCTGGGCATGCTAACAGTATTGAAAAACAAAGAATGGGCTTGTTTGCTAAGACAAAGGTGAAAACTGTGGTTAAGGGCAAAGCCAAAGTCCATCAATGAGTCAGTTCTCCATGCCAGCCTGTGTAGGGTGGCAGATTGAAGTCTCAATATTACGCGTCATCGGTCATATCCATGGTATCGCTATTCCGTGGGACTGAAACAGGACTCCAGCTCAGATGGTGACCACCCCGGGCACCCTGCGGACATTTGGGAAGGACGGCAGAGAGCATGGGTGGTCAGAACATACATAGACACATTAATGGACACAATACTGAATGGTATGATGGATGGAATACTAATAGTGATCTGTCCTCCTAAAAACAGCTTGGGGCGGTGTTTGCTGTGTGGTTTAGGGCTCCGTGTCTATGATTTGAAGGTGAGTTGTTCAAATTTTGTGTTCAGCAGAGCTGAGTTCACGGTTGGGCCCTTTAGCAACGCCCTTCAGAGATTGTCTGATGCTACTTGCTCAATAGTACCAATCTGTTAAATAAATAAATGCAAATAGCTTAAAACGACTTCCTGCTTTATTACAGGTGCTCTCGTTAGGAGCAGACGTGTTGCCCGAGTACAAACTGCAGACTCCACGCATCGACAAGTTCACCATACTGCACTACAGCCCCTTCAAGGCTGTGTGGGACTGGCTCATCCTCCTGCTAGTCATCTACACGGCCATATTCACGCCCTACTCGGCCGCCTTCCTCCTCAACGACCGGGAGGAGCAGAAGAGCCGCGAGTGCGGATACTCATGCAACCCGCTCAACATGGTGGACCTCATAGTAGACATCATGTTCATCATAGACATCCTGATCAACTTCCGCACCACTTATGTCAACCTCAACGACGAGGTGGTGAGCCACCCGGGAAAGATCGCCATCCACTACTTCAAAGGCTGGTTCCTGATCGACATGGTGGCTGCCATCCCATTCGACCTGCTTATTTTTGGATCCGGGTCAGAGGAAGTAAGCATCAATCAGTTGAAACAGTAACCTTAAAAGAAAACCGTTCTTGTTTAATCAAAGTCTGAGCACATAGAATTTAATTTCGTAGTCTTAGATCTAAGTCAACGCTAATGGCTAACAGAGTATTAAATGGAATGTTAATGTGGCTTAATGGTCTACAGAACTGCAGTCGATACCACATTTAAATGAGGCACAGCTTCCACTGCTGTTGATCATTCTGCAGTTTATCCATGCTGAGCGGGAAGCCAGAACGCTGTAACTGGTCATGGTCTCCCCCCACCGGTAAGATCCGCTTCGTTCGTGGCCCTCTGGAGATGGATCGCCAACATGGGAGACGCTCGATAGCCCCGGATAATGATAATTCCTCCCTGTTTGTTTCTGAGCTGAGATCTAACGGGCAGGGGGATCTTCCTCCGTCAGAGCTGCAATTAGTCAGCCTTTTGTCCTGCTTTCGTGACACACGTGCGGCGGAGTCCCTCGTCTCCTGAGTGCTTTTTGAGTGTCAGCGACAAATATAGACACGGATGGATAAAGGCCCCTCTCGCGGTCAGCTGTGCGTTTCTGTGTTTGCAACCGTAATGAAATGCTAAGAGTCAGTTAAATAGGTTTATTTAAATTTGTTGATGTTTGACTGGGAGTAAAAGACCAATATGTGTCATCTAGAAAATTAAATTTAATTCAGATGAATCCCAAGTATAATTATCCAAAAATGTTTACCAGAGATTTAATAACAATATTAGGAGACGGTTTAAAAAGAGCATAGAAAGATAATGCTTTTTTCCCCCCGAAAAACTTATGGAGAGTAGCCAGTGGACTGGAGTCAAAGAAATAAAAAAACCTCAACAGTAGGGAGAGGAGGAAAGTGAGGCTGGTTGCCGGCCAGCTGGCCCAGTGAAGCCCTGCCTGCGTTACTGTCAGAAGAAGGTGCCTCAGTGTTGTTAACACGAATAGGGTTCTGGCCTGCCTTCTGTTAGGTAGTCCAGTGATGTAATCAGAGGAGGGGGGTGGGCTTGCAAATATCTTCCATTATGTCATTGAAGGGACTTCAGTTCGGTGTCATTATTTTCAGCAAATAGGGCAGCCTGGTGTTTCATCGAGCAGCACCATGGCCTCGCACCACTAGTATTGTAGCCTAGCCTTGAGTCTTGCTCCATTTGTTAGGCGTTTGCATGCTTTCCTGGTCATGAGGGTTACCATCAGGTCCCTTCCTCCCACGGCCCAAAGCCATGCGGATTGGTTAATTGGCTTCTCCAAACTGCCCGCGGTGTGTGACTGCATGCACCCTATGATGGATCGATATCCCATCCAGAGTGTACTTCGGCCTTATGCCCTGTTCTACCTGGAATTATGTCCAGGCTTCTGCCTGGATAAATGATAGGGAGATGCATGGTTCCGATGACATACAGTGTCCGGCTCTCCCCTTGTTGCCCCTGGGAGCTGTGCTGGCTCCCCGGCCCCCCGCACATCGACCGGCTTACGCCCCTCCGCCCACGTCCTTGCAGACACATTCCCCACTCCGTCCTTTAACTGGTGTCCTAGCTGCCACAATCTCCAGAGCCCACGAGTGACATGAAAACATTTTGAGTGGACAAGGAGCCTGCTGACACTACAGCTAAACTTACACTGCTGATTCAGCAGTTAATTTCTCTAGCCGATCACAGTTTTTACCCTCATTTCACAAAGTCAGCAGCAATTTCACTAGCATAGTTCTGGCCCCAAACTACCGGGTTTCTGCACATTCTCCTGTATCTAGTCCTTGTGCATTGTCTGCAATTAAGACCGTCTGAAATGTCTGACGGCATTTACATTCTGCTGTCAATAACTAATCTTTTGACTAGGCCAATTGGCAACCGGCTGCTTGTGCTAAGTCACATTTAGTTAGATCCTGACTAAATTAGGGTAAAATAAATCTTCCTCCTATTCAGGCCTCATTCTTTCTTGGCACAAGAATGGAAAAATCGGCTTTAATTGACCATTATTTATATGCATGCAGACATAGCATTCCAGTGCAAGCTGTTTAGTCATTTTTTTTGGCTGTCCTTTTGGGGAATTTGGCTCTGGCCTAACGATGGCGGGCATGATCCTGCCAGGACCTCCAAGAGAATCGTGTACTCCTGTAGGTAGAAGCATTCAAGAACATGTAATTTTGAAATGAATCAAGCTTGTAATCCAATCTGTCACAATTGCTCGCACAGTTAATATCTGAGTAATGCATTTCGACTGATTGATTATTTAAAAGCTAGCATGTTCCATAGATAGCCAATACGGTTCCCATCCACATTAGTTGGTTATACTTCTTAATTGTACTATATATTTCGGTGGAAGGATGATATATAATGAATCTACCCAGTCATATATTGGATGGATAAGTGGGTGGATAGATGAAAATAGAATAAAGTTCTAAAGTCATAGGAAACATTTTGTAAAAATAGTACGACACATAGGAATCCTGCTCTACAACTCCAGTCACTGGTGCTAAATCCATCACAATCACACTGCTTTAATATGTGTATTTCCATTGGTCCTTGGAATGGTCGATAAGACACATTCTCCTTATTTAAGAGTAATTGTCAAAGGCAGGTGTGAGGAGTGAGACAGGTGTCACTGGCCTGCTGTTGCATGCCACAGCTGCACCTGACAGATAACCCGTTCTTAGCAAAAGCTGCCTGCCCGCAGCCATCAAAGAGCGATCAGTATATCTGTCGAACAGTGTGCTCCGTCGATTGATAGCTATTTACGTAATTGATCATAAAGCAGCGGGGGCTGTTTATCGGAAGAAACATGTGGAAGTGTGCTCTTTGCTGTCTTTTCTCTCGGGTGAGGAGAGTCGGCGGCGAGCGACAGCCTTTATTATCACTCTCTGAGCCCCGTGTTTAACATTTCCTGCCGCATGTGGGCTGTAGGGGACACGATAGCATTGTTTCCACTTTGGGAATCATAAATCGCACGCTCTGCACCTCGGGAGCCAGCCCCACGCCGGCGCTGAGGTGCGTCGCGCCGCTCGCCGGCTAGCTAACAATCCGTGCAAACCACGTGACGCTAAGCGATTAATAACGGGCCTTCTGCAGGCCCTAATGGGATTTGCACACAAGCAGGTTATTTTGTTTACAATGACAGAAAGCCTTTATGCTGATTCTGTAACTTTTTCATATGAACTGTGGTATAAATTTAACTTTACGTAGTCTTCCTCCTGTGCCTCTGCATTTACGTTCGCAAGCTGTCAGATTTCGGGAAATGGGCACTTGCTCTTAACTTAACTCTCATCCTATTTCGTTACTATAAGCCAAGGAGCTGTACATCATGTCAAGGGCTGAGCAATGATACTTCCGAGTGCGGGACTGTCTCTTGTGTGTGACTGCAGCGGCGTTTTGCTGACATTTCTGCCCTCAGACCACCACACTCATCGGACTGCTGAAGACAGCCAGGCTTCTGCGCTTAGTGCGAGTGGCCAGGAAGCTGGACCGCTACTCAGAGTATGGCGCTGCCGTGCTGATGCTTCTCATGTGCATCTTCGCCCTCATCGCCCACTGGCTGGCCTGCATCTGGTACGCCATCGGCAACGTGGAGAGGCCGTACCTCAAGCACAAGATTGGCTGGCTGGACAACCTGGGCGTGTCCATCGGGAAGCGATACAACTACAGTGACCTAAGCTCCGGACCCTCCATCAAGGACAAATATGTCACGGCCCTCTACTTCACCTTCAGCAGCCTCACCAGCGTTGGGTTTGGGAATGTTTCCCCTAACACCAACTCAGAGAAGGTCTTCTCCATATGCGTCATGTTAATTGGCTGTACGTTCGGTTTTTCGTTGTATCTCCACATTGCATTCCTGCATGCATTCACCTCTACTATAAAAATCCACAATTGTATACTGTTGCTGTCCAATGAAAACCAAGCATGTCCACTTTTTGATGATTGTAATATTTTTACTACAGATATCTTTACTATAGATATAATACGCCGATTCTACTCTTTTTGCGTTTGTATTTAACTGACCAATGAAAAGATATTTGTATTTATATTTGTACTAGTTGACGTTTGTGTTCATATTTATATGGATTACTTTATATAGCTAATTATAACAGATCAATGTTGATAGCTGGATAGCTAGCTAACAAACTTCATTTGGATAATTGCAAATATAGTTAAAATTTTTTTGTATCTTGTTGGCACTAACATATTTACCTTGCTGACAAAAATTCATGTAATTCATTTAAAACCGTAAAACATTTACTGACGGCTGTGTGAAGATAGGTTTCTATTTGTGGTGCCGTACAGTATGTAGTTTTAGGTTTATTTTGTAATGCAATTTTTGAAGAAACGCGTTTTTACATTCTAATGAAATATTGGCTCGTTGGATATGTTGGAAGTGTTTTTCTTTGGACGGTGACAGTGTAGCAGTTGTGTCTTCACACAGAGCCGTCAGTGACGTCGTGACGTACATCCTAACCACGGCTCCTCTGCTCTTCCCCGAAGCCCTCATGTACGCCAGCATCTTCGGGAACGTTTCGGCCATCATCCAGCGGCTCTACTCCGGTACCGCTAGGTACCATCTGCAGATGCTCCGGGTCAAGGAGTTCATCCGTTTCCACCAGATCCCCAACCCACTACGGCAGAGGCTGGAGGAGTACTTCCAGCACGCCTGGACCTACACCAACGGCATCGACATGAATACGGTACGTAAATGACGCCAGGCTCGGGTCCGCCACAGAACCACCCCATTGCACAGTCCGTCACAGAAGTCCTGTTCATCACTACTAAACTCCGCCTTTCAAAGTCCCCATATTATCCATTTCAAGCAGTCTCTTTATACTGTTTACCTTATCTATGCATAACCGATTTTAACATGTACTTCATCTTTATATTATTGCGTAACTGATGATTAATTCATTTTGTTGTATTTGAGAGAGTAATGGCAGTAAAATTATTAACTTTGATTGAGAAGCTTACAATATTGTTATGTCATCCTGGTAAATTTACTCATGAAACACGTTTCTTTTTCATGTCTGATTCACATCAAATGGAATGACGTCACCATTCTGGTAAGGGCAGGAGGTATTTGTGTTACAATAATTATTGATTGACGTTTTAATATGAAAGCATTCCTTGTCACTCCTCTTAACTCTCTGATGGTCCTAGCTGACGTTAATAACGAGCTACAAATAAAAAGAAACTGAGTACAGTGGAGTTTATAAAGTGGGGATCAGCAGTATCAGAGAAACGCAATTTGTTATGATTCATGATTTTTCAGCATTTTTTTTTGCAGTGAAGGTTTGCAGCTACCAAGTAATTCTTACTCCATGGGTCCATGGAGGCTATCAAAAACATTCATGATACTAGGTTTTAATTGGCAGAAGCCAGGAGCCCTGAGGGGGCGGAGCATCATTCAGACATGCCATTATCTCTCCGTCAAATCAGAGGTTAACGAATCATGCCGACTAAGCTTGTCAGGATGAAAAATCAGGATAGAGACACCGATTGGCTGCTCTAGAAAAGAATGACAATTTAGCTTAAAAAATGCACCAAAAAGCCTTCACTCGTTTTTACTGGCCCTGTAATGCCTATAATGCCTGGTATTTCTGCCTACTCTGTCACAACAGAAGAAATGTTTTCGGAGACTAAGTCTTATTAAAAAGCTTCTGTACATTGAGGTAAAAATTCAATAAGCATGCACATATACAGCTACATTGTCTTTGGATAAGCAGTTTATAGTTTATGTATATATATATATATATATATATATATAAATATTTAGGAGAAAAGAAACAGTCACTGAAAGTTGCACACCACTTTGTTAGTGTCAGTTGGTTTAGCTGCTAAATGTTACCACTTTCTCGTTAAATGAATAAACGTTAGGCAGTAGGCAGTAGAGGTTATATTATAGTTTTATGTACCTTTATAGGTGTGGAGGAGTAGGTATGAGTCGGTGATTTTTTTGGCAATTTGCTACTTTAGTTAGCAATAACAGCAACAACAACAACAATAATAATAATAATAATAATAAATACCTTCAACTCACACCAGGATAAAAAGTTTGGATGGACAATGATTACACTATGTAACAAATTTTTATTTTTATTTTGTTCCTGGGTACAAAGTGTGTTTTCCTAACCTGTTATGGCTAAAAC
>JAODKM010000034.1:11095197-11107965 GCA_026780845.1 Petrocephalus sullivani
GTTTTTTTGTGTGTGCTCTGGGGAGGTGCTGCGGGGGGGGGGGGGGGGGGGGGGGTGGGGGGGGGGGGGTGGGGGGGGGGGGGGGGGGCTCCACATGGGAATGGTCCACAGGCACAAGTTAAGATTACACAGATAAGGCCACTGTCTGTTAATGCACCAGCAGGGAGTTAAAGCCTCCATTTTCACCCCCCCCCCACCCCCCGAATACCCCATCCGGTTTATTGACCTCTTCAGCTTTCTAATTTACCTTACAAAATTAAGCATGTCTTAATATGCATTTCTGTTGAAAAAAATGAGGATTTAATAGCAGATTATTATTACTATTTTTTCAAGTTAAAGCAGCCCCCTTTTGACATACATCATGAGTTCCCAGGATGCACTGTGCACTGCACCCGACTAATCCCCCTCAGCCATGTCTCGTATTTCCGGTTGTCTCTGGTCAGCAGAGATTATCAGCTGGCCACATGGTTATGCGGGGGCCCAGCGTGGAACTAACCTGGCAGAGCAGTATTCATTGATCGCCAGTTATACACTAATCGCTTTGTGTTTAGATATTTCACAATCATTGCAGGGACCGAGAAATTCCAGAAAAAATGAATGACCTGGAAAATCTTTGCTCCCACCTGTACGTTCTAAAAAAAGCTTTTTTGTTACCAGATTAGATCTGTTTTTAGGATCACATTGGGGAATCATTCACTGAGCCAATGGGAAGTATGAGTATGCGTGCACCTGTGCAGAGTGGGGGGGTTCGCACAGATCGGCGATTATGCCAGTAACAGCTGTCACATCTGGGCCCCCGTAATGGCCGCCTGCATCCAGGGTGCAGCCCGGCACGGTGTGGAGACTCGCCGAGAGTCGGCTCTTATTGGAATAATGAATGGATAAGCCCTATTCCCAGAGTGTGAAGGCCGGACAGCATTTGATCGGCGCTAATTCTAGTTTCATCTATAAAGCTTCACCGCTGCATTTTTAATGGAATATATTACTTTAGGATTAAATTATAAAAGGCTGTCCTCTATTAATTTTTTATAGTTTGCATAATTGGTATCAGGGCCGGATATGAGAGGAACCTAGATTTTACGATGCTGAGGCGCGTGGCATCCAAACAGGGACGTAAATGCAGGGAGGCGCGGACACGGGAGCCGCAAACCTGCACGGCGGGGACAGGGAGGCGCGGACGCGGGAGCCGCAAACCTGCACGGCGGGGACAGGGAGGCGCGGACGCGGGAGCCGCAAACCCGCACAGCGGGGACAGGGAGGCGCGGACGCGGAAGCCACAAACCCGCACGGCGCAGACGTGGGAGCCGCAAACCCGTACAGTACCGAAGGACAGAGGTAGGCTACAGGGTCTCCTGCCACTGTAAACTGGACTGAGATCCAAGAGCCAAAGATCTGAGATCCTGAGAGCCAAAAGGGACAATCCCTCACCTAGGCTGTTAGACGGGAGCTTTCCCGCTGGCTCATTTCCGGTATGTTCCGTCACGCTGGCTCATTTCCGGTATGTTCCGTCACGCTGGCCCATTTCCGGTATGTTCCGTCACGCTGGCTCATTTCCGGCATGTTCCGTCACGCTGGCTCATTTCCGGTACGTTCCGTCACACTTTCATGTGAAGCGAAGCGCTCTGTTTGTGACCTGAGCCATTTCCACGGCTAGACGCTTGGCGGGAGCTTAAGTTTACTGGCCATTAGGATAACGACAGGTGCCCCACGGCCATATTCATACTCATATTCGTTTATCTACCAACCATTGACAGCAGCCTGTGGGGGCAGAGGGACTGGGAGGGGGGGGGGGGGTAGTCCACACGGAGGCAAAACCTGAAATTTTACTATTGTCTGGAAACCCCCGGCAAATTCCAAAACCCCATCTAGAACCCCATCCCACATTCGCAGCAGTACAACCTGGAAGCTCATGCAATGGGAGCTAATATCTGCATGGGGGTTGGCTGAGGGGTGTGAGAGGGATCCTCTCGAGTGGGGTGTCTTTGGAAAGCAGTGCACGTCGCCGTCCCCAAATTAGCACCGCAGGGACGCCCCTGGAAACGGCACTGGCAGCTCGACAGCGATCCAGGCCGGGGAAATATTTCACACTGTATAAATGATTAAGCGGGCGGGCGGGCGGGCTAAGCTCCACCGCGACGGGCCGCTTACTCACAGCGCGACTGGGCCGTAAAGCGGCGAGAGCCACCGCAGCTCCCATCAGATCATTTGTCACAAGCGATAGACAATTTACTATGGAAACCTATTCAATTTATTCATTGTGCTGTCAGTGCTGTCCTGCCCCCCTCACCCCCACAAACATACACACACAATCCCATCATAGCCCCACTTTCAGAGGCTGACTTCTGATGGCTGGCACACAGTGTTTATTTTACTGGAATGTTGGGGGGGGGGGGTATTGATAATGTAAATGATTAAATTATCTTGACTGAGTCGTGGGGGCATCAGGAGGTGAGTTTAGCCATGGGTCACACAAAAAAAGCAGGCCTGTTTACCTCACCGACCGGCTGGGGGGGGGGGGGGGGTAGCTAAAATGCTATGATAAAATGACCCTGACCCCCTCCCCCCCAGCAAAGAAGCCCCTCAGCTCAGTGATCGCCTCTGGATAGGAAAGACAGGTAAAAAGTATATCCATTGAGGGGTCAACAAAAAATAAAAATGGGGGTGTGAGTAATATTGCGAGCCAGGAAGTCCCATTAGCACACAGCCATAAAAGGTCCAGATGCTGTCGGAGGTAGAACTGCATTGCAGTGACAGCCCAGTGCACACTGATAGCGATTCATATGGGCTGGCTGCATTGTTAAAGGTTAAATCATAATATCACACAATCAAAACTGACTTAAGGACCACAGTGAAAGTGTGGCCACTGAAGGTGTTTTTCAGAAACACACCAGCTCCACGTAGGACGGCCTGGGCGCTTTCACCCGGTGGAGAGACTCGGATTGCTTGACAGATGGCCACACATACATGTGAAGAGTGTGAAGTGGGAAAGGGGGGGGGCATCCAAAAAGCTGCAGCATCTTTCAGATCGTGCCAAAAGAAATAATCAATAGGGAGAAAAATATATACAGAAATAGAGCAGTAAAAGGCATTCGTATTTCTGTGTGTTTCTTTGTAACCAACAAGTAATGCCAAATGTATGAAGGCCCTACAGCAGATTAGCAAGCCTTCCACTCTGGGCAGCATCTTTTGGCTGTAGACTGAACTGTAGTATGCATGCAAATCCAAAGAGGGTTAGCCGCCAGCTCCCCATTCAGACTCCAAGAGCTGCCTTTAAGAAGGAGACTTTTGTTCGACAGGATATCACAGCTAATTCACCATTTATGGCATGTATGTATGGTCCGAAAACAGTTTTCTATGTGTGTGTGTGTGTTTGTGTGCATTTGT
Organism: Petrocephalus sullivani; assembly: GCA_026780845.1. Taxonomy (NCBI): domain Eukaryota; kingdom Metazoa; phylum Chordata; class Actinopteri; order Osteoglossiformes; family Mormyridae; genus Petrocephalus; species Petrocephalus sullivani. The sequence goes on from JAODKM010000034.1 coordinate 11,098,582, forward strand.
GTGTGTGTGTGTGTGTGTGTTTTCCCTTTTCTGCACAAAGCTCATTAGACTTTTAAAATGAATGCACAATCATTAATCATGGTGGATTCCTTGGCATTTCTTATACAACCGCTTTCTTTTTCCCAAGACAGTAATAATACAGCCACCCTAGTTGTCAGAGGGAGGACCCCCCCCCCCCAATCCTCTTTGCCTGTAGAGGGGAATATTTAATTTAAGCCATAAAGATGACAGGTAAATGAAATCTCGCGCATGACACTTCCATTGACAAATGAGTGCAGACCTGAGGTGTCCTGTGAGCACCTCGCCATCTGATGTCACCTCAAAGGCTTCCCAATTAGGGGAGGACGGCGGATTTCAGTCCAATAACAGGGAAGTCGGGGCTTCTCCCCTGGCCCTTCATCGGTTAAAATGCTACAGCTCTCCTGCCAGATTACAAACACGGGCACAAAGGGTACCGTCTCTCAGGGTAATCTGAACAAAGCTGTAAAGAGTCTGAAGGCCAGTGAATCAATGCATTAAGCCATAATAGCGGCTGCTGGAGAGTCAGAAATGCCCTTTTTGGCTTTGTTCAGCTGAGAGTGTCGTGAAATTAATATCAATGATTAAATGAGTATGAACAGTAGCTGTATTTCAGCAATGACAAACCGAAAAAGAAAATCACACTCAGGTACAGACCGAAAGCAATATCTCTCAACAAGCAGGTATAACAGCAGGCAAGCATATGCTGTTTTATTCACGTGTAGAGTTACTGGGCGCATCATGGAAGAAACTCCCAGTGTCCGCTGACCTACAAATTGAATTAAATATACCAGAACAATTCATAGTTCAGGCAAAATCAGCTTTAATAACATAAACAGAAGCATAAATATTCCTAACACAACCTGTAAAAGGCACGCGTGAGGCAACTATGCCAATTATGCAAAAAATAAAAAGTTAATTGAAAGAGACTATTCAGCAGGAGTCCAATTAATTAATAAATGAATGCAAACATAATGGCCCCTCAAAAGTAAATACCCGAGAGTCCACCATCCAGCTAGTCACAGCTATGTATGGTTTTATTTATATATTTATGTATCAGACGCAATTGGCTTATACAATATTTTATTGGGGTGCTCAAGGTTGTTTTAAGTCACCTGACTCGACTCGGTAACTTTATTACTCGGGAATAGAAATGTCCAAATAAAAGATATAAAAGCACTTATGCCCCCCCCACCCCCCAGCCTGAAATGTCTTTTTCACTGTTGTCTGCCATATACAAACACAAAGGTGAGTTCTGCTCCATTTTCTGTGTACGATGATCACGTTAATTTATTGGGTAGGTTATTCATCTATATCTTGGCTTAAGTACCACACTTTCATGCATAATAAGGGACCAGCTGTAACGCCACCAGTGCATCCTCACCACATCACTGCATCTCCATCCAGCAAAACTATTACAACACTGCTTTAAACATGTGATGCTTTTAAAATTGATGAACTGATATGATGCTTTTAAGATTTATGAACTGATGAATAGGAGAGCGCTTTGTAGAGCAAAGTAGCTAAGCATAGTGATTCAGCAGGAGATTTTGCTTTGTTGTGACTTTGCAAACCTGCAAAAATGACTGTTAGTGGCCTAGTCAAGGTGCAGGGAGGTTGCCTGGAAATATTTATGTGCAGAGATAATGAGCATGAGATACGGGTGACCTTTGAAAAACCTAGCACAGACAGATCTTCAAACTTAAAAACAGCCATAGAAAAATGTCACCAAGACTGTCATATGAGCTGGAAAAAGATGAACCCAAAAAAACCCAACGTATTTTAGTTGAGCAAACTTGAAAAAGAACAGTTGTTATCCAATGATGAGCCATAATGAAAATAAAAGGTAAATAAAAAAATATAAAACCGACAATGAAAACAGCTGGCTTTAGCCTACCGTACCAAGACCAGTCTTAAGATCTGTGGGCAGACTTAACTTTCTGCCTGGTCCCTTAACTGAAACAAAGGGAATAGAAAAAAAAGCAGCAGTTAATTGTAAACTAAAACGAAGTAAAAAACCAAAAGCAAACAATGCATAAAACAAAACAAAAAAAAACATTTTTCTTTTAAATAGGCAAACAAAAGTACTCAACAAAAACAGAAAGAATTTCAAAATAACTATGACGATAGCATGCAGAAGGAGAGCGCATACATTCCTGCAGGCAAAGGTCATTGCGATCGCATGCTCAGCGGAGTCTGCCAGGGGCATCCGTTTTCACAGCCACATAGAAATTCATTTGCAGACCTCCATTTCTCTGTGTTTTGCTCCAGGACTTGAGAGCGGGTGAACCTCTCAACACAAACAACATTAACTGTCTGCATATTTTTAAAAAGTGCATGTCTAGCTTAAAATTTAGCTTAATGATGTTCTACAGTAGATTACACGATCAACAGTATTCTACTCGGCGAACTATGCACACATTTGCACACTCAAACACACATACCCATATAGCTACAGGGATTAAGAATCCATCCTACAGCCTACAATAATCCTCAGAGAAACACCATCATGTTTGCCATCTGTGATATTTTGTAAACCTCTACGAATATTCAACAAATGTCGTTTGGATTTTTCAGCAGTTACACTGAACAAATATATAAGCAATGCCATGAGTCAGGATAACCTTTGTTGATCTAATCATAATGGCTGAAATGTCATCAGTGGAATGTAATAGAGGTAGGACCCATTCTGTGGCACCGAACTTACTGGAACTTAAAATTGAAAATTAGATACGTTTGTTATAACGGTACCTGGGAATTGTACTGACAGTCAGGTGTACATGCATTCTATATCAACAAGGCACATCTGTTAGGAGAGGTACCTTACATTCAAAGTCCTCACAGTGTTGTTGGATACAAGGATGGGGCAAATTATGCAAATACCTCCACTATAAATTGTACATATAAAATAGCAAGGCAATATAAAATAGACCTACCCCCAAGGCGGAAACATTCAAATCACTTTTCCTATCAACCTGACTGCAGTTGACTCAACATATAAATATAGCATTACAGATGTGTGATAAAGTTGCTTTGTGACAGAAAACAAATGATGTTTTTTTCTGTATTTTAACCCTAAAACTGAGAAGGACATGATGGGAGATAAGGGGTTAAAGGAGACAATTTTAAAGAAAACAGGTACAGTATGGTCGGCATGGAGGATGGCCTTGAGCAAAGAAGGAATTCAAGCCCCGAGGAGTGCCCCGCTACCTCCAGCCCAAACTGCGGAAGAACTCAGCGGTGGCAACAGCTGAAGCGGACATGAAGCATTGTCACAGTGGCTAAAAAAAAATCTCAACACAGTAATGGCCCAGACAACGTCACAGCTGGAATGGGATGCGAACACTCAGCCGGCCATCTTTTAAGGCAGCATCCTATGGCGATGCAGAAGCATTGGCCAATCAGAGCGACAGCCGCGCCCTCATCGTTATGACGACATAACCACTTAGCGTGTCAGAGCCCTCATCCTCCTCACCATTGTCCAGCAAGTAGAAGATTGGACTGCAGTGGCTTGGCTTCAGATTGGCCATGGGTTTGGGCAGGCTGCAGTGGTCATTGTGAAAGGGGGGTGGGGACTGGACTGAAACAAAAACCCAAAATAAGGAAAAGCTAAAGACAAATGAAGTTTTGTGATTGAAGTTTTGTGATCGATTCCACAAGAAAGTTCTGAGAGGAAAGTGGAGGTCAATGTTGGAATGTGGAACCATAAGATTAGGTCAGCTGAGGCGGGAAAGATGGTTAAAAAGCTCACAGAAAAATGATCTTGCAGTTCCTAAAAGTAACTACTAAAAATATTTGGCTTAGACCACAAATAGTACAACACTCTAAGAAACTGGCTCTTGAATCTTATCTTTATTTTTGCTGTGAACTCTGCTGTGTCAATTATTAATTATACATTACTGTTAACTGAATTGTAAGCATTACCTATTTTTGAGACATTTATTAGAACTGGTTAAGAAAGCCATATAAAAATGTTTTCCATAATCCTTTGGGCCATTCATTCATTTTTTTTTCTTGAAGTCCAAAAATTGAGGAGCCTTGTTTTATTGTTTCTTCCAGACAATCATACCATTAAGACTGTTAATTGTTAATGGAGGGTCTGTAGCCTGAAGCTATTTCAAGCTGATGTGACTAGAATAACAATTTCTTAAAAGTCAAATAAACACATAATGTTGTTCTGAAATATAACGAGGATATTCTGGGCTACAGCTTTGGGCTTTTTGTGCATTCTGTTGAATGTCACAGTCGTACTACAGCAACTGAGTTTATCACCTGCCAAAGGTTAAGTGAAAATACCGAATAAAACAGAAAATAATAAAGTGACTAACCAGAGAAAAGAGTAATGGCTGTATAGGAATGAAGGATGCAAATGTTCAAAAGGGGGGAAATGGAAACTCTCCTGGGAGAGATAATGGTGCTTCTTCAGTGACCATAGGAAGATCTCTGATCTCTACAAAAAGCAAAAAAATAGTGTCTGAAGTACCTGGTGCTTTGCTTGAGGTACTGAATTGGAATTTGCAGGTTCTCCCCTCTAGCTTATTGCCCTTTTCAGTAAATGAAGAAATGAATTTAAGATTCTGACGATCTCAACATTGTTACGCACATTTTAATTAAAGTGCCTGTTGAGGAAATAATCACTATTCAATTTTGTACAGGAGTGACCTAGAGGAAAAGATTCTTGATAAATAAATGGGATGGCACGAGAATGGGATGGGGGTTTGGCGGGTTTGGCCTCCAGTAAAACTAGTTATAATGGGGAATCTCTCCATAATTTATAACACAAAACTGGGTGCATGGCAGAAAGACGGGGAAAGAGGGCTAAGATTCTGGAAAGAAGGTGGGACACCCAAATCTGGAGAAATTAGTAAATACAATGGAGCAACCTAGTTACTGTCACAGAGCCAGCGTGGATTTATTATGTAAGGTTTTCCTTTCTAAGGGAGCAAATGTACTTCTCAAACCAAGATGTAAGGGCAAGAAAAATACCACGTCATGAAATGTACAAATAGAACCGTCTCATTTTGTGATTTGTATTCAATTATCCAAAAAGCAGCAATGTTGACTCTTTACAATCGAAAGAAAAATGACTGCATTTAGATCAGAGGATCTCTAGCCAACAGCCAGTGCGTTTGACAAAATAAGAAGGAATTTGTAAAATCGGCCATTAGTCAAAACTGTCTGCGGCGATGTCCAGTCAGATCACTGCCTGCCTTCCCTGACAGGCAGACACACATATCCTCATTATCCCACGGATAAAATATGCACCTGCTCCCTTGTGAGGAATCTAACCGACTCTAAAGTGGGGACTTACTTGGGTTCTGCTTCACCGCTTTCTGTTTTCTGAAAGTGACTTGGACTTCGATTTGAGTTGCCGTAGACCCCCCCCCCACCCCCGCTCTGTTCTTGAAATTTGTAACTCCATCATTACAGAATGACAGGCGAGCACACATCATACGTGGGCACTGAATACCTAAGGATTCAGCCTTGTGGATCAGTGGTAACTTTTCATGTGAGATCCGTCATTCTCTGGCACAATCGGCAGCTTAAGCGGATTCTTGGTTCCCACAAAGAACTTCTTCCCTTTGCTTTTGTTGCCTTTTAGAAGGAGGTGAGTCACAGAGGCAGAGAAAAAGCAATACTAAGGGGGATTTAACCGAGTTGAATAAAGCACATTATATTTCACCTCATTTTCTTTGCCTCTGGCACATAAGAAATTACTTTGAAATTATGTTTTAAGTAAATTACTAACGGATACATAAAAGTCACAAAGCATGTGGGAATGCCTCATCTATATTCCATAATTTTGTCACTGATTTTCATATTACATAAAGTATTACCATATTAATAGCAAACAATATGTGCTACTTTGCTAAATCAACTTTGTAATAATGTGTTTAATTCAGTGTATGGGGTGGGGTTCATAAATACAAAAAACAGCAACAAATACGAATGCCACCTGACAATACTACTCTATACTACTCAAAGCTAATACATCATACTCGTAAAAATTGTATATCGAAATTCACCTGTAGCTTCTGCCATTTTAGCCTCCTTCAAACAACAGAGTAAGGACAGGGTCGCCCACAACTACATATACAACTGTTATGCAGAACAAAACATTGCTGTTCTAACAGACCTGTACCATTTGACCGCAGAGACATTGCCTACTACTGGCTATTAATGCACATATTTTTGTGCCTCAAACAACAGCACAACCATTAGTGACTAGTTTGGATTTAAATCTCATATCAAATTCACACTCCCAAAGAGGGAATGAAAATAATCCTTCTGGTATTTTTGAAGCACTGTGTGGCAGTGTTCTTTAACGAAGGTTCCCAAGGTGAAATTTTTCAGCAGGCTAGATGCAAACACACAAACTTTTCAAGCCCTTGCAGGCATCATAGCCTCAAGCGCAATCCATTTCAAATGTTTTAATGCAGCTGTAACATTAAAACCGAGCAGACTAGCAACTAGCACTAGGTCTTCAGGATTATCCTGGTTACAGACAGGACAAGTGTAGGTAACTACCAAAATAAAGGAGACAAAGGGCTATCAAGTATATTCAAATCAAGATCTTCTAAACATGTGAATCCTGAGCTAATGAAGCCATTATCATTACATCAAGCTCAGCAACAGGTAAGCTTAGCTACCCATTATTTCGGTTTGTCTTGACTCGACAAGGAAATTGGGTAATTATTGGTGTACAGACAGCATGAAATTCCACGTGAATTTAACTTTTGATATTTCATAAGAAATTGTAGCCTGTGTGCCAGTGTTGGCACGGTGATGTACAGGAAAGACGGAGAGAATGTGGATGTACAAACTCCTCCACTGCGATCCACGTGGTCCACGCTCGTGATGGCAGGCACAACAGAAAAGCATCTTAGGATGCGCTGACAAATTCCACTCTAATATGTGAGTAGGCAGTTTCAACAGGCCTAGTTCATAATGAGGGAGACAGTGAGTGAAACTGCATCTAAATAATTCAACATTTCCCAGTCAGTGTGGAGGAGTTCACATGGTCCGATGAGTCATATTTCACCATGTTTCCAACAAGTGGACAAGTACTTGTTACTCATGATAATGGGTTTCTTTACCTTTGTTGGAATGTTGTTGGTATTGGAGTACAATTTTACTAGCTGCATTTAGCTCCACTCAATACTTCATTAACAAAATAGTTTAAAATAGTCTACTCTAAATAATTTGATGACTATCAAAATGATCAAAACCATAAGCAATAGTCGAATTGGTTACTACAACAGAAGCCAACTGAACGCTTAAGGGAGGTTTTGGATTGTAAGCCAGTGTTTTCACCTTCCGCAAATCACCAAACAATGGAATGTCTCATGGGCGAATGGTGCCCCATCCTTCTTGTACAGTCCCAGACACTTGTTTATTTGGTACCAAGGCACGCTGGAGCTATTTTGTTGGCTCATGGTGGCCAACTGGCCTAATCAGACTCAGTATGTTGGCCCTAACCACCCATCCAGACACCCTTCGAACCATTTATTCTGGTCATTCTTGTTGGGGATCTGGATTGTATACCAGGCTGTATAAAGTACAAAGTTGAAAGGGAGGCCAGTCCATCACCGGTTACATACATGCACACACTGACACACACAACCATACACGTTGGCCAATTCAGAGATGCCAGTTAGCGTAGCTATGCGTTGGGCCCGTATGTTGGTGTTCCGTTTATTTTGGCAGTTACCTGTTTACTTCATAGCATGCGTCAAAGCCTGTATCATTAAAGCCGCTGTAAAGCCTGGAAAGTCCACATCACCGCTGGCTACATCTTCCACGGGTTAAGGACATGGAAAATGTCAAAGTGCTGGGACACTCCGCTGATACTCACCCGTGGATATTTGGTCAACTTTTTGCCGATGCCCTGGTGAAGGAGCTAAAAGTGAGACTCAACAGTAAAGGACATCAATGTGCCAACGGGCAGAGTAACCATGTCTGTGTGTAGATACAGGTCATTAGGCTAGGATGTTGTTACCTGAGGTGGGCGACCTGCTCCGGTCCAGCTCCAGAGACACCTGGTTGTCTGACAGTTCTGTAAGGCCTGGTGTACCAAGCCGGTAGCCAGTGGTACATCCCGGTGCAGCCAATGTGCAAAGAGGAAGAGGGAACCAAAATCACTATCATCTCACTGATCAGTCTTCCTCCCAAACACACCGGCAACTCTATAGCCCCATAATTCCCAATGGATTGTTGTCATTTTCAGCCACGTTTCACCAAAATTGTCCAGCAATTTCATTTGTTGAAGGGACATGGAGGATCTAGGGATACCCAATCTTGTGGTAAATGACATCAAGGCTACACATTTATTTTTGCGCATATTTAAATATTCCTGAATTAGTTTAACCCAATGACACTGTTAATACATGCTCATGGAAGTTTTACTTGCACAAAAAATGTTCTGAAAACAGAACAAAAAACGATTGGTTCAGATAGATAACCAATCAGATCTTGTGTCAGATGTCAGACCAGCCAATCCAATGTCTTGTTCCCTTCTTATATTTAATTGGACCTGTCTTCTCTACAGTCTGAATGGTTATCCCTCGAACCAATATTTCTTTCTGTCCCGAGAACATTTTTGTGTAAGTATAACTCCTAGATGCTTAATACATATGGCATGTATTTCACTTTGCTGAAATTGCTGAATGTACTTTACAGCGTGTGACGAGTGCTCACATTGTGTGCCCATGCATTCGTAGTCATGTTTAATTCTGCCTTATGTGACAGCTGTTCTTATACTGTACACATTTATTCTTTATTTTAACTGCTATTCAACAGGCTCACTTCTAATTCACTAAACTCACTGAAACTGTAGCCTTTAAAAAGAAATTCTATGTTGGGAAATATCAGAATCGTTTAATAATGCAGACCTAGCTCCTCTGAGCTGACAGGAAAAGCCTCCTGTTCCCTGATCTAGGCTTTTTCTCATCTTACAGTATAAAACAGGAGGAAAGGCTGCTGTGGCCGCGTTCGGTACCACAGCACTCCCTCCGCATAACCAGGCATTGCTGCACACCAGGAGAACCTTTTTATCATTTTCACCATTGCAGTAAACCCCAGAATTTCAAAAGGTGACTAAATACGATCAGTTCAGGTGGAGGACATGCTGGAAAACACGTTCTAACCAGGGCCGAATTTAGTGGGCTGGCGGCCCCAGGGCTAATGTCATTGTTAGGGCCCCATCTACTGCGTAAAATGCTGCTGCAGCAACCAGAAAACAAACTGGCGTGATCCTCAACAGGAATCCATACAGTTCACCATGCCGATTTGAACGCCCGACTCTCCTACGACTAAACTACGGGATGCCATGCGGAAAATACATTAAGTAGACTACGTAAATTTAAT
>JAODKM010000034.1:11133369-11148012 GCA_026780845.1 Petrocephalus sullivani
CCAGGGTGCCCCCTGCCTTGTGCCCTGTGATGGACTGCCATTATGTCCAGGGTGTCCCTTGCCTTGTGCCCTGTGATTCCTAAGGTAAGCTTCAGATTCACCATGATACTGACACTCCAGCTAATATACCGCCACCATGAATATCAGGGAAGGTCCCAAAGCAGCAGCATGTCATAATTATTAGCACCGATAATGTAATAAAAATAAGCCCCTGTCACAGACTCGGTATAATGTCTCCAAGCATAATATCTATTCATCCTCCTGTTGGAAATGAGGAGGATTGCTAAATTAGATCGGTGACCTCCTGACACACTTTTTTTAGTTATTTAGGTAGAACCATGAAGTAGGCCATGTGAACTAGATGGTGTTCCTCAGCCAAAGGGGCCCACAAACAACTTTAAAACAAATGTGGTCTTCATGAGAGGAAGACCTTGAAATAATCGTGAGAAAGGCCATCTCAGCACAAAATATGTGGCACTTTAAGGCAACAAAATAAAATGAGTATTTTATTATAGTGGTTATGAGAAGGTCTGCTCCTTCCATATCTCTTTTCATGGTGGTGGAGAAAGACCTGTTTCCAAATATGCTCTTAACTGAAATGGTAGAGAACTTTGGGTCCACTTATATTTTCCCATATATATATATATATATATATTTTACATATCATCATAAAGTAAGATATTTGCTAAATGGATTTTAGGGCTTTTTGAGGAATATTGGAAAATCAAAAACTGTCCGTATTCATTATTCAGTTCTGTTCTATTCAGTTTAATTCAATTTATTTTATAAGGTGCCCTTCTCAACATACTGTTGCAGAGAGCTTTAGATATACATATATAAATATACATAGCGTACTGTGCAAGCAGAAAAAGTCAGAAAAAGCAGAGCAGATGATCAAAAACCCCTTAGGTTACATTAGTAGGAATAAAAAACCACTATGGATCCAAGGAAACTTAAAGACACTCTGCTCTCGATTTCAGCACAGTGTATTTAAAGGATATAAAACAACAGCAGTGCCACTTTCATACAGTGAGCCTGTGTTTGTGATTCACTTGTCAGCATAGCGACTCTGAATCCTTTTCAAAAGATCTGCCTTCCTCCCTTCAAACAAATCGACCACTTAGGCCGCAAAACGAAAATATGGTGCCGATGTAATGTTTGCATCTCGTCTCCTTCAAAAATAAACTCTATTGTTGCTGCACATGCAGAAGGCCAGAATCATTTTAAAGATGTATTCTATGACTTGGCAGACATGAAAAGAGATTTCACATTGGACATTGGAAGGTCAGCCAAGATCTCGGCTTGATAATTGACCGTGAAGGCTGGTGCTTCAACAAAGATTCAGAAATGACTTTACATGGGTGTTTTAGTCTGTGGGGGAATTTTCTGTAATAACAAGCATAATAAGCAGGAAAGAATGTATCTGCTTTATACCTTGGAATTGCATGTGGAATGTAACCTTTTGAAAGTCACATTTTACACTCTCTTTCACCCATAACATTAATATAGTAAATAAAAGCATTCTTGATTCATTCATCCATTCATCCATCCATCCATCCCTTTACTGAAACTGCTTGTTCCAGCTCCGGAATTCCTGATTCAATGACTACATAATTATTAGCCATAATTTCAAAGCATTACAAATTCAACATTTTAATACAATAATAACAAAAAAACAATTTTAATGGAAGAAATATGAACTGTATATAAGTGTAAATAATGCATTGAAATATTTTCCATTTGGTAGTTTGTAGCAATGGTGTTAAATATGACCATCCAGAACATATTTTAAATATTGCTTTGATTTTTGTTCAATTTCCAGCTCCAAGAGCAGTGTAGTAATGAGCGACATAATTTTATGCAGCAGGCTACAAGAATAATGTTATGTTTTGGTCAAATATATACAGTTTATCATCACCCCCTTTGGTCTAACTGGTCAACCTACAGTATCAACCTGCCACAAAAAATCTAGTATGACAGAATGCTAATGAGCCCACAACACTGACACGTGAGGTCCTGAAATCCTGGCTTTGGTTAGACTGGGGGATTCAGTGAACACTAATGATGTCAAGAAAGCAGGTGAATTAGAATGTTCATGGCTGCCAGTGGTCAGAGGAACACAACACAAAACTGCATTCATGTAAAGAAAACACAAGCCCAGAACCTGGAAGATCACTGCAAATTAACAACCCTTTTAGTATAGACAGTACAGCCTGTTTAATAAACAGTCATGTAAAATAATCATAGCATTTATGACACACTTGTGCATTGCCATTGAACAAAGAACAGTTTTTAAATCACAACATATGTATACAGGTATACATTAGCTGTACAACACTATAATATCTGGAACTGTAATATGTGGAAACCGCTCTATAACATAAAGTAATTTTCTTAAAAAACCAGAAGTGGATAATTTAGGGCCAAAGAGTAAAAATCCAGACCATGATTTTGTTTCAACCAACCAGTTGAGTATTAAGAGTCTCAGTCACAGAGTGGTCAACTAGTTGGTTGAAACCAATTTTTACTCTTTGGATCTGGATTACATAGCCCTGTTTTTAACACTACAAGAGGCTGTTTTACAGAAGTTCCAAATGGCATAAAAAGCATTTTCATATTTCTTTTTTCATCTTTGCAGAGAAATTTTCTTATTCTCTGTTGTATTAAAGTTACTCTCAGAGTGGAATTAACTTTCCCCAGCCAAATTGTGCATACTGGCCTTTTCATAATAGGAATTTTGAGCAATACTCCCTGTGTCACGTTTGAAATGGAGACGGGTAAAGCAACAGGTATGAATGCAGAAAGGGCAGAAAAAGTAGACGTGTAGTTGCGCTACTTAAGTGTTTCGAGACTTTGAACTGCTCTGTTCATTGGCTCACACTGGTCAAAGTATTTGCAGTGTGTGTGCACGCTACTCACCACTCTCTGTTGAACTTCAGTGAGTGCAGGATAGCTGGGCGCTTCTGTCGTAGGTTCCAAAGGTGAAGGGTGTCATCTGCACATGCTGTGACCAGCGCCCCCTAGGGAGGGAAAGAGGGGTACGGACAGGGCGGCATGTCAACGAGCTGGCACAAATCATTTATGTATGAATTCCATTCCAAATATTTGGAAAGCCCTGGTGCGGTGGCTTTCTAGGGAGTCTGTAATTAGTGTCATCAAACAGCTGCTAATCAACAAGCCTCTTATCTTTCTAGTTAGCATATAGCACTTCTGTGTATGATTTCTGTAATGAAATAAAGAGCATGATTGCAGATCTTTGGTTATAGCCTGCGAGCATACATTCTTGGATGGAGGGGGGGATTTGATTTGGCTGCGTCATGTTCAAGCAAGCAAACAGTGCCCAACTGAGCCAACATTTACCAAAAGATTCAATGCGTTTTAGCAGATCCTAGAGTCTATGGGACTTTAGGTACAGGCCTAAACCAAGAACAACTAAACAGTACTTTCCCACAAAGGGCATGGGGTTTTTCAGATTCCTAGATTTTTAGTCAGAAATTTTATGAGAGTGGCCTGTGGAAATTCTAACTTACTTTTGAAAAATGCATTGAATGTTTGAAGTATGATTGCAGTTTAAGTGACTTCACATGCTGTTACATTTGCATTATGTTGAGAAAACATTTTTTATTTGATATTGCATGGAGTGTAAAAGCTGAAGGCAGAATGGAGGGATTTATAGAGTAACAGGCCTGTAATGAAACAGGGCGCAGCGTGGAGGAATCCTTGTGAGGGGTTAGGCAGAGAGGGGAAGTCAGTGTCAGATTAGTGAGGATAATATCCTCCAGAAGCCCAGTAAATTAACAGGCAAGCCTCCTCACGCTCTTCAAGACCTGCCTGCACCCGTAGACACACAAAGCTGTGAGAACAGGGCTGGGAATTTGCCAACGTATTTAAGTGTGTTTGTGTGCTGATTTGGATGTGGGGGTGCCACTTTCTGGAAATGCTGAAACTCTCTCCACAAAACCTTCGCCTGCGATCACATAAACCTGAATTAATTTTAACCAAACTAAAATTTACAGCAGCAAGCACTTTTGACATATAATTAGATTTAAGCATGCTGGTTTTGTTCTGTCGGATAGGATTCATTTAGAAGCAATCAATATGTTTACGTTGGCCTTGATTATATATTCCGTTGCTATTGTAAACAACCTGAAATTTGATTTAGTTATTAGGTTTAATAACATTTGTTGAAATGTTATTAATTACTGTCTCCACCAATCACTGCTCAGTGCCAGACACATTCTCTGTGCAGCCAGCTATATGGAGTTCCCATAAACACCGTGTCCAGCTTCATAAAGGTAACAGAAGTAAATATGCCAGAGGAATTTAGGGTTAGGGATGAGGTGTTCAGCTTCAAACACTGACAAGGCTATTCTCCTCACAGCACCAAGAACAAACTCAAGAAGAATGAAAACCTGGTTAAAATCAGGCATCCATTTCCCCAAACCCAGTCAGTGCCTTGATAATTGTTAATAAGCCTCCAACTATCAGTTTGAGAGGAAGGCACAGGTTTTTTTTTTTTTTTTTTGAAAGCAGTTGGGCAAGAGGGAAGTCATAAATCTCATGCTTAAAAATCAACATGCATCCTGCGTCACGTTTTTCAATTAATGTAAAACTGATTGAAAAGTTAGATAATCCAGCTAAATAGTGTTACGGCTGGGTTGCCTGTTATACTGTAGGTACAGTCTGGGTTTAATGTACTGAGGAAAAGAGGTCACTAGGAGAAAGGTGAATACCCGCAAGCCTCTGTGTCTCACACATTCACACGTCTCACAATGCATCGCCATCTAGCAATATGTGGATTCGCATTTTCATAATATTTTCTCTCTGAATAAGGAAACCGTAAGATGAGATGTTTCAGCTCTGTTATTGAAACTCAGTGGAAGCCCTCAAACTCTTCTGAATGTCATGCTGAGGAAAACAAGACTGTTGCATTGCAGAGATGAGTCTAGCTGAGGACCCATCGACCCATTATTAACATTACAAAGTTCAGGACCACGTTATTTTATTCAGTCATATGGTGACATATTTCTGAAATCATACCTTCAGGCAAATTTTTTTTTTGCTAATTTGCCAAAGGCAAATTGATGTATTATTAAATAAAGCTATTGAAATAGCTAGGTACTTTTTGACAATTTTCGAAACATCCTAGAATAAGCTGTTCCCCAACCATTGCATGTGCATGTGTGTGCGAAAAATATGGTTTTGTGATGAACACACTGCAGTATTTGACTCAGCCATGCAGCCAGCACATCTCTATTACCCTGCAAGAACCCCCCCCCCACCCTCATACAGCTCCCGACTGCCTTATAAAGTACTGCAGCTCCACATCTGCCAACAGCATGCTGACTCAGTGTTCTGCAGTGTGTGTGTGTGGATCCGTCTCCGATAAATAAATAGCACATGGCCTGGGGGTGTTTTGGGGTGCAATGAATTGGTGCTGCGGGCAATATATGCAGCTGGGGCAGCTGCAGCAAAGGGGTGGGGCTTTACATAGCCTTCGATTGGATGGGCGGGGCCTGCCTTTGTCATCTCATCCAATCCAAACACAAACACACCGGCCAGCGGGCAAATAAACATTCTGACCTTTTAATCTGCCTGTCTCACATATTTAACATTTGTGCTGACGGAAAGACATACATCTTTCTTCAGAAAGACAGACTAATAAAAAATGTGATTTAAAAGAAATGCAGTCCCATTTCACTGTTGCACGCCGCACTATTGTTCCAGGTAATCAATTTTCACTGACATCTACACACATGAATAAGATTGCATTTGTAGCATTTCATCAAACCAGAAATAAATTCTTCCTGTATCTGCCCCCTGCCCATCGCTCCCTATTTCACTGGCTTTTACCCCATAGTGGAACACTGGGCAAGCTGTTTGCAAAGTGCCCCCCCACCCAACAGCACGGATGAACCGTTTTCTCTGGCAGGATTCATGCTAGTAAGGCTGCAATTACGGCTTGGCTCCAATTAGCTCACGCCGCCATTCCGTAATTAGCCCCTATCCTTCCTGTCAGGATTATTAAGACATTGTTTATTCTGGCATCCTGCAGGTCGGCACAGGCGGCGAGGGCACGGCGGGGGGGGAATAGCTCATGCCACAGCACAGACATGCCTTCCTGAAAATATAAAGGTTTGCAATGAAAGCTATGAAAAAGACAGTGAGGGGCGTTGTCCCTCCCAGCTTCGGGGGCCTATTGTTGTTTGAATCTATCGGTTCCTCATTCTGATGTCACTATATATATCTGTTATGATTCGGTTGCCATAGAAACCCCCAGATCACAGCCCTGCTTTATGAAAGGACACAAACATTCATGCTTCGGGGGGTGTGAGCATGCGGTCTCTCTCTTTTCCATTCCCCACCAAAGCAGTACTCTTTATATCCACATGATCTATGACTAGTCTATTCCAATGTTCCCGTGTGCCCCTAAAAAGGGAACTCTCGAATGGGGCTCCTTTGCCCTGAGATGCTTGGGGTTTCCCACTAGCAGATACTGACTACGTCTGGTAGTTTCGTTCCAGTGATACTTTTCTTCCTCCAAAGACCATTTGCTGCCTTCTCATAAACTGCTCCTCATGCCTTGTCGATAGCCACTCTTCATGCAGTTTACAAGGCGAGTTATTCACCCATTACTTTTACGGCATCAAAAACACACCAAAGCCATTAAAGGCCAGTGGAAGTGGCTTGACACACTGCATAAAGCTTAGCCAGTGATGGGAGACATGAGCCGTCTGAAGCCACCATTGATGGGAATGATGCACCAACAGTAAATCGACAAACAACAAATTAACCAATGAGATGGCAGCTTAATCAGATGGTGTCTGACATCATAGAATAATCTTAACCGCACTGGGGTTCATAGCTTCATATCTTCCAGCTACCAGTGGGCTTTTAAGCCTCTTAAAGAACATTTAAATCAGACAGAGAATTGCAAAATGCCAACTTTAATAAGTAGAGACAGAAAGGCTCTTGTCTTACTCTGCAGCCAAAAATAAAACACTTTTTCCAAAATGATTGCAATCATTAAAAAAAAAACACCAATTAACAGATTTCTAGTTCCAAAACAAACTTTGAATTTTTACCTTATTTTTAGTTGGTCAGCCATTAAATTGTGTAAATTGATATAGAGAAACAAGGCCGGATCTTGGTAAGGGCAGCATAAGTGATTGCCCAAGGAGGCATCTTCCGAGGGTGCAGACTTAGCAAATCCAGTGACCCCACCCCCTCGGGGTCAACAAGGGTGGAATTGGGCAGCGAAGATTGTGGCGGGGCATGAAACTTGCCGTGGGCTCCGACCACTACTGCATAATTTTCATTGACCTAAGACCTTTTGTAGAATACTCTGCATTCCTTTGCACGTATGCATAAGTATATGCACATGTGTGGCACTCAGTTGCTCCATAGCTGTCTCCCAACTCATTCTGTGACACGCTGTCGATTAATGAAGTTAATTATAAAGTGAATTCATTGAGCTTTTGATGCTAAATGTGGGCCACCGTGACTCACACTCGTCTTCATGAATAAAAACAGGGTCACCCAAAAAGGTAACAACGGCAGGCGACAGAGAGCAGGGTACGAGGCCGGGGCGTCTCTTATTCCACGCGGCCCACCGCTATGTGAGCTTGCCTCCATGTTCCCTGTTGACGAGAGACCCTGGGGTCCTGTGCTGACCTAATAACCTCACATGCATTAAAAAAAACCCTGCTGGACTATATACTAAATATTTTATTTCTGAGCTGATAAAAGGCAGTGTGTGGATCCCCAGGTCAGGGGTCCATGCATGGAAAGTTACTGGTTCAGAAGAATCATATTAAGGTTGGACCCTACAGTAAGGGCCTTGTGCCCATGCCTAGGACCCTGTCTTCTGAGGGGTCTCCAACTTCTCAAACCGCCAGTATCACCTCCCTGCAAAGTTGCATCCCTACTTCCCCCAGTCCCTGACTCCGGAGTGGGGAGCACGTAGAGCGATGGCCGTGACAGAGTGACATGCTTGTCTACTGAAGCTTGCCTGAGGTGCCACATGGGCACTGGCCCCAAAGTCCCTCTGCTGCACCGATGCAGATTAATTGGCTAACCCTGCACCCTGACCCCAAGCTCTGCTCTCCACTCTTGTCCATCTGTGTGCGTGTCTCTCCTAGCAGAGCAAGACGGGATGCGGTAAGCCAGGAACTTCATTGTACTCCCCGCCTGTACAGTGACCATAATCGGCCCTGTCATTTGCAGAAGAACCTTGGCGTTCCGCAAAGACTGCTTATTTCCATAAGCATTCTGATGGCGTCCATCAGATACGGCGACGGGGGAGATGAAATAGCTGATGCTGTAGGGTCACCGGCAGGCCCCAGCTGAGACAGCGTACATCACTGGGTGCATTATCTCTAAGCCCGGCCGGCACAGCCTGCCCCAGGCTGGCCTGAAACATCCTGCTGTAGATAAAAGGATGCTGGGGATGGGATGGGACATGGAGGACAGATGGGTGCATCAGTGATTTCTGCAAGGCTCCGCCATGTCGACGAGTGCCTAAGCACAGGGCACTGTCATAAGCTGACCTACATGGAAAATAAAACTATAAATAAATAAAGTCATATGCACATGTTATATCCATGAAGAAAAGGACTGAGAAGGAATTAACACGTTCTTACCATGGGGGTCAAATGGAATGTTATGGTTTTTGGACATTGTGGCAATTTGGAAAATGGAGAGAGCAGTGCATTCTGGGGGATAGTTGTGGGCGGGGCGTCTGCCCATTTCTGCCTTCATTGTTCACAAATGTCGAACGGAAGCGCATCTGACCATGGTAAGTCCATTTTTTGTTGGAAAAATAGAAAATAAGCAGAATAACTATATCAGCTGAAAAATTAGTTATAAGAGAAATTTAGATCGAATATTAAAATTATTTGTTGTTGCTACTGTTGTTGAAACAATTGAAATCGTTGTTGTGTGATTCAATAATTGCTCGCATATAACGGCTGCTGGCGACTGCCGTTACTGCTACTACTGTTGATGTTGTGGCTGCTACCATCCCACTGGACCCTCACAAGTACAGATTAGGTGGTGCAATCTCTCTCTCCACCACCGGTAAATGTACCCTGACTTCGTGGCCCCTGACCCTGAGCAAGTACAATGCGTCGGGCAGCTCCAGCTGATTTCCATGAGAGGCGTAAGGGGTGGGAGATGGGTCAGGGTACATTGGCGGGTATTTCAGAGCACTGATTTGGTGCTGCACAGCCACATATCTGTATGCCGATGCCGCCAAGGCCGAGCAGATGTGACTAGTAGGGAGCCATGTGTGTGTTTTATGACCTGAGATAACGTATGCTGCAGTAAAGTAGCACAGAACAGCTACACACATCGTCAGGTGATCAGTCAGTGATAGCAGAAGGCTGGTAGGCATTAATCTGCCAGCTAACAGCTGGTGCCAGTGCAAACTTACTCCAGCATCTACAAATGAGCCTGTATGTAGAAGCTTCACCATGTGCAACACACCCAACCTTTAACACTCCACTGTCAGTCAGACCAAAGTACAATACGAGGCAATGCGACTCTGCCACAAGTTCATGATGACAAAGAACACGAGGCGCCCCCTACCTCATTGATGAGGAACTGTAGCTGAAGGACAGCAGCTCCGCTGTCATGCTGGCAGTAGCAGTCCACGCCCGGTCGTCCCAGTCTGATGATGTCATCAAGTCAAGGAGGTCAAACCACAGTCTCAAACATCACCACACTGGGGCAATAATAAACATGACAAGGCACCACAGAATAAAAACTCAGAACTCTCAAACTCAAAAAAATATATATATATTATATGAAATAATCTATCCATGCATTTTGGCTATATATTTTTAAATTAACATGTATAAAGCCAAATCAAATGAGGCAAACCAACGTCACATAATTACTAACACTGACAGCTTCTGTCACTTTCAAGGTAACATGGTTACCGTACCATTAAATAGGCAAACTGACATGTTTTGACTCGGAAATCAAAAGGTTCCCAGAGCTTGCAGGAATCACATTAAACAGCCAGTTCATTAATCCAGACCCCTTTTATAATCTACTCTAGCATGAAAAAGCTTTCTCACACTTCGAAATATTGGTCCATTCACAAGGCAACCCAGAAGAAAGAAACCCTGCAGGAAAAGGCAGAAGATGTTTGGAATTCAATCCCCTCGATGCTACGGAGCAGAAGTAAGGGCTCGTGGGTCACAGCGTCAGAGATCCATCAGTCTATTTAAAGCTACTGTGAGTCACTAGGAGTGTGAGATACAACAAAAAAAAAAATCCCCCAACTGTCAGACAGCTTAGGATCAACTTTTTCAGCAAAAAGATAATTCTATGTCCAAACCTCGCATTTTAGCAGCTGCTTGAAAGCTTGCTTGGGGATTCACGCGGATAATAAGAATGGCCACTTGTCTGTCCTGCCAATCTATCAGGACTGCAGAGCCTCTTCTGGCCGTGCGGTCATGCTATCTGGCCATGACAGGGCATACCTGAATTTACACAAAAAAATGTATTCCCACAATCTCTTGCTTGCAAACAAATATAGATTTTTCGACACGCATGCAACTGATCTAAATTGTCATAACAAATTGTGTAGGGAAATGTTTTTTAAGATTTATTGAAAACTCCACTGTATACCTGCCTCTTGGATATCAGTCACAGTGTAGGACATATTAATGCTATAAAAATCTCAGGATTAGTTATTAAAATGCAGTGATTATTGCATCTCATGTCATTGTGCTGCTGATAAGTATTGTACAGTGTTTGCCTATTCAGAGGGATTAGATAAGGTCCCCATCTTACACTGTCATTTTTAAAAAATGGCTAATCTTAAACTCACTAAAAACACAGAATAACACAGCCGACTAATAGAAGGACTTAGGCGTTAAGACTTACGTATCCTTTGAGTACGAAAACCAGCTGCGATAGGACATATAACACCAAAACAGAGGGAACGCCATCCGCTGCAAGGGATCTATTTCCACCTAAACCCGGATCCCACACATTCCTCACTGCTAAGCTTAAATCACAAGGCTCCACCAAAGGAAGATTCATATCATGAGACAGCAGGTGTATTATGCGATTTCTTTCAATATCCAGCAGTATTATGGTATCATGCAAAGTAAGAAAACAATTAGCCTGTGATATATAACCAATTACATACGCAGAAAATCAGGCGAGGGAGCAGACTTAAGTATATTACGGTAAATTTTAGCAAGACTGAAGTGAATAACTCTTGTTTATTGTATAAGTATATGGATCAGTGAAAGCACAGCAATTATGTCAGTACATCCCTGAGAGCTCTCATCCATTTGGCAATCTCAGCGAGATATTTCTGACAGGATCTGAAGATGCTCTATGGTGGATATGCATCAAATATGACAATGTCCAGCACATAAACCAAAAGGATGGAAGACTGAGAAGACCATGCTTATGAGGACACTTAGGGACTTCTGGCTTTTGTGTGCCCTTCCTGCTCGATAATTTAAAAAAAAATCTGACTTAGTAGTAAAGCTCTGCTTTCAATTCACAACCTGACCCAGGGAATTTCACAGAGATGGACGTTTGGGATGAGCTGAGAATGAAATGAGAATTACTGTTACAGCACACAGATGGAGATCTTTCAAATAATCCTACGGCTCGTTAACTCGGTAACTGACTTAATTTAGTCAAAGCAAAGGTTTTGAGTACTTTAAATTAAGTTTGCGTGCATGGCCTTTACGATTAACCACTATGCATTTGCCATAACAAATAATATAAAAGAATGAATATGGCACAAATATATATGAATTTTATCTGCTTGTATAATTGCAGTCTTTATTGCAGCAAAAGATTTAAATTCTGCATATTCAGTTTATGCAATTTAGCCTCATAATTTACCCACTAGAGGTACTTATTATTAGTGTCTTTTTCTCTTTTTTTATTTTATGCTATAGAATCACATTCTGGGGATGATGAACCCAGTCCATGTGTCCTCAGCACTACCCAGAAGTACCACGTCAGGGAGCTACATAATGGGCTTTCACTCAGTCCTGCTTATGGCTTTCTGGACAGGAGAGCACAGGCTACCCTGAATAACTTGTGTAAATATGTCTTTACTGTAGCTAAGTAGTCGGATTGCTGGCTCCAGTCCCCTAGTTGTCTTTCATCCTGCCGACTAGTTCTTGAGTCTGTTGGAGTCCCCTGTCCAAGCTCCCAATGCGTCAGAGTCCCGTCTTCTGCAGCTTACTGTTTCCTGCTTCCTGCTTCCTGGTTTGCATCTTCTGGTCGGACTCCCGCCTCCCGTCTTCCCTGAGTAATCCCCCGCACATATGTTCAGTCAGCAGCCATAAATCCTCTCACCTGCCTGTTTCCCAGTGTTTTTTTAACAGATTCGGGGACATTTGGGTGCCACGGCCCCATTCAGGGTGATACCTTCTTTTGTTAATCCTTCCTGTCAGATACCTGGAACATACCTTGCACGGAGACTTGTTTACATAAACGATAAAAACAGGCAATGATGCAAATTGTCATGCCTTGCCGTCCGATCCTCCCGTGTGCCACGCCCCCTCGTTCCTCTCGTGCGAATCCGTCCCGTACTCAGCTGTTTAGTGTTTGTTCATCAGCATCCCTAGTATTTAGTCTGCCCCAGTCCTGTCTCCCTTGTCCGGTATTGTCGATGCATGTTAATGCTTGCGCTCACGCTTGCTCTGTTTGTTCTCGTGTTCTGGCTAATAAACGCCCTTGTGAAGGGCTATACCCCGCAGCCTGCGACTATGGGTCGTTACTCCCGCCGCAAACGTGACACAAATAACTAATTAAAAAGAGAGATGACTACAGACAATATTTCCTTTTTTTAATGGCTACACTTGAGTGGCGTGGAATCAATGGAAGAAACACAAATTAGGTCAGGTCAGAACAGCCTAATTTATGATTATATGAGCCAGATGTACAAAGGCAAGGTAGTATCCTAAAATGGATGTTTTTTTAATCCGCATCCCGGCCCAGCAGGAAAATGCACTAGCCTGATTTTAGCAATTTCTTATTAAACTGCAAAGTATACCGACAAGGGAAACTCGTAGAAGCAGTGTTATTCTAGAACAGTGTTTCCCAATCCAGTCCTCGGTGAACACCGGACAGTCCACGTTTTTGCTTCCTCTCAGCTCCCAGTGTACCTGTACCAGGTATTCGGTGTTCCTGATTGGCTGGGAGCTGGGAGGGAGCAAAAACGTGGACTGTCCGCGGTTCACCGAGGACTGGGTTGGACTTGGTTGGGAAACTGTTCTAGGAGACTGCTTTCCATTTCCCATATCACCTATCCGGTGCTGGTGAAAGCTTTTCTACGGGGCAGAAGGCAGGGGACACCCTAGATGGGATGCTAGTCCATCACATCAGGTCCATCAGGGTGACACATTCACACAGTACTGAGGCACAATGTACCTGTACTCTGTATCTTGCACTGTTAAAGTACAGGGGAGTAACCAACAGTATAAAGTATAAGGGAGTAATCAAGAGAATAAACTAAAGGGGATTAACTTTTGCAAATGCACAAGCAGAACATGTAGACTACACACAGTGAACCACAGTGGGAATCAGACCCACAACCCTCACAGATATGAGATCACAGCACTGCCCACTGAGCCCCATGCCACCCTACAAACACTTACACCTGCATGTCTTTTTTTCCATTCCAGTTGTCATGACCTCCTCTGAGTACAGACTGGGAACAAAAAGTGAACTTGGGAGGTCCTGATTTGAAGAGCACTGACAGCTGGGGAGGTTAGAGCCACTTAAATAAGCACTCCGGGATGTCACAGAGAGCCCCATTGTTCCCACGCCATGGGGAGGGTGGTGGCGTCAGCTGACGAGTACTAAGGAGGGCTGGGAACTGCCAGCGGCCCTCCTGCCAGGCTCGGGGACGATGGCTCATCCACAGAATGCAAGCATACATGTGGCACATTAGTAGCCAAATGAGATTTTCAGACTCCAGACTTCTATTGCGCTACTTTTTCTTCGGCAAAAATTGTGCCTGTTATTTGACATGATTTAAAACTCTCATATCATCTGCTGCCTATTCTGCGAAGAATGGAGGATGTTAATGGTGCCACAAATCAGGCACGGTCAAACGATGTCATCAGGCAGCCTTTGACCCTCGGAGGCAAGCCTTGGGACAAGTTGGGGCATCCATCCAGTTACATTTTAAATTTAAGTTTAATCATCCATGATGCTTTTTGCTGTTGATCTTCTTTGGTTTAATTATCTTGTTAAGTAGGATAACTGTGGATTCTTGCCTTAGGATGATGAGCAAAACACAGATATTTTAATGGTGCACTGCCTGTCCTCACATCTTCATTATTTCACCGGGAATCATACCAGCCACCTTCAAGGTACCCCACAATTCCTCGGGGGCGACGGAGATGCGGAGCACCTTACACACTACTCCCAATATAATAAAACTTAAAATTAATTTAAGTTAAACTATGGAAAAAAAAAATATATATATATATATATATATACAGCAGAGACAGCGGGGTGAGGAGCAGCGTTTGTGGATGCTAATGCTAATGAGAACAAGCTGAGACAGCGGGGAGAGGAGCAGCATTTCTGGATGCTAATGCTAATGATAACGAGCAGAGACAGCGAGGAGAGGAGCAGCATTTCTGG
>JAODKM010000034.1:11148112-11159305 GCA_026780845.1 Petrocephalus sullivani
TGCTAATGCTAATGAGAACAAGCTGAGACAGCGGGGAGAGGAGCAGCGTTTGTAGATGCTAATGCTAATGAGAACAAGCAGAGACAGCAGGGAGAGGAGCAGCGTTTGTGGATGCTAATGCTAATGATAACGAGCAGAGACAGCGGGGAGAGGAGCAGCATTTCTGGATGCTAATGCTAATGAGAACAAGCTGAGACAGCGGGGAGAGGAGCAGCATTTGTGGATGCTAATGCTAATGATAACGAGCAGAGACAGCGGGGAGAGGAGCAGCATTTCTGGATGCTAATGCCAATGAGAACAAGCTGAGACAGTAAAGAGAGGAGCAGCGTTTGTGGATGCTAATGCTAATGAGAACAAGCAGGGACAGCGAGGAGGGGAGCAGCATTTCTGGATGCTAACGCTAATGAGAACAAGCAGAGACAGCGAGGAGAGGCGCAGCGTTTGTGGATGCTAATGCTAATGAGAACAAGCAGAGACAGCGAGGAGAGGAGCAGCATTTCTGGATGCTAATGCTAATGAGAACATGCAGAGACAGTGAGGAGAGGACTAGCATTTGTAGATGCTAATGCTAATGAGAACAAGCAGAGACAGCGAGGAGAGGAGTAGCATTTGTGGATGCTAATGCTAATGAGAACAAGCAGAGACAGCGAGGAGAGGAGCAGCATTTGTAGATGCTAATGAGAAGGACTGCAAAAAGGAGCAAGAAAACTGCAACCAGCTGAAAAGTTTGATGTAAGTAACAGGTGTCGACAGAGAATACTTCACACTTTTTTGTGTATATGACATCATCATGAACGTTATGAGCACCAGCACCTCAGAGTATACAAATTAAGCCTAGGTGGTGGCATTACTGGCGAGTGCTCACTCGCACGCAGCATTGGGGGTGTCACACAGGGTGCGATGCCGGATGTTAATTCACGCCCCATGCAGAGCAAAGCGCGGGCATGTCTAGTCGAGGTGGACAGGAGAATATTTGAAGTGTGATAAACAAATTTTTGACCTGCATAGAAAAAATAATGTCCAATTAGGTCTGTTATTATTGCACTGTGACACCGTTAGCTATTTTCAATGCGTCTCTGTTTAATACTTGAAATCTTTACCGAATCCATTCAGTGAACTAACTATCCAGATCCAGTTGCTGTAATTGAGCTGTTCAGAGAAAAATGACTCATATATCACATTATATTATCTGTAACTGTCTTCAGTGTAGGTCCCAAGTTTTCTAAATAGAGCACAGTGCCATTTATACTGGAATTGGGAAATTATTGTAAATCCCATTAAAAAAGGAATATTTTTTCCCCAATGACCGCAGGCTTGTAACTCAATAATAAAGGCACACAATTACATAAAATGACTGTGGTACTGTACAAATGGTGAGGGCATTTACCCCTTCTCAGCCTTTGCTAACCCACCAAACATGCGTGCAATTTTGGTCCCAATGAACTATATTTTATCGGCCTAGTTTTTTTAAATTTTATTATTTTTTTTTTCCTCCCACAGGAAAGCTAGGAGGCCATAGCGGTGCTCTCCAATCTCACGGCACTGATTACAAACGTGTCCTCCTGCTTTTGCTGCCCGCTGATGCGATAAGAATAAGAGATGACTTGGGGAACTGGCATGCATAAACGCGCGTCTCCATAGGCCATGCGAGGTCTGCGCTCACCGACAAGCTTTTCACCCCCGGTAAATGGAGGCTTGGAGTCTTTGGGAGCAACGGGAGACGAGATGGAATGGAAAGTCACAGACCTTACAAAAAAGGAATTTCAAACCCCGTTTTGGATGAATTGAGGCATTCATACGCATTTAACTTCATTTAAATAACAGCCTAAATATATTCCATTGGGGAGTGTTAATAAAGGGTACAGCCAGTATAATAAGGAGAAATAAACTCAAATAAACCCCGAATTCATCACTCAAAACGAATAAATACTGTGCAGTTTTCAGGTTTATGTACATATTACATTTTGGGGATCCAAATGTTCCCATAATGTGATCAACACCTGTTACTTTTACATTTTTTTGGTCCCCACAAGGGGAAACTCATTTATATAAAAATCTGTGTATGCAACCGAACAACTAATAATGCCAAGTTTTGTATTTTGTTTGGTTACTTATGGTTAAGGTTAGGGCTGGGTAGGGGTTATACGGGTGTGGTGACTGGGATTCGGGGTTTTCCCATGGAAATGAATGGACGGTTCTCACTAAGATAGGGATAGAAATATGTGTTGTGTGTGTGTGTGTGTGTGTGTGTGAGAGAGAGAGGGTGTATTGTTTAGTCTTTCCATAGGTAATACTGAATTATTTAAGGCCAGTGAATCACCCTGATAGAGACATTGCCAACTTAATCTATGTATTTTTTTAGTAATTATTTAATTACTAAGTGAATAAAATAAATTAAAGATGGATAAAATAAATGGGAAGTTGGAGAAAGATAAAGATGGAGAGGCAGAAAAGAGGAAGAAATGGAACAGAGTATGAAAGTGAAAACAAGCGGGTCCCCCCCCCCCTCCCCCCCACTGTTTCCCATTGAACTCTTAGGGCAGCAGACCTGTGTGCAAAGCAGCAATTTTACTGACTCATGCCGGTATAAATTTTACTGAAACTGTTAAGGTAAACTGTCTTGCTACAGCAGGGCACCTCTTGGGAGAGGAACCAGCAACCTTCAGCCTGAATACAAGGGAGCTCCTCAGAGAGCACAGCAGCCCAAATAGCGTGTGTGTGTGTCTCTGTATGTCAGGCAGATGGTCCTGGCTTGCATAAGGTCTAATGCAGAGATAAAGAGAATCACTGCCGATGTTCAAATCCCAGTCCGTTTTATAGGCAATTTAAAGTCACTGTTTTTAGATATTATTGTCTAAATTTATCTTTAAACATTGTGCCATTCTCTCGCCATATATCCTCTGACCTCTTCTCCAGTTCAGGGTCACAATGTTACTCTGACTCTAACCACTAAATTATTGTAAGAACAGAGAGAGGCGTGGCCATCTGTGAGGGAGAGTCAGGTGGCCATATCTCTTTGGAGTCGCTTTCTCATTCAATATCGAGTTTACTGTAGCTGACGTCAAGTAGTTTATATTCTTCCTTCAGTCGGTTGAGGCTACACGTCTCACATGATTATAGGGTGACCAAGGCATGGCGGATCATAAAACGAACCGTAAAACTGCAGAGCCAAGCATCTTTGCGAAAGTTCCACCCATCTTCACCGAGCTGACAAACCAGTGAATGTTGTGTCGGGCGCACGCCTCATGCTGCATCCATACGTGAAGCACGATCCCCGCAACACACACACGTGAATCATTCTCTTTCTGCGGTATTGATTTTCTTGTCATCACTAATAAGCACATCCTTGTACTTGTAGAGGTCCAATTATTTTACATTCAGTGGAACAAACCACATGGACACGCAAAGTCTTTAAACAACACATTTTTAAAAGGAAAATATTTCCTACTACCTCGATACAGAAAGCACAGCAGTCGTTTGGCCGCTGATGAAAGAGTAGCTCTTTGGAAAAACGTATCCAGACACAACTGGAGGGAATGATTTGCTTTTGAAGACTTCAAAGGCCGCAAGAACTTGCTCTCCGTTGTGGTAAGGAATGGGATGAGGACCCTCGAAATGCGTTTCTCCAAATGGGTCGTTCATCCCCTCCTGTGCTGCTGACTGATCACTGCAGACGCTCTGTCTAAGAGGCTACATCTGGCTGCGAACGTGAAGCATCAGTTGCACTTAAAAATGTGTTTCCCCACTAACTAGGCAGGTTCAGAATTTGCTCCCAGTTTTGTTTGTTTGATTTTTCACAAAGAGAGATAGCAGGGCAAACTAACCCGACAGTAAGGAGAAGGCCATGCTCGTGAACGTCAAATACTTCCTGATAGCCCTCTTCATTTTCAGTTCTAGAAAAAAAAAAGCAGAACTTGTCCTTTTTTCTTGAATCGTTCACTTTTTTTGTCACAACTTCCCTTATCCGTGGAGACAATACATGAATTTTTTTATTTTCGTGACTGCAGTGACATGCTGGAATAGAGGGTAACATGAAGTGCGGCTCATGAAACTCGGCAGCGTTAAATCAGCTGTGAGAGGCTGAGGCAGGCTCATGGAGAGTTTCTCAGAATTAATTTAGCCCATCTCCGCATGACATGCATCTACTGTCCCCACCCCTTTCTTATTACACATACTAACTGGCACAGAGACGACGAAATGAGGAAATTCACAGGAATCCATACAAGACAGAAGAAGCCAGATCTGCTGCAGGCAAACAGCAGCTGATGCTGCACCTGGTCCAGGACCATTGGCTAAGCAACGGGCCACCTTCTAAAAAGGCTGCCAAGAGATACCAGCATATCTGTACAGAGCACCTCTTCCAAAATCAGAGTCCATTTTAACAGCCCGGATCCATCCGAACTTACTCCCTTTACCCCTGCAGCGAATCTTGATGAGTATATCAGACACACAACTCCAGCTGACATGCTGATAGAATTAATAGCACCAGTGAGTAGCATTTGAACATTTGCCATCCTAGGAATCACCAAAACACACACTCAGTTTTGTCGTTACTTAAACACTGTATTCATCATCATTTCATGGTAGCTTTATCATTCAGCTGAGCAATCGGCTATGATTTATTTACGGATTCCCTCAGTCTTTTTAGATTATACTCATAACTTATATGAGTGATAAAATAGGCCAGTACAGAGCAGATCAACACCACACCATTAACATTACTTTTAGTTATATTCTTGCTGTTACTGTAGATGATAGGCAGAATTAGGATTAGAAAGCTACCTTGGCTTGTTTATTATTTTTATTTATTTATCCTTAAAAGTATATGGAAATACTAATGCATATGAGAATACTTGCTTGTCTTTTGTAAACGTCTTGATAGCCTCATCCCTGCTTAAAAATACTAAATACACAACTGTGTTTATAAGAATTTTCATTGCAATTACAAGACCACAATTATAGTATTCACCAGATATGTGTGCTGTTTTAAATTTGAATAAGACTCATACATATGAGTTGTTGGTTTTGGCACTATAGGTGTAATGGAGGCAAATGTGTTTATGAGTCAGCAGATTTGATAATTTTTTTAATTAAAATGAAGGTCAAAAGGACAGATCTGAAATGCAGAACCTTGGAAAACTTACATAAATTCTATGAAATTTACATATGAAAGGGAAACTGTAATTGCCACAAAAGTAAGTAATTATAAACTGCGATCAAATTCATTACATTCTGTTATAGCCGTATACTGTTTTAAATTTTATTCTCTGTTGTTTTATGCATACACAGTTATTCTTTTGTGCATTTTGAGCACATTAAGAAGTTCAGAACATCTTCACACACACACACAGACCTATGTACCTATCTAAATGGGAACCGTCCATTAATTTCTATGGGAAAAACCCTAATCCCAATCACGACGTCCTTAACCCCAACCCCGCCCTAACCTTAACCATAAGTAACCAACCCAAATACAAGACTTTTGGCATTTTTCTTTTTTGATTGCATTTACAGATTTTTATAAAATCGAGGTTATCCAAATGGGGACCTGAAAAAATGTCCCCAAAAATAAGAACACTTCACCACATTTTGGTTCCCAAATGTGATCCATGCGCCCACACTCACACACACCTGTATCATTATGATAATAATGTTTCAGCTTTGATTGCCCTGTACCTGGTCAGACTTGATGCGGCATACCCTGCTAAGCAATAGCCCTAATGAATGAGATATCAGTGCTGTGTGTCTGCTACCAAATTGATTCTAAATCCATTTGCCGCCCAGTCGCCCTTTGGCTGAATTAATGGCCTAATCTTACGCAAGAAACCTTCCAGCTGATGTGACCTGGCAGCCCAATGATGATATTGCTGCTCTTATTTAAATGGAGATGAATGCCGTCCACACGGGGCCACATCACACACACAAGCGGGGGGCTACACCGAGGACGGGAACAACAGCAGGCACTCTCCGCAATCCGCCGCCGTATTTCACATGAATCTTCCGGGACCTTGCTGTTTCTGTCCTGATATGTCATATGCTTCGGGGGGGGGGGGTCCATAACTGAGCCCCTTCAGAATGAAGGCACAGTTTTTTTTAGGTCGAGATGAGCACCCAGCATCCGCGGACTGTGTTAAGAGGCCTGGCAGAGTGTATTACCAGAGGCAAGAAGTAGAGAGACGGGAATAAGGCAAGCATGTCTAAAACGGCACACTGCCATCTTCTGTAATCACCCACCGCAAGGAGGCCCGTGCTCAGCCTGAAGCCTATCTCCAGCAAGCATATGGATACATCACAGGCTACACACGCAAAAGACATTGTAGGGATATCTGAGCCACGCTTCTCTGGACCAGAGGACCCTAGGAAGCCCAAACAGACATGAAAACATCACAAACACGTAGAAACCAAGGTCAGAATCACACCCACAACTCGGGCACTTTTGCACAACATAATAAGCTACCGAGCCAGCCACCTCTAAAAGTAGCCCACAGGTTTCTCTTGTGCTATACAACTTTCAGTAGTCTAAAAAACTAAGTATATTTATCTCTTAAGTGAATCAAATCCCAGTAACATAACATAGTCCATCCATCTATCTTCTATAACTACTTGTCTCATTAAGGGTCACAGGGTTCTGGATCCTATCCCTGAAGCTACTAGCAGAATGCAGGGAATAACCCAGGATGGGACACCAACCGACAAACGTGCCCACACACAAACGGGCAGCTTCAATGCACTCAGACTGTGTGAGTGAATTGAACCAGGCTACCCAGAGGAAACCCCATGACGACACGAGAAGAACACGCAAACTTCACACAGCGAGCCGCAGAGAAAGACTCGAACCCTGGTCCCAGCAATGCAAAACAACGGTGCTAACCTCTGCACCACGTGCCGTTCCTGTTACATAGTCTTAGGATTAAAATATCTTTAGGATACATTTCTCTACCAAGGGGCTAAGGTAACCATAACATAGTCACACCATGCAGGCAAGCACCTAGTTGTATGTCTTATAAATATTAAAAAAAATATATCCCACCTCTCTATAAAGAGTTAAGTCATCATTAATATTGAAAATGCCATTTGTGCTTTTGAGCCTACAAAAGAAACACACTATATCTCTTTGAGGTACAGCTGAAACAAGCACATTAATATTTCACGAGGAGATAAATATGCCACAGCTAGCTTAGCAAAAACACAAAGCGTACCTCTTAGCTGCATTTTAACCGAGAAGTTCAAAGCAAACAATGACTTATAATTCACCATTGTGGGTGGATAACAATGGGATGCCTCTCGAGATTAAGCTATGGCTTATTACCGTCCACATCCAAGCAGTGTGACGCCAAAGAGCATAGTAAACATTGCAAACGGCCGTAAGTCCACTCTTCACAAGGAATACATCAGCTCAAGGGCATTCATTATTTATGCATGTAGTTCTCTTTATTGCAAACTTCCCCGAGTAATACTGTAGAGATAGTATTTTTTAACATTTCATTATCTTTATCTGGAAAAAAAAATCTGATTTGAGGCTTGGGCAGTTGATGTATGATCACTATCTCAGCTGATAGGACAATGTACATGTTGGATTCAGGAGACTTATGAGTAAACCCTCTCAACACCTGGCCACTTAAAGACACCTTCCAGATGATGTAGGATGAAAGGACCTGATCATAGATCAAACATGTGCCTATTAGCAGCAGCAACATGATGGCACTAGCCTGACGGTACTCTGTGTTCCCTGGATGCTCTCAGTGCTGCACTTTCTGGTCATTGAATAGTTGTCTTATTAAATTCTCGCCGTGTTTGATAGATTGTAAGCTCAGCCTGGCTGCACTTACGCCTAGCCGACTACTTGACAGCATGTATATTTGCATTGTCCTATCTGCCTCACTTAGGGTGTACTCACATTAGCTGATCTGTACTATCCCCTGGCTTGGACACAAGCATCTGCTAGTTAAAAGTAAATATAAACATAAACAAAGAACATGGTGAAGGATGTGGGAACCTGAGCATGGTGTGCATTTTTGACACTAGTGTTATTGGCAGTCGGACCTTGAATCAGGTGTGTTGTTGTAATACAACTGATCACACAAAAGTGTCGACACCAGCATGCACATTTCCCCTCTTTCATGCCAGAATTTGTCTCACACATGAAAGGAAAACAATTACAGCAAAGGGCAATATCTGCATACAGGAGGTAGGAGACTGGTACCAATCCCTTTATCTTCTGCATTTTGCCTTTTGATTTCAGTAATTCATCAGGCAATGTCTGAGATGCACGTGCGGTTTCGGTGCTGTGTCATCTAGATCCAGTTCTTTTTTGCTTCCTTATTACTGATTAAACAATTAATGCTTGATTGTTAAGCTGGAAATAAAAAAAAAGAAAAAAATAAAGGCAGCTGATTAAAAATTCGGAGAAATGATTGATGGTGTTTAATAGGCCGGTGCACAATCGCACCAGCGTGCCAGGGTTGCATTAATTGGATCCAGATCAAAGAGTTCTGATAAACGATAAGAGGCCTGGATGAAATAAATTTCAAGGGGGGATACAAAATAACAACAGGAAGAGGTGAACGGATATTAAGCGGCTGGACAAACTCCCCGGGGGGGGTCACCGTCTGAAAGGAAAGAAGACTTAAGATAGAGAAACTTCAAAAGATAATCCTGTTCTAGCACGAAAGTGCAACGCCCAACTTGGGATTTAAACACAAGACCTTCAGTCCCCAATAGGCATGCAGTGTGGGAATGAATATCCTATCAGATTCAGGGGGCCAAAATCCTTACAGGGGCCCTTGGATGTGTAAAATTATAAAATTATATCCTGTAAAGGAGGTGGCGGTGGGCCCAAGGTTACATTTTGTCAGGGGGCCCAGAATTCATAGCTAAGCCCCTTGTCTGCAAAGCAGTTTCAATTGGAAATCAAAGAGCTCTATACTATTATCATAAAATCAGAGTCTCAATAAGCTACTTCTCTAGCACATAGAGTAATGTACTTCAAAAGAAGGCCCCGGATGGTAATTCCAGCTGCAATGCCATCCATTCGTCTCTTTTCTGATCGCAGACAAGCAATGCGGCTCGTCCCTCTGACTCCAAACCCTCTGAATCCCGGCTCAGCTTTGGCAAGGTCGGCCATAGCAGTGGCAGGTCAGGAGCCGACAGCCTGATGGGCCGTCTCGCTGAGCGCGCCAAACACGATTTGCAACCTTCATACTCATGCTGGGCCTCTCGGGCCAGTGGGCACGTGAAGCACGGGTCAGAGGTCAAGAAGAGGGGAAAAAAATGATGGGAGGGAGCGGGGCGACGGATTGACTTCGCCGGGAAATGAAGTGGGGAGTCATTTGATGCTGCATAATTGAAGCATCCTGCTTGACAAACGGCCACTTCGCTCGTGGGGCCGTGCTTGTCGACACGCCCTACCGGGGAGGCAAACTCACTAGTGAACATAATTAAGTTCCCAGCTTATTCTCTTCTGTTACGGGACTGTGTCAGTCATGGCTGGCATGAGAGATGATCCTGGCTTGGGGCCAGACTAATATACTAATATAATGACCTTCCTAAAAAGACATGGGGGACACCCCCCACAAAGAAAAAGTAACCAAAAGATGATAAAACTAAGGAAATTTATCACTTGTGATAAAGACAAACTGAAGCAACAGCTCTTGTCTAATGTTAATCAAACGAAGGCAGGGGGAGTGAAGATCTGCAGATGTACCGGGTGTGTCAATTTATTATGATCTAAGACATGGAAGATCCTCCACGTGCCATTCATCTCTGTGATTCTCGTACTCCAGGCTGGAGGCCGGCGGAAGGGTAGTTAGAATGAGTTGTAGCTAAAGGTATGACGAAATTGTGCTTAAGCTTGGCTCCGTAAAGCCCACGGCCTTCAAATGCATTTCAGGCCATAGTTCAGAAACCCTAAATCACTGCTCATATACCCCCACACCCCTGAGTGTCCTGCTGGGACTGTGCAGGAGATCCACTATCATCTGTGGGCCCCCACCAGCATGGCAACCCTCCCCGAATCACTGCACATTTTAACTGTAGCCTGAGAAACCATCTTATGCTCAAGGTACACACTGTGCTTTTACACTTGCCGAATCAATTACTCAAATTTAATCCATCCCTCCATCTTCTAACCACTTTTCCTGGTCAGAGTCTCAGGAAACAAGGCTGGGATACACCCTGGACAGGATGGCACTCCATCACACACACACACATACCCAAGCACTTACCTAAAAGGGGACAAAACCCTAATCCCAGTCACAGCACCCTTAACCCCAACCCAGCCCTAACCTTAATCATAAGTTTCCAACCAAAATGCAAGACATTTTTACTTTTTTGATTGCATTCACATTGCAATTTTATAGAGGTTATCCAAATGGGGACCTGAAGAAAATGTCTCCAATAGTAAGGAAGTTTCACCACACTTTGTTCCCCAAATATAATCCACGCAAACTCACACACACACTCACTCATCGACTATGGGCATTTAGAGATGCCAGTTACTCCCATTCTATGTCTTTGCACTGTGGGCGGTAACTAATCAAACTTAACATATAACCACATTTCCAAATAGCTGGGACACTATGTAATATGCAAATAAAATCGGAATACATGATCATGTGAAATGATCTTCAAATAATTTAAGCCCATATTTAATTGCAAATTAGAACAAAGATGGCATCAAATGTTGGAACTGAGAAATAGTATAGTTTTATGACAAATATGTGCTCAATTTGAATTTGATGCCAGCAACACATTTCAAAAGAGTTGGAACAGAGACAACAAAAGACTGGAAGTCGTGTAATGCTAAAAGAAAGCTAATTAGGTAAATTGGCAACTGATCAGTAAGTTGATTGGGTATAAAAAGAGCCTCCCAGAGGGGCGGAGTCTCTGTGCAGTGACGATGGGGAGAGGTTCCCCACTCTGTGCAGTGACTATGGGGAGAGGTTCCCCACTGTGTGCAGTGACGATGGGGAGAGGTTCCCAACTCTGTACAGTGAAGATGGGGAGAGGTTCCCCACTGTGTACAGTGAAGATGGGGAGAGGTTCCCCACTGTGTGCAGTGACGATGGGGAGAGGTTCCCCACTCTGTGCAGTGACAATGGGGAGAGGTTCCCCACTCTGTACAGTGAAGATGGGGAGAGGTTCCCCACTGTGTGCAGTGACGATGGGGAGAGGTTCCCCACTCTGTGCAGTGAC
>JAODKM010000034.1:11207551-11222347 GCA_026780845.1 Petrocephalus sullivani
TGTTCAGCTTAGGCTTTCGCCCTTGTCCTTTATGCACTGAAATTCCTCCAGATTCCTTG
The DNA here is from genome assembly GCA_026780845.1 of Petrocephalus sullivani. Classification (NCBI taxonomy): domain Eukaryota; kingdom Metazoa; phylum Chordata; class Actinopteri; order Osteoglossiformes; family Mormyridae; genus Petrocephalus; species Petrocephalus sullivani. The sequence goes on from JAODKM010000034.1 coordinate 11,207,611, forward strand.
AATCTCTTAAATATGTTATGCACTGTTGAAGGTGAAATATCCAAATCTCTTCCTATCTTTCTTTGAGGAAACATTTAAATAATTTTCTCACGTATTTGTTGGCAAACTGGCGATCCGCGGCCCATCTTTGCTCCTAAAGGACTATACAAGGTTTCTTGGACGATGCTTTTGAACCAAATCATAATTACAATCACCTGTTGACATCACCTGTCTCAAATCACATCATTATTTAATCAATTTACCTCATTACTAGCCCTAAATTGCTCCTGTTCCAACTTTTTTTGAAATGTGTTGCAAGAAACAAAATTGGAATACGTGTTTATTTTGTAAAAAACAATAATGTATATTTTACACACGTGCATAACCATAAATTGAGAGCTGAGTAAAACAAAAAATTGTGCTGTGGTCTCTTAATTTTTTTCAGAGCCGTATAATTATCTTGAACTTAGTTATGTCACAAAAGCCTTATCGTGACCGGTACCTGTAAAGACCATCACGAGTTCTCAGCTGAATGGAATTTGGATGGGATTTGACTGCTTTTGACTACCCTGTGCTAGGATGGGATGTTCTCTGACTCACTAACTGCCATACTCCAGGTATCCCTAATGAGCGTCCACCAGTGGTGAGTCAGTTTTACCCACCATGCTCTGGACAACCTGGACATACCTTCAAAGCATCCATTCTGAGAAACAGCTGAAAAAATAAAGCTTTCGTGTCAAAAGGCAAAGCATACAGTGTATACATATATATATACACACACACAAACACACACAGCTGGTGGCAGTATAAATAAAAAGGTCTCATCTAGCGCAGCATCATTAAAATGTAATAGTGTTGTAGTAATCTGCAGCCCTACTTGTTTGCTGCATGACAGTTTTGTATTTGTGTTATTTCTAATGCAGTTATTTTTGATTCATGTAAATTGCAAATAGGGAAGAGATACATGAAGCTCAGAAAATGCCAGTTTCCTTTGGCTTTTGTTGGTGATATATGCGTTTCTCCGTTCCACACAATATTTAATGCAAATGGTTTTAAAAATAGAAGAGCAGGCACACAGCTTCCCTGCCCCTTATGCGGGGCCTGAGCTCTTGATGAGGGAAATGACCACTGTAACTCGCATAATCCCTCTTTGTTTCTGCCAGCAGCATGTCTCCTTGGAGACACGGTGTGCCACCATATGGCTGGGGCGTTGGTCGGAGCCCGTTTCCCAGCCTGCTCCTCTGCACTCGGAGATGGGGGGCTGCCGAAGGAACCGCCCCCCCCGGCCTCTCTGCGGCCGAGGCGTGACGGAGGAGGAGTGCAGGGGATGTAGGAGGCGTGGGAGTGACAGCCGGGGCTGGGCCAGCGGTGGGAGGGCAGGAGTGGAGGCTCAGGGGAGGGACACGCAGCCGAAGCAGACAGGAAAGTCAGAATGCAAACAGGTTACATTATGGATCAACCTGAAAATATTGCAGTTTAATGTAATCGCAGAGCCATGTGAAACCTGTGGGCGGGGGGGGGGGGATTGCAAAGCTCAGCATCAGCAGCGCCGGGCGAAACTTTAGTCTGCGGACATCAGGTAACGTGACTTAACAAGGCCTAAACCGCAATTTCCTCTCTCTTTTTTTTTTCCTCCATTTTTCCTCCGGTGATTTGTATCGAGGAAAAGCGAGACTCTGAAACCTACACAGAGACCCCCCCCCCCCCGGGGGGGCCTTTGCGGCAGCGTAAGGGGGTGACGGCACTGTGCTGCAGCTCGCAGACGCTCTCGGGCCAAGAGGGAGTAGGCAGGAGGCCGGTGCAGCCATTGCCAGAGGAATGGAGGGAGGAATGAGAGAGAGAAGCAGAGAAAGAAGAAAAAAAGGAGGAGTTTATAAAGTAAATGGGGCGCGCGGTCAGCGGAGCACAGGGGAAAGTGTTAAAGGTGACAGAAATTGCGGCGACACAATAGGCCCGAGGGAGAAAAGTTCAGGAGAGTAGCAGCAAACGTGGTTTCGGGGAGACAGCTTTCCTCACTCTGGGCTGAGAGGGTCTGCCTCCCACTTGCTTCGGCAACCATGGCAGGTGGACTGGTACCCACACGAGTGTGATGACATACAAAACCCTCGACGCCGAGACTCTCCGGCAGACAGCGTGAAGGTCGCTGTCGAGAGGGCCAAGTGGAGCCCTCAGCTCCTCTGCCAGCTAACAAGCTTCCGTCCAAAGCAGGTCTGGCAGCCCCAAGCTGCAGCACCCTCCCCTCTCTCCGGAATTACACTTTCGTTTCGCATAGATGTGAACGTGCCCAGAAACGCAACGCACGAATGCTCGCAGGGACTAAAAAAAAGAAAGACATGTCTGGCTTGAGAATTGTAGCAACAAGCTAATTCTGATAACACAACGGAACGTTTTTCGGACTCCTGCAAAGCAATGGCGTGCAACGGGTTCACAGCTGGCCTGCAAAGTGAGGGTAGCTTGTTTATTCATTACAGAATGTTTTTTTTGTGAAATGCTACCCTGAAATTTAATGTTGTGCCAAGAGCATGCTTGGATGAGCTTTTCTGAGTGATACTACAAGGTCTGGCTCTTCATGACTTTTCATGGCTTTGATATTCTCACACACTTTTCCATCCAACCGTATTCTATAAGCACGGTCACCTCAAGCCCAGAGGCCGCTACATGTTCCCATGCATACATTGTAAAACTGGTTTCCTGTGAACTCTGGGTTCTTCCTGCAGCCCTGTGATGGACAGGCATTCTGTCGAGTGTGTGCCCTACCTTCTGCTCAAGCTGGTCCTATATTGGATAAGAGGTTACAGAAGAGGGATGGATGTACTTATATATAGATGATCACATCAGTAATAAAAGTCTATATAATAAAACTGATATATTCTGACATGCAGGTACTCAAACCAACACTGTCTACCAAAACACTACAGAAAAATAAACACACCTATGGTACAATTCTGGGGAAAAGTTTGCATGTGCTGCTTCTGTAGAAATACTTACATTTAATATAGTGAATTAGATGAAGAACAGATCACAAATTTAAGAAAAATCCAGATAATTCCGAAAGGTTTACAAACTGCTGATTTTATCATAAAGAAAGGCACTGAATATGCGCGAGACGTACGGTTACGACTCCCATCAGATAATGGACGACGGATTTGCTGCAGTGATCACGGGCGCGAGCATGTGCCAGGGGAAGGTTAATGGCCTTTAAACGAGGACAGATGTTGTGTGTGTAAGTCATAATTGATGATAACAGGTGCACAGCACCAGAAATAGCCTCTCCACCTGTAACTTGTACAAAGCAATACAGAATCAGGCTGCCACGCTGCCCCTACTGGAGAGCCACTGGAAGGGAGAGCAGATCTTGACAAATGCTTTGTAATCTGGCGTGCGTATGCTGCCAGATCCTCCCCCCCCCCCACACACACACACACGCACACACACACCACCACCTTGGGGAGTTGAAAGGGGAATCAGATCAATAAGGGGAACAAAATGAGCTTTATGTGTCAGATTTTGATGCCCATCTGACAGATCTTAATGTACCCAGGAAAGTAATTAACACAAGAGATGGGGAAGAGGTGTGGAGGACAAAAAACCCTCCAAGAGGAAGACATATGCTGGATGTCAGCTGGAAGGGAACTCGATCAATTGCTCTTCACCCGACTCCAAGCCAATAAAAAGAAATGAGGAGGTGATTGGGTCAAATCCCAGGAGAGGAAATCTGCCATTGTGCCCCTGGGCACACTTCTTAATCCTAGAGGCTCTGGCGATTATCCGTGTTGTTGTAAGACGCTGATAACGCAGTGCGGTGCCTGCCTCAATATCAACGGCATCAGACAGGAACCCAGCAGGGAGGGACAGCTTAGTAAACGCCGCCGGTTCCCGGGTCACGCCTTGAAATGCCCGAAGCCCCAGTGGATTGTCAGCGAAGTGTGTGACAAAAGGATAAGAGTGAAAGAATGAAAAAAAAGGGAAGCAGGTAAAGTGACACGTTTTGATTTCACAGTGATGTGCGTGGTAATAACACAAATGGAAACAAATTCGATCAGTGAAATATTCCCAACTGACATAAAATCCACAGCCCTCTACTGGATAAGTGTTTGGAGGATGGATAGATTAAAGACGAAATTAGCCAAATCACATAAACACATGTATGCGAACTTATATTTTATTAATGTCAAGTATGCCTAGTGAGAGAGGAATCGATATATTAGGTAACACGTTGGATACAAGGTCACATCTGCCCTCGGGAGAGGCCTGCCCACTATCCAATCACCCTTATCATTGCGTCAGTGGGATGTGATGGGCTCTCTCTAGATAAGCTGGATCACACAAGGATGGTCGATGATGCTCACAAAGGCCCCCCCCCCCCTTTATGCGGGTAGCCAATACGGGCTCAGGATTTCAGTCGCGCACATGGCAACTCCCTCGCCATGCCGGTGACCTTGAAAAAGAAAGTGAAAGATGTGGACCAGCAAGCTGCCCCTCCATGTCTCACAGGTCACACTCCGCCAGGCTCTGACGGGCCGCCATGCTGGGTCCAAAAGGTCCTATCACATGCAAGCGACATCCTCCCAAATTGAGCTAATTAGTGAAAGAGAGCATCGGGTCAATTATGCAAAGTAATACCAATACTTACAGTACAACGGCTTGACTCTTATCAGCCTATAGACAAATCTGGTTAGAATAAACAATGGTTTCACTTTTTAAAACAAAGTTACACAAGATTACAGTTAGAATCAGACTATTTACCTGACAAAGTAAATCAACTTTAAAAGAGACAAGTCCAACAATTCCAGGAAAAAAAACAATTAGCTTTTAATTTATTATTACTGTATCAGGCTAAGACTTTGGTTCCAGAAGTTTATACAGTTATATTACAGAATATTTTACTTTGACAATGAAAAGTTCACACAAGCAACTGCAGGAACCTATATTCACTAGATCCAGAAAACTTTACCCAATCCCTTTGCAAGGGCAAAAGGTTACTCTGCAGCAGGACAGTGATCCAAAGCTAATTACCTAAATGGACAAAGCTACACTCCTGTAGCTCAAGGATAAGTAAATGTTAATGTCCAGACTTGAGCACTATTGGCAAACACTTAAAAAGGGAGATTTGACAACAGTCTATGTCTTACCTAAATTGAATGATGAAATACTGGAGAAATTTAGACACGCGTTCACAAACAAAAGTCAATATAAACCAGTGAAAATCATTTAAACCAATTACATTATGCTGATAAAGAACAGTTAATGATTCGTCACAGCTGGTGCAAGGAGCGTTCCGGCTGCAAAAATTGACTTCATGGATCAGAATCGTAATACAATCAGAACATGTCAATAATTTCACTTTAGTTTCTGCTGACATAACTGTAACTTATGTTCTGAAGGCTTTAGGTTCCACTCAAGCTTTGAATAAAATATCAGGTTTAAATATGCATGGATCATTTACCAGTCTCACAAAAAATGCACAGCACAGTGTCTGGATAGTGCCACAAAGCTCAGTCTCCTTGCCCCTTTAGTTCTAGAGAAAACCGAAATAAAAAAATTATTCTGTACATATTTGAAAGGGGACGGTGTAAGAATAGGGTCAGTCAGTCGATAGTGCAAATGTTGAGTGAATACTGATAGAAGTACATAGGAATGTTGCTGAACCCTATTCCAGGAAATCCGCAAGCGGCGATATAAAATTACCTCGCGACTCGCACCCCCACCCCTCGAGCGCTGGAAGCAGCGCGTGCTTCAGTTCCAGTCGGGTCGCGAGACAGCGTGACGTCAGCCGTCACGCGCGGCGCCCGCCTGGCAGACTGGGCAGATCATTATCATTAGAAACCGGGGTCTGTTGCCCCTTAATCGCGGCGATCGGATATGTGCAGTACACCCTCAGAGACCCCGGCAACACCGTCTATCCCCAGAGGGTGCGAGGAAACGATGCAGACTGATATGGCGATAAAAATACGTTTGCATAATGTCTGAGACGAACCACGAAAAGATGGCAACTTCTGGCGTATGGCCGCCGTGATTCCAGACTGTCAGCTGGTTCTGACCAAGAACATTAAAGTGCCTTATGAAGCCCATTAATTTACAAAAGCACAGAAGGAGCTGAGGACAACTGAGTTCTTTCCCCAAGGACCCAGACAACGCTGCATCCTCCCCTGACATAAAATGTATAATTCATCAACTTCACCTCCTTAAAGGGAAAGTGAGAAAGTCAGAAGTAGAGGAACAAATATGGTGTTGGGGGTGGGAGGCACTGCATCATATCTGTAATATTTCCAAAGTAGACGCCATTTATTCTATCAAACAAAGACAAAAGACTAAAGGGGAAATAGTTGCCATGGAGAACTGCTAGATAAGAACATTAATTTCTTGTCACCACTGTAAGAATTTTGACAGCCCATATGACCTGCCAAAAAAGATTTTATAATCAGCCTTTTGTCTTGCCTTGACATGTTCACAACGCTCATTACCTCTGCGGTCCAAACCATCAGCTGGTATTTTCCAAATTTTAACATTCTGCTACAAGCACTGCAATGCAGTAAGAAAAAAGCACTGGGCGAGGGATGCTGATCCAGCCCAGGACAGGGCTCGCTTGGTATCAGCAGAAATGTGCCAGTCTCTCCACACAGTGCCCACGGCTGCCTGCTCGAGCATCAGAGGTCTTGGGATAGCTGCAGGCCAGGACGGGGGTTCAGCTGGGTTTATGGCTACCGGTGAGACTTTCGAGATGACAGGAAGAGCTCAGACATCTGGAAGTTCTGGTGCTGAGCTCTTTGAGGGCCTGTATACGTCCAGTCTGAGAAAACAGCGCCTTGCGTGTGAGAGACACGTCTGCTCTGAACCTCGAAACCTCGCAGATTTAATACGATGGCTAGACACGGGTGCTTGGTATAAAGTATCATCCTGCATGTGAACATCTGTGCACACACCTGCTGCTCTGAAGGAATAGAAGAATAGACAACGCACACGCTAAGCCAGGAATAGTCATAAAAATGGCAGTATAATCCCATAAACGGTGCTCTCAACATCAAACCATTTATCACCGTCTTAGTTAGTATATTAAAATACAAAGGAAAAAGCATAGGAGACAGTAGAGGGGAGGGTGATTAAAATTCAGCCAAATGTCATCAAGCGGAAACGCTGCTTTTATGAATTAGTACCACATTGTGAATGAATTTGAAAAATAAGTTTAATTGTACCCCCATTCCTCTGAAAGAAAAAAAAAGGTATAATTACAAATCTGAGAATGGAACAGAGGCTTAATAGCTACATAAAACCCAACCACAGCCCATAACTACTTTTAGTAAGATCAGAGAGAAAAACTTTCAGAAATTCTCAAAGGCGTGGCAATGAATCAAAGGGCCTCGTTCTGCCGGATTCGCCGAAAGGCACTCAGGCCAGACCTGCCTTCGGATGCACATCAAAAATTGATGCTTGATATACTAGTGCTTTGTCCAAAGCACAAAAAATGTGCATTTTTTCCATGTTTCCTTATCCCCCAATCATATCTCAAGGACTCAACAAATAAGCAATGTCAGCTTACAGAACAACAGAGCCAATAGTCAATAGTGTCAGCAGTCAGTAGTGCCAATAGTCACTTTGCTGTTGGCCTACATCTATCAGTGTAGATGATGACTAGCATCAAGGCACAGTGGATCCCAGTCACCCTTCAAGCCAGCTTTAATTTTCCAGTTATTACATTTCTCAAGTTTCTGCTAGATATGGTTATGATGTCCCCTTGCTTTGCAAAGTATATCTATCACAGGGCATACCACACTATGGGCATCTTGTAGACATGGATCAGCATAGCTACAAGGGCATTAGCCTGCTCAAAGAAAACCCACACAAGCATAGGGAAAATCTGCTAAATCCATTTAAGCAAGCTGGAAGTAGTCTGTAAAATTGTTAGCATCCATATCACCACTACTATCATTGTTTTTAATTAATTAATTTTCTTTTTAAATGAACACGTTGGAGGATTCAGAGAGTAAATGGGACCCTTGCAGATTCCAGCCCATGCCCATTTGGAAAACATCAAATCACAGCAAACAAGAGAAAAAAGTTGGAAAGTCCTCATGCAAGGGTGGATGTCTGGCCCTTTTCAGCCACTGTTCTGTGTGCCCACACGCAGACACATGCGCAGACACACACATACTGTACACACCAGCACACATGTTACCTACCACCTTTCACCAGATGTCATGAGGTCACATGGCAGCAAGGCATTCTGGGTGGTGACATCTGCACACTTACAAGCGGTACCCTCCCACATTCAACTTTGAGTGTGACTTCAAACGACCTTTCATCTGTGTTTTTGCTGCCATTCGATGCCAAAATCCCAATCTTCGGTCAAGCTTGGGTATGTGGAACAATCCCTTCACTCCGGTTCCTTTGGTCTTGGGTAATTTCATTACCGTTAGCGGAATGTGGTCACAGCAGATGGCCTAACTGGCATTTCACTATTTTCCACTATCAATAGACTCCATGCAGGACTGAAAGCATGAGGAGGAGAAGGAGGAGGCTTAAGAGAAGATCCTTCACTCCATAGGCAGAAACACCCCGCTGAGATAGACTCGCCGAAGAGGGAAAATTAATTTAGCCATTCTCCAATGGTAGGAAATTTATGTTGCTTGGGCTAATGACTCCACGACTCACCTTGCATTTTATTATAACCGATGTGAGCTGTCTTTGAGGGTAGAGCTCCGTCATAATAGCAATAACTCAGGCATAATAATAAGGATATTTTAGACACAGACCTGTCTGCTAGCACTGCTGTAAGAGCGAAACACATCCAGGAAGAATGAGGAAGGCCATGAAGACGATGCATATCTAACTTGAAACATTTTATGCTGTGGACACATTTAGATAATGAACCCCTAATCAGCTTAATTAGTAGACAGGGCTCACTGTAGGGAGTGCGGTGACTCAGTTGGTACCTCTGTGGTCTCTTACCTCTGGGGTTCCTTTCCTGCCACCATGAGCGTGTGTGGAGTTTGCACGCTCTCCCTCGCGTTCGTGTGGGCTTTCCTCCCACAGAGCAAAAGCATGCATTTAGATGAACTGGCAGGATCGCGTGCCCTGCAATGGACTGGCAACCCATCCAATGGTGCCCTGTGCGTCCTGGGACAGGCTCCAGGTCCGTCAAGACCCTGTGCTGGATTAATGGGACGGATGGGGGATGAAGACACACAATCCAGTCATTCCAGTGTGATGTCTCTAAGGCCCCGAGCCAGGAACAAATTTGGTGGGGGGCACAACACCTCTACCGACAGGTCGTCTATGGTAGGATTTGCAGACCGAGGCGGGGGGCTTCAAACTGGTAATTATACTATGTGGCTGTGTGCCAATTGTATAACTCTATGACTGAAAATCAGTAAGTGGAATAACAGTGATCCTGGCCATGCACACAATAAGAACACTAAGAGGCTGCCAGGTAATTTAAAAATGAAGGGACAGAAGCCGGTCTAAATGCAGTCTGACCTTTGAATGTCTTACTGTGACAAGAAGTCAAGTAGACGACTTACGCCCTTCACTTTGTCGGAGTTCAGTAAATAATAACGAGAAAAGCAGAGAAGGAAGGTGAAGGTGAGATGAATTATACATGACTCAGCGCCCAGCAGACGGCCGCCTCCTGGCAACCGGTCTGATGGGTTTGCCGCGGCGGGGGCTCTCGTCGAGGAAAGGGGCTTCATATGCCCGAACTCGGGGAAGACCCATCGCTTGGGGACGATATCGGACACGAGAATCGGGGCGCGATGCTGTCTGTCTAGCCCTTAATGGACATTTATTCACGAGAGGCCTGTGCATTTTCAGGAACAGGCTATTCTTGAATTAAATCAGTCGGCTCTCGCAGCAAGTGGAATTGCCCAGATGACAATTCGCCATTTGTGTTGACCGCGGTTATTTTGCGCGGAATGTGTGAGAGGATCGTCGCGTGGCTGTAAAGTAGATGGTGTCACTCCACAGCAGCATGTTTGGAGGAGATGTGACAGTGCAAGTAAAGGAGGCAGGAGAAACCCCAAGGATTTGGACAGACACGCCGGCCAACATTCTTTACAGAATGAAAACTCTGCTGTCACACAGTGGCATTCTCGTGGGTTTACAGATCATTTATTTAGCAGACACTTTTGTCGAAACTGATGCGCATTTTTTTGAGAAAGAGGGGTCAGTCAGTCCCTGGAACATTTGAGGGTTGATGGCTTTACTTGACCTTGGAATTTGAACCAGTGATCTTCTGATCACGGCATCAACACAGCATCCTGACTTGCTGAGCCACACACTGGCCTGCAAAACAGTCCTTGTATAGATCCTGTATTCTTATGGCTTTCAGCATCAGCAATATTTCATGAATCTATAACACTTTGTGCATGGTTCAACACAGCAAAGGAGTGTGAGAGCCTTCCACCTTTTATGTAGCCCTGCTAAGCCCTTTTACTCACTTATAGCTGGTGAGGCCTTTTTAAAAAGAAAGGCACTTGTTCAATGGGATGCAATATAATGTTAGTCAAATAAGAAAAGCAGCATTTCAGATCCTTGCTGATACGCTTGTTTTGATTGCACATTGTCTTTTGTGTCTCTTCCATCCTATTTCTCCTGTTAAGCATCACTGATCTGCTACCGAAGATAACAAAGTGAGCACTGAGACCTGTGAGCATGTGGAGAACGAGAAATTGGCAACAGTTTATGCTGCTTAAATTTTCTTGAGACTCTCACTGGACATTGCTGAGATCTGTGCATGCAGTTCTGGGAGCCATCGTGAAGGATGCACAGTTTGGTTTGTCTGTACATTTTCTGTCTGTCTCTTCATTGTTCTGATTTATTTATATATGTGCTAACATGACTGAAACATCAATAAGAATCATCATTATCATCATCATAGTTATCATCATCACAATCCATCTATCAATCTTACAGCTGCTTATCCCAGCACTGGAAGATGAAACTCATGGGAGTCTTACTTACACAAACATGTTCTGAGGGCAGAACAACAAATGATTGATTCATAGAGATCAGGTATTGTGTCAGGTGTCAGACCAACCAATCAGATGTCTTAGTCCTGCCTCCACTAGTCGCTTGGACCCATCTCCTCTACAATCTACTTGTTTATCTCTCTGAACCAATCATTTTTCATTTCATTTCAAGGTGATGATTACTGATTACATTGCTATACTTGCTGTTACAATTCACCTTCTCATGCTATTTTAATTAATTTTTATTTTGACATTTCCAATTTTTCATTGGGTTATAGCATTCAATGAGTATACTGTATATGGTCATTGGATGAAGAGTTTCAATACAAGCATGTAATTTCAAGTGCGGTTAGTCTTATGCAATGTCGTAACCTATGTGTCATAGTAAAAATCTGCCTTAAACTTGGCAGTATAATGCAACATAAAAACATAGCATTTCAGTTTAAGATGCAGGGAGCTGGCACACAGCTAGGTGTACGAATAACCTTGTAATACAGCCAAAGTCAGTATCTAAAGGTACACAACATAAGGGCAAAAACTTCAGGCCTTTAGGTTCTGAAAATTAGTGGATTAAATATAAAAACACACCTGAAGAGTAACAATGAATTCCCTCGAGAGTAGAGAAGAGGCTTCTTGAATGTGATTAAGGATGTGCTGAGATGTTCAGAGCTGATGCACAGTCCAAAAAAGTGAGTTTCAAGTTTTTTGCTGAAGAGCAAGTGGGTTTCTGCAGGTCCCAAGGCTGGAAGCCCCAGCTGCCAAACAGGGCCTGCTGATAACAGCCGGGCAGAGGGAGTGCTGAGAATATGCTGTGGCCTTGAGCGACGTTGAAGCAGGTTCTTGTATGTATAGAGATGCTGCTCTGTCCTGCACTAGACATGGTTGATTTTAATGCTGGGTGACTGTTGCTATGTGACTAAACAGGGCGATGTTCTCATAAAGAAAGTTGTTATTATAGTTTGTATGGTTATAGTCAAGTTGTCAAACTTATTCATCAATATATCATCTATCCGTGTTCCATAAGCAATTACCCAAGGTGACTGTGAGGTTGGAGTTCTGGATCAGAGAAAACAGGAATATGTCTCCTGCCTTTGTCCACCGCAAGACACGGACTGCTAATCCGCTAATGATCATCCAGAGACACCACCTAACTACATGTATGTTGATAGCAGGAGGACATCTGTACAAACATAGTGAGAATGATGATGTTGCAGACACAGGACTAAAGCCCAAAACAAAACCCACAAACCTGGAGGTGTGCGACTGTAATGCTAGGCATATCTGCCACCTGTGTAAGCTTTTACATAGTTATTTTATATATCACCTCAATCTTCATTTTATTAATTTTTCTAAAGTACCAACAAAACATAAACAGTATAAATGTATGATCTCAACACATGATGGAGTGATTATCGCTTTTTTCCATTAGTCCATTTGCGCCTGTTCTCTGGTGCAATGCTGCCACCTAGTGTCTGATAAGTATATAAAACCAGTGTCCGTAAATCAGATGAACCTGTTCAGTTTGCGTTTGCATTTACATTTACAGCATTTCGCAGACGCCCTTAGCCAGAGCGACTTACATAAGTGCTTTAAGACTCCACAATGAATATTTCTGAAAGAGGTCGGTTTTTAGTCGTCGTTTGAAGACAGTCAATGACTCAGCTGTTCGGACATCTAGGGGGAGTTCATTCCACCAACTAGGTGCCAGGACAGAGAAGAGCCAAGATGCATGTCTTCCATGTGCCTTGAAAGATGGTGGGACCAGTCGTGCACTGCTGGAGAATCGGAGAAATCGTGGTGCAGTGCGGGGTGTGATGAGATTTTTAGGTAGGAGGGTGCTGGATCGTTTTTTGCTTCGTAGGCGAGTATCAGTGTTTTGATTTGATGTGAGCAGCTACGGGAAGCCAGTGGAGGGAGCGTAACAATGGAGTAGTGTGAGAGAACTTGGGGAGGTTAAAAACAAGCTGAGCAGATACATTTTTATCAGTTTTATTATTATCGTATCGATGATGCTGATGCTGATGACTACTCAAATATTCTGTAGTGCCATTAGAAGCAACATTCAGACCAGTGGCGGGTACAGAAAGTGTCTGATGGCTGGGTCTGGATTAAATATGATATCCAATAACTGCATAAATTACACATTGTTTAATGGTTTATTGTTTTCTAACAGTTTATATCTGCAAACACAGCAATATCTGTCGGTATGGATTTTAACGGCCTAATGTATGGGAGAAGTATCACATTCCTAGTAGTTAAATGGGATAATTATATAAGATATTTAATTACTAATTTAATTGTCACTGGATTCATTTCAGGCTCTCTATATAGGTATTTGTCTATTATAAAATATCAGCTTAAGCACAGGTTAAATATCATAATGGAAAATAATGGAAACAGCTACGAATAAATGACCGCAGCATAAAAAATACCTGCAAGGAAAAGTTGTACGCATACTATTTTCTCTTCATTGTTTCAGTTATCCAGGGAATGAAATAGGAAATCTTGATGTAAACGTTGGGATAGACTTTACTGCAGGGAGTTGCAGTGAATGATGCGATTCCATGCGCCTTCTCGTTACAAACGAGGGGCCCCCCCGAGTCCCCCTGAAAAACAATAGTGTATTTATGTTACTTCCTGCCGGCTCTGTGTATAGTCCAGAGACTTATAAGCAATAATATAAATGGTCCTCTTTTAAATGGTGATTGTAACACACGCGCTCCCTAGCTGAAACACCAGGAAATGTCAATGCTTGCCATATTTACCTGACAGATCCCCTTTTTGCCATCAAACTGAGTACATAGCATTGTTTTCTCATTGAAGTGGCTATTCCAAATTTTTTTGCATGCTCCGTTGCTTTGAATGGGGACAGTGACTTCTCGGAGGGTGCTCTCTGCAGAGCCTTGAGGTTTTGTCTTCCCCCATCCGGGAATCAGACACTTGGTGCGATCTGAGACACTCTCACCTTGCTTAGGCAGCATTATGACCTTCACATTCGCAGTCAACTTAACTTTATCCTTGAGCTAGAAAAATGCATAATCCCACATATTAATAATAATACAATGTCCACACTTCCTTCTTTCCATCATCCATCCATCCATCCATCCATCCATCAATCATTCATTCCATCTTCTAGGTGCTTAGTCAGTGCTGGGTCGCAGCGACATTCATCTGTATTGTCTGAAACTCTTGCAGGAACACAACTGTAGTTAATTATCATTAATTGTTATTATTAATTCTTGTAATTTAATATTCAAACTTTACATGGTTTATCTTTTTTTTAGGCTATTTATATGCCTGAAATGGATACGAAAGTCACCTAAGTGTGTTTGGCTTGATTACGACTCATACCTTGCAAAGTGCAATATCAAAGTCATATGCATCTTTTGAATTATTTGGATGGCTGCAGCACCATTTTACTCTCTTTTGATTTCTGTTCCAGAGCCACTTTTTCTGTTTAATATCATTGGTCCCAAGCACAACCATGAGTGATTTGAAGCTATAGAATAAAGACAAGGACAAATTATATTGAGCGATTTTAAAATAAAAAATATACAAAATTATTAACATTAAAAAAGGCCTCACTTGCACAAGCCTTCGCACTCATGTGTTGGGGCCAAGCAATTGTGGTGTTAGAAAATCATGATCATCTGGTATCCATCCTCCCATCTGCCAGTTTTAGAGATGAAGGGTTAAATAAATGAGAAAATAAAAGCAGATGAACTCACTCTTTCGTGCAGTGTGCTGCAGTCAGGATAAAGTCCTCCCGGACGAGGAAGCCGCCACATCTGTGA